>VDFB02000003.1:442866217-442915895 GCA_007258455.2 Sequoia sempervirens
GATTTTAAGATTCATTCCTTGTTTTGGATTGATGTTGGTGGCTACCTCTTAGGGGGAATAGGTAGTGGTATTGTTGTAGTCAGAAGGAGTAGGTGTTGTCATTGCATGACATGAGAAGTAGTTGTTGGTTGATACAGTATGGTGTGTACTCCTAAGCGAGAGTGTGCAAAAAAGGTGTGAAGAAAATAGAGTGCAACAAAAATAAAAGGTAGTTGTAGAGTAGTTATTGTCCCTTATAGGCATTGCTTTTGGGGGAGAGAAAGCATGCATGTTTGATGTTAAAAGGAAGAGATACAAGTGTTTTTCCCTTTTCCATTGATGTCAAAGGGGGAGACAGGATAATGTGAAAAAGAAAGAGTCAATTGAGAAAGGGAGAAAGAGTAAAGTGAACAAGGAGAGTATAATGTAAGGGGGAGAAAGGAAAAGAGTTGGATCCACACGTTGGTGATCATGTTGGATTCAAGGGACACTGAGAGGGGGGGTGAATCAGTGTTCAACAAATTAGACTTTTAATTCAAATCTTAAACTATTTTCAACACATAAACAAAAATAAAGATGCAAGAACATGAACAAGATGATCAAAACACCATAACACCAATATTTTTTACGTGGAAACCCTGTTAGGGGAAAAACCACGGTGGAGATTAATCCACAATTTATACTCTGTTAAAAGTATGAATAAAAGGGAATGCACTTGCATTTAGGCACACTGCCTAGAGCTCACTGCTCAAAATAAGGAAGGCTCAATACCTTACAAAATGTTTGTGATTACAACAAAAATTGAACTAAGAAGATAACATCTAAAAATTCCTGGATTTAGTTCTGGTGAAGCACATAAAACATATTCTAAACCTTCTGTCTGATCCTGCAACTCACTCTACTCTACTCTGCCTTAATTCACAATAATCTTCTTCTGCTCAAGCAAAATTTACTCAATTGATCTTCTGATGTTTGCTCATACATATATTCTTCTCTTTTCGCACATTCACACCTTCTTACCACTTCATCCTCTCTACAAAAATGAATTACCGATCTCATATATGTATTCACTAGCAAAGATTTTAATCACTTAAGTCGGCTTCAACAAAACATGAAATATTCTCCAACAATTGACTCAAATCATAAGTTGTATTTAGCACGCACCCACAAAGGTCGGCTAAGACATAGTTGGGACCCAAAAAAATATTCTCAAACTTATAAACAATTAAACAACTACTCCTTATACATCTGTGACATGCTACATTCACTAAGTCAGCCACAATGAGAAAATAAACATAAAATCATTCTACCAAATTTCCTAACTCGTACACTGTTTACTATAACACCACAAAACTTACCAATAAGGTAACATACATGCTTAAAAATATTTCTTGGAGATCCAAAACACAAAATGATGATCCGGTGAAGCATACAGATCGACTAACTGATCAGATAACTTGTTCTTCATGCTTTCTGCCAGTAACACACTATCTTCTACATTTTATGCCGGTATAAGTAGATCCTAATCTATGGATCGAGATAATGACTTTAGTTTCCATAAATGACAACACTAGAAGCCATAAACAATCTCCTCAAGCCATTTGCCAACAATCTCCCCCTTTGGCATTAATGGCGACACTTAGTGAAAAATGACTTAGTGTTGGAACCAAAACTCAAAATTTCATAACATAACAAAACACTACTCCCCCTAAGAATGTTAAGACATTTTTCACTTCTCTCCTCCCCCTTTGAAATTAATGACAAAACTTTACTGCCTACTCTCCTTTTGCTAAAATCTACACTGCACTCTCTCACCCTTTATTGATGCAAAAATTGATCAAAATTTGAGAATTTACAACTGTTGCACAAATCAGAAAATTATTTTATACTTATCCTTTATCTCTGGAAGAATTTTCTTCCAAGAATCTACTGCAATCCAAATAATTATTGTCAAACTATTTTTTTTGATGTCTGGTTGATGATCTGAATGAGGGATTTTGGAATTGTAATCGCTTCTTCCAACTTCTCTCCTTTCTTCAAAATCTCAATTTGCTGCTCCATTGTACATTCAGTTAGATCCTTCACTTTCTAGAAAGTATCCATAAGAGTGTTTCCAGAAAAGTGAACCTTTGCATGCTTAGTCTACAACTCACGAATCTTTTTCTTGACTGCTTCATCCTGGTCCTGAAACATATTGTAATCCAATTCTGATCGCCTCACTCTCAATTTTCTCCAACTTGTCCTTGTATTTACCAACCACATGAGGCCGCCAAAGACAATAATTGTAGACCTTATTTACTAAGTCAATGCATTGCCTTAACACATTCATTTTCTTTTTCAGTTTGGCGAGAGACAGCCTAAACCACTCCTTCAGATGTAAAATTACTTCTTCCTCTTTCCTGCCTTGAGGCACAAAGTCCATAGACTCCCTGATACATTCAATCAATTATTTTGGAAGTACATTCTACAAGCTTTCCAATTCAATGTTGTTGTGCACAAAATATCTTCCTAGAGTGTCCTCAATGATGTCTTGTTCATATGATGGTCCATTTAACCATATGTCAGCAATCTTTTGCATTCCATCTTCCTCCTGAACAATCTGCAGTATCTTAGTTTTGAATAAAGCACCTTCTTCATCGCTTTCTTCTACTATCACCACATCCCGTTCAATTGATTCTGGTTCATCTCTTGGAGTGTAATCATCATAATCTTCATCTGGTATATCCACAATTACTGACTCTTTTCCTTTTTCTTTAGTTCTTGGAGATTTTTGTGCTGGAGGAATGTCATATGCAAACCCTAGAGCCCTTTTTGCTTCTTCTCCATCTTATTGGAAGAGGACCCAACTTCAACTTCTCTTACCAGAAGAGAGATGCCAACTATTCCAAACTTTCCCAACAACTCTCTAAAGAAATTTTCATGAACTTGCTCACAATTTTCTAGAGTATTGAAGTGTTTGAAAATTTGCTTACAAATAGGTTCATTTTCCTTCCATACCACATTATCATTTTGAGGCAAGCAATTCAGAAAATACATCATAATGCATATAACTAGGGTACCAAACCTGAAGGGGTAATCTACATCCTTCGTCAATTGCACATTTTCCATCAATTGATCTTTCATCAATCCACATAGATCAAAGTTTTCATCTTCCATTATCATTTTGTGCGAAATGTAAACTGTGCCTGCCGAGGTTGATCCTTCCCTATTTCTGAAGAAGATTTTATATGAAATTCCATGTGTAATGTACCTCATTATTGGATCTTTGATTGTTGAAATTAACAGAGCTCTTTGATCTCCTTTTACTCTAGTTAGGGTTTCAACCACTTGATTCCGAATCGACTTCTTTTTTCAAAACATCTCCAATATTGCATAATCCTGTTAGATTTTTGATCATCTCTTTTGAAATTTGATAGGGTTTATCTAGAGTAAGGATATCATCATCCAATCTGTTCAAGATAAACCTGACCACTTTTGCATTGAAAAAATAGGGAAACTCATTCCAGATGTCCAAATTCTTATGTTTTGCACCTTCAAGCCACTTCAATTCACCGGTTGGCAAGAAATTTCTTACATATATTTCTACTATTATATTCATCCAAAGTCATTGTTCCTTTTATTTTCTTCATTTTACTTTTCGTACAGAACAAGGTTTTCTACCGAGCACAAAATTTCAAAATTCTACAAGCAATTGAAATACGTGAAGAATTTGCTGTTGAATTTGCTTTACTCCTTTGAGATTTCACTATAGATGCTCTCCTTCTGTTCTCCTACAATGCAAGGTGACAAATGAGGGTTCCAAATACCCTTTTATGACTTCACGTACCTAACCTTTTTAGCTGCATTAAATACTTTTTCCTAGGAGTTCTGGCAACTCTATTTTCTTAAATAACAAAAGAAAAATTTGTCTGCAGACCTTCTGCTTCTCATGCTCCTGCATAAGTGATCACTGATGTATTTTCAATCTTTTATCATAGCTACTGACAATTTTTTGCATTTCGGTGCCAACTACTAACAGGGGGCCAAAGGATCTTCCTTGAAAAACTCCCCCTAGGCCAATGGCCTGAGCTCAATTTTTGGAGGAATTATCGAAGGCTGCTTTTGGTAAGGGCTTATTTCCTTCATCAGATCCACTCTTCTTTACCCACATTTTCTTCATTTGATCTCTTATTTCTTCCATAGTCACTTTTCCTTTTCCTTTGTCATTTTCCTATGAATTTCTTTCTTTATAAACTAGACCTCTTCTATCCATGTTCTAGTTCCTGCAAAATCTTGCAATGTGACCAAATTTGTTGCAGCTATAACACACCAAATTTCTCTGTCTAGACCACTCATTCCACTGATTTCCTCCTAATCTGCATTGATTAGTAACACATCCAAATCTTCCACAAGTATAGCATTTAACATTTCTTAAACTGAAAAACATACTTTTGCATTCAATAGACTTGTGACCTAGCTTTTTGCAATTAAAACACTAACCGAAAAATGATGGACTGCTTGAATTTATTTTACTTCTATACTGAGAAGCCATATGACCAAATTTATTACAAGAAAAGCAGTAACCATTAAACTTATGAGCATTGGGTTGTCTTACCAGATACCTTCTTCCTTTGTTCATTTGATTTCTTTGTCTAAAATCCTTATGTTCAAATCCACATCTTTCTTCCTTCTCATATCCAAGACCTCATTTATCATTTGCATCCTTCTATCCTTTAGTCAGCTCATCAAGCTTAGCAGAACTGATCCTAAACTTCTCCTTCTACTCATTTGCAGTAGTGAGTTCATCTCTGAGAATAACTATATGTCTTTCAAGTTCTTGTTCATTGTTTATAGACTGTTGCAATTCAATCTCCAACTAAATGAATCCATTATTTCCTCTGCTGCATTCTTCAAATTTTTCTTTTAAGGATTGGACCAGATTCTCCTCATTCTTCTTCCTTTCTTCAATCTCCTTAGTTAGCTTTATTGCCACAGATTCCATCTCAAGCTTCAAAGTAGCAATATTTCTAGCAAGTTTTTCACATTCTTCAATTATCTCTTTTAGAGTCTAATTTAGGTGAACATCTTCCAAGTTTTTATTTTCTTTTTTCTTCAACTGATCACAAAGTTCCTTCCTCTTTTCTCTTGACTCATTGATTTTATCCTTTAATGATTGAATGAATTTCTCAGCATCCACAATATTTTCTCTTAATTCCATGACTTCTACTTTAGACTGATAAAGATCATCAAGTGCCATCATAAGCTATTGTTGAAGACTAGAGTCCACTGTATTCCAAGATTCACCTCAAGTTGTTAAACTTCTATAGAGGAACTGTGCTCTAATGCCAATTGTTGGACTCAAAGAACACTGAGAGGGGGGTGAATTAGTGTTCAAAAAATTAGACTTTTAATTCACATCTTAAACCATTTTCAACACATAAACAAAAATAAAGATGCAAGCACATGAACAAGATGATCAAAACACCATAACACCAATATTTTTATGTGGAAACCCTTTTAGGGGAAAAACCATGGTGGAGATTAATCCACAATTTATACTTTGTTAAAAGTATGAATAAAAGGGAATGCACTTGCATTTAGGCACACTGCCTAGAGCTCACTGCTCAAAATAAGGAAGGCTCACTGCCTTACAAAATGTTTGTGATTACAACAAAAATTGAACTGACTAGATAGCATCTACAAATGCCTAGATTTAGTTCTGGTGAAGCACATAAAACAGATTCTGAACCTTCTATATGATCCTGCAACTCACTTTGCTCTGCTCTGCCTTAATTCACAATAATCTTCTTCTACTTAGGCAAAATTTGCTCAACTGATCTTTTGATGTTCACTCATACATTTGTTCTTCTCTTTTCGCACATTCACACCTTCTTACCACTTCATCCTCTCTACAAAAATGAATTGCCGATCTCATATATATATCCGCTAGCAAAGATTTTAATCACTTAAGTTGGCTTCAACAAAACATGAAATATTCTCCAACAGTCGACTCAAATCATAAGTTGTATTTAATGCTCACCCACAAAGGTTGGCTAAGACATAGCTGGGACCCAAAAAAATATTCTCAAACTTAGAAACAATTAAACAACTACTCCTTATACATCTGCAACACACTATGTTCACTAAGTCAGCCATAATGAGAAAATAAACATAAAATCATTCTACCAAATCTCCTAATTCGTACACTGATTACTGAAACACCAAAAAACTTACCAATAAGGTAACATACATGCTTAAATTTTTTTCCTAGAGATCCACAACACAAAATGATGATCTGGTGAAGCATCCAGATCGACTAATTGACTAGATACCCTGTTCTTCATGCTTTCTGCCAATAACACACTGTCTTCTACATTTTCAGTTGGTATAAGTAGATCTTGGTTTGTGGAATGAGATAATGACTTCAATTACCATCAATGACAACACTAGAAGCCATAAACAATCTCCTCAAGCTATATGCCAACAAATCATAGCTGTTGTGTTTGTTGGTGTTTTTTCACATCATGTGTTTCCATCAATGAAAAAGGGGGAGATTGTTGCAAGTACACACAGTTTGTGTTGTCATTTATGTCAACAGATCTATGTTTTTGTTGCATTGATGTCAACCTTGGTGATGCTTTGATTAGTTTCATTATGTTGTCATTAGTAAGTATTGCTAGTGTTAACCTCTAGTGTTGCTTTGATAGGCATGTGTATGGCTGAGTTTCTATATTGTAGCTCGTTTAGTTGTGATGAGGAGGTATTCCAAATGATGAGAATGTGTTTGTGATGCTTGGTTTCCAAGTTCTTTTGAGAAAATTTGAAGAAAAGAGAAAATAGTGTGTTGAAGAGGTGTTCTCTATGTCAAAGTAGTGTTCTAGTTTTGCTATGCATTTCTTCATGTGGTTGAAGATCTTCTTATACAGTTCAAATATGTTGATCATAGATGTTCAAAGGTGTTATATACAGAGTTACAGGTTCTAGATCATTGTAAAAATAAAGTTGTGTTCACTAGTGTGTGAATTGTGTATTGCAACAGTATCTGGGAGAAATGGTTTTTCTTTGCATTTCTCCGTAGCTTAATTTCAGGTCTTGCAGTTCTGAAAGTGTGCTTGTACTACTTATATCTATCTTCAATTTGAGTTGTTCAAAGTTTGGTGATCCGTAAGGTTGGATTCATGTGTTATAGTATGAGGAAATTTAACTGGGTGTACAGGATTAGTGTGTTCTTCAGGTGAATTTTTTTGAGAAGGAATTTGTTGAATTTCAAGGTGTTTATGCAATATTCTAGATTGTGTTCAAGTAATGTGTCTGGTCCGTGAGTTGTCTTTGGATCAAAGGAAGCATGTACTTAATTATTTAATGGTGTTAACATAGGTTCGACTGACCTTGGGTGTTTGCATAAACCGCCAATATGCTTTGGTGTTTGTGGAAGCATGGCATGGTGTATATGTATGATTTGGGATTGAGTTAAGGTGTGATGTGGTACACCTTCATTCCTTTCCATCGTGGGAATGTTTTGGTGCTGACCTAATTTGAGTTTGCATGGTTGAGGTGCATAGAAAACCTTAGAGAATGTTTTCAAGGTTGGAGAAGGTATAAATAAGTGTTGTGTTGACGGAGGATGGTGTGGTGAAGTGTGTGATGTGAAAATAAAAGTTGTGAAGTGCGAAAGTGTGAAGTGTAGCATGAGATTTAATGTGTTAGACCACTGGAAGTAGTGAGCAGAAGGTGTCTACAATCTTCAGAAAGGTTGTGAATGTGTTAGTGATGTTGTGGTGGATTTTCCTGTTGCATTGAGATATATTTCTCATTGTAACATTCTTCTTTCTTCTTTTCTGTAATTTGGCAGTGAGCTTTGGCAGTGAATGTTGGACACAGTTGCCATTACACCAAAAGATTGACCTGTTAATGCTCGATACAACTGCCACATTTATACAAGATCCACAGGAGGTGGCTAAGACATGCCATGAACCAAGTGCTATGCTGCACAATACAAGGAGACCAAGGGTGAACTCTTGTAACAATCCCTCCTCAAGTGCAATCAAGGGGTTCAAACCCATGACCTTAGATCTGATACCAATTGTTGGAAATGTTGGTTATTTTTCTAGAACCAAACTTATTCTTACCACAGACCTATGAACTTTCCAAGAACAATTATCAATAAGGCCAAGGATTTTCCAACACATAAGTAAAGGCTTTTAGGTCTTCACTTCTTCACTTTAGGCTCTACGAAACCTAGGAGGGTGATCCTAAACAATGTGTCCATAGATATCGGTGTGTGTTTAGTATCAAACACAAAATAAACAAATGATTCTCCTTAAATTTTTTAGAGGAACCATACCCTGAAGATTTGGCTAATCTTCATAGTAGTGACTAACTTAAACAAGAGAAGATATAATTCATTTAACATTCCCACACCCAAAGAGAATTCCATAAGTGATTTGATTATATTTTGTGATCAATAGTTGAGTTGGTCACCACAATTAGAGCATGAATACTTTTCCATACCAATGCTATATTAAGGGAAATGAAGTCAAACCATAAACCTATATGACTAGATAACAATCCTGTATTTAGAAAAAGTACCCACAACCTTGAAAATACTGCATTACAACACCCCCACCAATCATTTCCATAATTAACTTCTTACTAGCATCCTCACACAAGATTTGTATCAAACCCACTATTACGTTCAAGCATTTACATACATTCATTGAATGGATAAGCAAGAATAAAACAACACATCTATTGGAATCCAACAGAGACAAATAAGATAACCATTGATTATATTATTCATAGTTTGTATAATTTGTACACAAGAGAGAAATGTACAGAAATTTCATACTATTTTGCTATCTGTAATGTTATCAAAATCATATACATATCGATTTACCTTAACCTAGAACATATTATTGGAAAACTTAGTATCTATTTTCCTTTTGTTTATAACCCTTTTTAGAATGAACTACCTTACTGACCTCTCGTGTAACCAACCTTGAAATCCCTTTTATAAGATAAGGGACCAATAAGCACTGGGTTGAATTACATTTGCATTTCACATTTCACTTTCATTCCAAAATGAATTTCAACAAAAAGTGAGAATATTCCCTAATCAGTTGCAAAACAATCATTTGTAAGTCAAGGGAGAACAAAAAGTAGAACTCAACAAAAATCGTTAACCAGAGTAGCCCCACCATTCTTCAAAAAGTGTTGCTGTCACAACGCCAAAAACATACAAATTCATCCCAACCCGAGAAACATCACCATCAGTGCCAGAGGCATAAATAAACAAAGACCCATATCATAGCACACCAACCAAAGAAAGCAAATTATCACAAAGGACCCAAAAACCTGAGCATTCACTAGGAAAAGAAACATGATGCTACTTTTCCTTATTATCAACAAAGTAGGTGTGCCCACTTGGTGTCCTTATTGTCAGCAGAGTAGTCATCACTACCTCGTCCTCAGAATCAACCCAATCCTTCATAGCCATGAGATATTGATGGTAACCAAAGTCAGTATCATCTCCACTATCAGAGGAATCATCCGATACTTCAATGGGAGAATGATGATGTCCCATGTAAGATCAGTGATACTTATTGCTTCTTACAACTTCCCTTTCTGGCCTCTCAATCTTCTTCTCCTTACCTTTGGCTAATTCCTCCTAGACAATTCAACCTCTTAGATGATAGGCACATTTGAGAGCACTCCATGCTGAAATTTTGGTAGCCCTTGCTTTCCTCTTTGGTGTCAGAGGAATTTCTGGCATATCTCGTTCACCTTGGGGAGAATTGTCTTGAGATTCAAGAGGGCTGAGCCTCTTAGACCTGCAGAGTGGGTTGATGTTCACACTCACTTTTCCCATTTCCTTAGCCACTTACCAAATTTTCTCAGAGCAAAGATACCACCCTACTTATAAATAACAAACTCAAAATCATGCCTACTTCTAGACTCCTAATTCTCATAGTTAGATGGTGAGAATAATCAAGCAAGTGATCTTCATAAAATAGAGCAACTGGTGTGCATCTGCATTAATTCTCTAGGAAAGCTTGTGCAAAATCACTAGAAATCAATTAACCTGATTTTGAATCTTAACCGTTGATCATACTTTAAAGCAAATCAACAGTTAGATAATCCATATTATTAATGATGACAAAATTAAACACATGCATTTGATACTTGTCCCTAATCATGAAACTCGAGTGAGATAAGCATTTACTTAACTTGCATATTAACCATATGCTTTTCTTAACCAAACATGTCATGTCACATTTACCAACTTTCCCATAGGAATTAATTCATTTGTAATTCATCATAGCAAGACAACAAGGAACAATCATGATTTATCTTCAGAATATTGACTTGTACCCTGCCTTACTTCAATTTCACCTTCCCATGTGTACTAGATTTTGATAGATTTGACAGCCATAAAAATGTTCACCAATTTCACATGCATTATCAAGAATGAGTTCTACCATTTTTATCTTGGAACGGTCTCGGCCAATATCTCCAGCTACATCTACCTTTACTAGAAAATTTCTAAGTTCTTAGAAGCAGTCTGCGTGGCACTTGCCTGCATGCCCATTGGAAGATATGGCATATAGGAGGAGCATTCACGAGACAACGAGGAGTGGTCAAGGCTTTCCCACGTCACTTACCATCAACTGTCAATTCCATTTCTTACAAAGAAAATCATCGTCCTCAAGACTCGGTGGGTCCCACAAAAATGACAGGTATCATTTCACTTGCTAGCCTGTTGAACTATCTTTCCTCATTGTTGTAGATGGATGGGCGCATGGGGAATGACTCTAATGAGAACATGTGTCATGATGTCCATCGTTGATCTTCCTTCGGTCTATGTTCACTGGCCCTGTGGAGACACTGGTCCCACCATTTGGCAGTATTACGTGGCCATCACCCGCTAGCCCGTGTCTTTAAAATAACATGAAATAAATCAAGATGGGTGTGCGAGGGGTGGTAGAGATGTGGCCACATCTTCAATCCTACAACTGTTGATATTCCTTGAAAGGCGCTAGCCATCTTCACCAAGGAGATTGGGCCCACCAGCATTCTAGACACGTGGTTGAAGCTTGCCAACCCTTGTGAATAAAATAAGAAGAAACAATCTAGCGTAGGCATACGGGGAATGACTGGGATTAATTCCCCACGATCAGACGACCAACATGAAGTCCCAATTCTACACATGCTACAAAATTTAATCTTAAAAAAGGGGGCCATCACTAGGAAAATGAGAACTTGACCCATAGAGGATGAAAACTAAGGATTTAAGTCATTAAAATCAAGCCTTCGATCATAGGAGACTTTAATATTGAAAAGGATCAAGGTGATTGATAGACCTAAGATCAGGGGGGCGGTAAAAAAAATGACCTCAATGGCATAAGTGAACTTAAGTGACTGGGTACTGGGGAAACAAGTCAGTGCAACAATAGAACGAACAAGGGTTTTTTAGAGCTTTGTAGGCCAATTCTGAAGGGTTTTAATTCATAAGACCCTAAAATATTTATGAGGAACATAACCCAAAACCAGACACAAGGGTTCGAGCCAAAGTTTGCACAATTATAGAATGAAACCAATAATTTTTTGAGGGATTCCATCAGGACAGTTGTTGTTGCACCAAAGGATCAACCTGCTAATGCCTAATACAATTGCTAGATTTATACAAGATCCATGAGAGGTAGTTAAGTCATGTCATGAACTCGAGCATTGTACTGCATAACACAAGGAGACCAAGGGCGAACTCTTGCAACAATGAGCCCTTCTTTTCTTTTGGGCAGTGAACCCTCTGACAGTGAGGCTATTGTAGTTGGTGTTGCAATTACTTTATATTGTGAGCTAATCCTCACCGTGGTTTTTCCCTTCTTGGGTTTTCCACATAAATCTAGTGTTCTCATGTGTTTAATGTGTTTGCATTTTGCTAATGCTAGAAAAGGGTTTAAGTGGTATTTGAGGGTTTAACGAATAATCCAAATGTGAATGTTAAAGAGGATTTTAATTCATTAAGGTACAACTAATTCACCCCCCTCTCAATTGTCTTGTGCATTCAACACATGCCACATGCTAGGAAATTTTCTACAATATTCTCCTTGGTAGATCTTGGATTCATGCAATGGAATTTGCTGCTTCCATCTTGTGTCAATCCACAAAGTTTCCTCATAGAGGAAAATTCTTTATGATAAACATTGATAATGATCCTTTTCAATATTGTCAAATTATTGACACCACTGTCTCTTCTCCATTAAATATTCCTCTTAGTATTTTTACCACAAAACCTTCTTCTTGAGATAAACCATCCTCTTCCATTAATGTGATACACCACTAGTATTTCTTCCTACTACTTCTATATCTTTGAAGGTTGTTTCATCTTCTAATGCACATCTTGTGATGACTAAGGTTCCTTAGATTTGACACCTTCTCATCTTGGTAGATATAAGGTAGACCTAGTTTATTTCAATATTCTTAATTTTTATATAGTATCACATACTTCTGATCAGCCTAATGTCACCAATTCTACAATGATAAACCTTCTACTTCAAAAGCATGTGATTGTACCACCTAATTTGACCATACTAGTGTCATAAATCCTCCTTCTATTGAATTGGATAACTTTTATAGCATGGGATTCAAATTCATTTCCAAACATGGTTACAAAAGACATGGTATTAGATGATGTAAATAAGGCATTAAGATTCATTTATAACCTACACCATACCTTATTAATGTGGTTTTAGGTTATTGACCTTCTTGTTCACCTAAGTATTCTTCTTATTTTTATATGGAAGTTTTTATGATCACTCCGTTAGAATCCTCTCTCTTTACAAGACCTTGAACTCAACTCTATATATTTCTATTTTAATCCACCTTCTTTGGATATATTTTTCATTCAGGTAGCATCAGATGAATTTCTTAATATTTCCTTGTATCATGATTTGGTCTTGTCCCTTATTAGTTAATCTCATCTTATACTATTAATATTATATGTTGCAAAGATCATTTTCACATTGATGTAATGGCTAGTGTACCTTTTCTTTTATCTTAAGGATATTCAACTAAGGACTTCAATTTTCTTGTTCACACTCTTGTTTCTCTAGATATTAACCTAGATTCTTCTTCAAGTAAAATTATTTCTTGCTATGTAATTGATTTAAGTGATTGGTACATGAAAATCTACGCCTAATTAAGGATGGTACTTTTCCTCCTAATTCTTTGAAAAGCCAATGAATTCACATTTGCAATAATGCTGTGCATTATATTCTTCTTTATACGATCTTTTACATTTTTGAAGTTATAATAGCCTTCTTCTCTTATGTCTAACTAAAGCTAAAATCACTCTTTCTCTCCAAAAATCACATTTTGGTGCTTGTGTGGAACATTTTCATGGAAAAACATTATTTTAAAAATAAAATGCATGGGCTATTATGAGAAAACAATGGAACAAGATTTAAAGATTTTGGCAAGAAATGGCCACAATGTCAACAATATAGAATTCTCATTTGAGCTCCTACACAAGAATTACAACCTTATACATCTCCCTTGCCTTTTCTAGTTGTAGTCTTTATTTAGTTGGTAGAAAATTTTCACCAACTTTTCATGGTCATAAGTTTATTATTATTGCTACCAATTACTTCACTAAGTAGGTTGAAGCTATTCCTTCATGCTCCACCACTACCAAAGAAATTTGTAAATTTCTAATAATTGTATTATTTCCCACTTTGGACTTCCTTCCACTTTTTATTCTAATAATGGTTCCTCATTTAATAATAAAGAAATCAATAATTTCCTTGACAAATTTCATATTCAACATCATATCTCTACATATTATCTACAATATAATAGCCAAACAATTTTTTTAATAAGACCATTAAACACATATTGAATACGAGAGTGATCAAGCATGACAAAAATTAGCATACTCAAATTTCTTATAATTTTTAGGTCTACCATATGAGTGTTTGTACTCCCATAGACCTGTACTAAATCGTATTCTCTTGTATATGGCATCTAAGTGGTTATGCCTTTGGAGCTTGAAATCCCTTTACTTTGTACTTCACTCCAAGAGCTTATCAAGGATATTTAATACTTATCATGAACATCATCTCCAAACAATAGAGGTGCTTGATAAACATCATGCAAGTGCCTTAAAACACCTTCAATCCTACTAGAAATAACCTAAATGAGCATATAATCAACACATTCTTCTTATTCCTTTCAAATTGGTGATCTAATTCTCTATGAAAATCAATACAATATAAATGCACCTCCTAATCTCAAAGGAATTTAATCCTAATTGATTGGGAACCTATATTATTTCTTCAAATTATGGTTTAATTTCTTATGGCCTAACTAAGTTGGATGGTCAACCTTTTAAAGAATCTATCAATACCATTCATCTTTGTTACTTTTACATGTAAAATTATGTTATTTTAATTTTTATTGCCAAAGTGTTTGACTATCCTAGTGGAACATATAACATGATTTCATATGTGACTAAGGTGGTGACATCCGTAGTTCTTTAGAAACCCATATTGAAGCCATTTTTCTCTTCCATACTTTTAGGTGTTTTAGTTTCCTTTATCTTCTCACATTTTAAGATTTATCTCTTAAAGCATGTTCTTTAAATCATACTTCCTTGAAGTTGATTTAAATATGAATTTTTTTCTTGTTTATTAATTAATTAATTTCATTTCATTATTCAAATCATATGGCTTTATGCATAACGTAAAACAATCATATATATAAAAAGATTTTCCTGCAGCTAATCATTAAACACATTAATCATATACATACATAAATATTAAGATAATTGCATAATCAAATATATATATATATATATATATATATATATATATTTGTGCAATTATCAATCAATACAAAATGTGTGTCCATCATATAATAAAATCTTCTTTCCATTTAGTTTGCTTTCATTTTCTAATTTTTTCTTTTCTTTTCTTGTGTACTTTGTTTATCCTCTTTCATTGTTTTGACTTTTATTTTTTATTTTTACTTTCATCATTTTTTTTTCTTAGTAGTTGTTTATTATTTTCTTTATGTGTTTCTTTTCCTTTTCTTTTTAATATTTTTCCTTTCCTCTTTTAATTTTCTATTCCTTTTTCTTCCACCCCCCATCCCCCTTCCTCTCCTTATAAGGCTTCTTCTGCACTCCATCATCATTTTCTCCTCTTTCTTGATGATGGATCACTGGGTGTGATCCAAAACGTCTTCTTAGATCTAAAAATATACACAGTTGAATCCAAAAGCTCACTTATTTCCCTATGTGGTCATCAATCGACCCTTTAATAGTAGGGGTAAGTATGACAATTGTGCCAATAGTCATCTCAGTGGATAGTCATCAATCGGCCCTTAGTTGAATCCAAAAGCTCACTTATTTCCCTATGTGGTCATCAATCGACCCTTTAATAGTAGGGGTAAGTATGACACTTGTGCCAATGGTCATCTTAGTGGATAGTGCAGTAATGTCCCTAGCTCTATCTAAGTCATCGAAGTACTCCATCCTTACAACCCACATAGATCATCTTTCTATCCCTCACTTCATGCCCTTTATGTAGCCTCGCTCTCCTTGAGCCTACTAATCACTACCATGTCCTCTAAAGAATGATCTATGAACCCTATTATAATGGTCACTTCTCTCAACTGATCTACCTCTACCGCAGGCTATCTTCCCTCATCCACACCTGATCTCACTCTCTGATGATTATCTCCATCTCCCTCCTAAATAATATGACCTCAAGAGTAAATCTCTGGCTCTAGCACGCAATGATAACACCATCTAATTTTATGGCCTCTCCAGTAGCTAGGGTGCATTCTATAACCATCATCAAATACTTCGTTGGATTCTAACATAAAAAAAAAGTTCTCATTTAAAAAAAAAAACATATTCATGTTTAATATCTACATTTCCCTACTTCTATCTGAATTATTTACTGTTATTAGTGGATTCTAGTGCAGTTCGTGGATGCCAGTTCATCTCATTGACCTCTACGTGTTTTCTGGACACCAATATATTTGGTGGATACCACCATGATCTGTGGATAGCTACACAACTCACAAATCTATCATGCTTCATGGATGCTAGTCTATTTCATGGGCCCCATCCCCCTCTAAAATTGCTTAAAACTGGGCCAAAATTAAGCTTCTAGATGTACCCCTCTCATGTGCACTCCACTCGACCAGTGTCCACAACATGGCTAATCTGGGTGGGTGTCTTATTCGTACTTAAAGAATTCTACTCCTTTTTTACTTGAAATGTGCTCGACTCTTGTCATAATTACTCACCCATTTCTTGGGGGCTTATAATTTTCTGTAACATATTTTTTATAATTATATGTTTACTTGACATCACTTGTTATTTCATTTTAGGCAACATCAAGAGGGGATACAATCCCATTTCTCATTCATACTATTGGCATGCTTTTCCAATCAAAGCATAAACATGGCAACTAATGATTAGGCCACTTAGTAAGTGCTACACCCTTAATGTGTATATGGTTTTGAGTAATCGGTTTGTGTCTACTTTTAATCAAGTTATATGATCATTATTATACTTATTTATATATTTAGGTCATTGTAGATGTTATATTTAGATATCTAAGTTGGGTAGGTGACATCCAAAACATATAAGTAGGGTATATATAGGAAGTAGAGGTATTACCATCACATTGAGTATTATGTTCTCATTGAAAACTATTGGAGGTATCTCTCTCAAAGTGGATTAGGAGGTTGATCCTTCAAAGTGACATATTATTATCAAATATATAATATGTGTAGCACATTTCCTATTATATTCTTCTATTGTGCAATGTGTTTTATTACAAGTGGTATCAAAGCATGATCTTAGCACCATGAAGGAAATAAATAGAGATATTTTTTAAATTTTGGAGGTCATTTTGGCAAGCACATAGCTATCTCATTTCAATTATTTTTTTCTTATTTTTACAGGGTTTTTTAAGTCCATATTGAATCTACTATAGAATAGATTTTAGGTGATTTAGACCAATATTCAAGGAGTTAATACAAAATTAGAGTTTCCTCGAAATTTTCTCCTAAGGTTACAAATTTGTGTTCTTTTTACAAAATTTTGAAGGGTTGAACAAAGGAGAATTGATCCACTTACAATCTTAATTTAGAGGCATTTGAAGTTGTTTTTTGTAATTTATTACAAAATTAGGATTTCCATCAAGTTCGCCCTCAAGGCTACAAAACAATAAAACTATTGGAGTTTTTTTGGGAAGTGAGATCTAGGACCTAGTAAGTTACAATAAAATTTTCACATTGATTGGATTTTTTTGTGTAATTTATTACAAAATTATTTTGTCACACCATGGTGGGGGCTTCAACAAGAGGCAAGAGAAGAAATCTTATCGGTCATAGATGGACTCCTTACAAAGAGGATCCATGGGAAAAGGAGAGGGATACCATAACTTTGAATTATTTAAGGGTAGAAATCTAAAGGATGAAGGATGTAATCTTGACAAGGATGGATGCAAATATAGAATATCTCAAGGTGATGATTAGATGAATAGTATTTAGCCAAGGTTTTAGATATCCTCAATACACAAACCTTCACAAGAAGACTTGAGAATATGATGAAGAAGAAGAACAATAAGAGCAATTATAAATTTGTAATCAATATTTGTTGGGGATGTTACTCCCAAGTAGATCACAATCATGTCATTCAAATAGTAACAAGGTACTATCCACCATCCACCACCTCTTCCTTGAGGATTCACTCAAAGGTTAGAGCAATTAATGAACACATTCAACACAAGCAAGAGGTACCCTTTAGTCTCAAGGAGAGAAAGATATATACACATAATATAATGAAGAGACAAGTGGATCATCACAAATTTTTGACACAATTAGTGTCACTTGAGCTAGATATTGAGGGAGGACCTATCTTGGATCTTGAATTACTTTTACAAACACACATGAAGAAGCTTAGGGCTAGGAAAATCATAGATTACTTCATTAAATAGAATCATTTTCTTATTGAAGTTTCCATGTATGAGAAGATTAAGATTTTACACAAATACATTCACAGTTAATAAACACTTATGATAATGCTTCTCTAAAGAGGGGGCATGCTATGCCCTTAATCTTATAGTGTGCATAGGGTTATGATTAGTCAAATTGTGACTACCTTAACTCTTTATTAAGTTATATGATCATTATTATATTATCATTTAATTAATTAGGTTATTGTAGGTGTTGAATTTAGGAATTTAGGTATGTTTGGGTAGCATTCAAGGCATAATTAGGCTATATATAGGAAGTAGAGGTTAGTTTTTGTCATCATATTCAGTATTGTGTTCTTATTGAATACTATTGGAGATATACCCTAAAAAAGGATTAGAAGGTTGCCCTTGTGAAGTAACATATTTTTATCAAGTATTTGCAACATATTTCCTTTTATATTTTTTTAATGTGCAATTTATATTTACTTTCATCTTTTTTGATAATTTTCTTAATCTTTTTATCATTTTCTTCTTCTTGAGTAGTTGTTTATTATTTTCTTTATGTGTTTCTTTTCCTTTTCTTTTTAATATTTTTCCTTTCCTCTTTTAATTTTTTATTCCTTTTTCTTCCACCCCCCATCTCCCTTCCTCTCCTTATAAGGTTTCTTCTGCACTCCATTATCATTTTCTCCTCTTTCTTGATGATGGATCACTCGGTGTGATCCAAAACGTCTTATTAGATCTAAACAATTGAATCCAGAAGCTCCCTTATTTCCCTATGTGGTCATCAATCAACCCTTTAATGATATGGGTAAGTATGACACTTGTGCCAATAGTCATCTCAGTGGATAGTGCAATAATGTCCCTAACTCTATCTAAGTCATCGAAGTACTCCATCCTTGCAACCCACATAGATCATCTTTCTATCCCTCACTTCATATGCCCTTTACGTGGCCTCGCTCTCCTTGAACCCACTAATCACTACCATATCCTCTAAAGAATGATCTATGAACCCCATTATAATGGTCACTCCTCTCAACTGATCTACCTCTACTTGCAGGAAATCTCCCCTCATCCACCCCTGATCTCACTCTCATGATTATCTACATCTCCCTCCTAAATAATATGACCTCAAGAGTTAATATCTGGCTCTAGCACACAATGATAAAACCACCTAATTTTATGGCTTCTCCCGTAGCTAGGGTGCATCCTATAACCATCATCAAATACTTCGTTGGATTCTAACATAAAAAAGTTCTCATTTAAAAAAAACAAACATATTCATGTATAATATCCACATTTCCCTACTTCTATCTGAATTATTTAGTGTTATTAGTGGATTCTAGTGCAGTTCGTGGATGCCAGTGCATCTCATTGACCTCTACGTGTTTTCTGGAAACCAATATATTTGGTGGATACCACCATGATTTGTGGATAGCTACACAAATCACAAATCTATCATGCTTCATGGATGGTAGTCTATTTCATGGGCCCCATCTCCCTCTAAAATTGCTTAAAACTAGGCCAAAATTAAGCTACTAGATGTACCCCTCTCATGTGCACTCCACTCGACCAATGTCCACAACATGGCTAATCTGGGTGGGTGTCTTAGTCGTACTTAAAGAATTCTATTCCTTTTTTACTTGAAATGTGCTCGACTCTTGTCATAATTTCTCACCCATTTCTTGGGGGCTTATAATTTTCTGTAACATATTTTTTATAATTATATGTTTACTTGACATCACTTGTTATTTCATTTTAGGCAACATCAAGAGGGGATACAATCCCTTTTCTCATTCATACTATTGGCATGCTTATCTAATCAAAGCATAAACATGCCAACTAACCAGTGAGATGTTTTTCATCTACCATTTTATGATTAGATCATTTAGCAAGTGCTACACCCTTAATCTTATAGAGTGCATATGGTTATGAGTAATCGGTTTGTGTAATTTATTACAAAACTATTTTGTCATACCATGGTGGGGGCTTCAACAAGAGGTAAGTGAAGGAATCTCATCACTCCTAGAAGGACTCCTTACAAAGAGGATCCATGAGCAAAGGTGAGGGATACCATAACCTTGAATTATTTAAGAGTAGAGATCTACAAGATGAAGGATATAATCTTGACAAGGATGGATAGAAAGATAGAATATCTCAAGGTGATGATTAGATGAATAGTGTTTAGCCAAGGTTCTAGATACCCTTAATACACAAACCTTCACAAGAAGACTTGAGAAGATGATAGGGAATAATAATAATAATAAGAAGAATAAGAACAATTATAAAAGTGTAATCAATAGTTGTTGGGATGTTACTCCCAAGTAGATCATGATCATGTCATTCAAATACTAACAAGCTACTACCCACCATCCATCACCTCTTCCTTGAGGATTCACTCAAAGGTTAGAGCAATAGATGAACACATTCAACACAAGCAAGATGTGCCCTTTAGTCTCAAGAAGAGAAAGATATATGTATATAATAGAATGAAGAGACAAGTGAATCATCACAAATTTTTGACACAATTAGTGCTACTTGAGCTAGATGTTGAGGGAAGACCTATCTTGGATCTTGAAATACTTTTAAAAACACACATGAAGAAACTTAGGGATAGGAAAATCATATATTATTTCATTAAATGGAATCAATTTCTTATTGAATTTTCCATATGAGAAGATGAAGATTCTACACAAAGACATTCATAGTTAATAAACATTGATGATAATGCTTCTCCAAAGAGGGGGCATGCTATGCCCTTAATCCTATAGTGTGCATAGGTTTTTGATTAGTCAACTTGTGACTACCTTAGCTCTTTATTAAGTTATATGATCGTTACTATATTCTTCTTTAATTAATTAGGTTATTTTACGTGTTGTATTTAGGAATTGAAGTATGCTTGGGTGGCATTCAAGGCATAATTAGGGTATATATAGGAAGTAGAGGTTAGTTTTTGTCATCATATTTTGTGTTCTTACTAAATACTATTGGAGATATCCCCTCAAAATGGATTAGAAGGTTGCCCTTGTGAAGTAACATATTTTTATCAAGTATCTGCAATGTATATTTCCTTTTATATTTTTCTAATTTGTGCAATTTATTTCATCACAACAATAGAGCGCATCCAATATTTTAAAAATAAATTTGAATAACCTCACAATAGAGTATACTAGTACATGTGATTCATCTTGTCAAATGATTCTCATGGTTCCTAGTGACAAAGCAAGCTAGATCTTGAATCATACATTTTCTTTGTATCATTTTTTAAATTTTCTATTGGTGTGCACTAATTCATTCCTTCTAACTTAAATACTTTATTTGTATAATTATTCTTTCTAATATAAATTTCCTCCCTAGTAAGTTTTTAAGTATGTTTATTTCCTTCTTTTTCACATATGTGCATATTAATAATGTACTAATGTGTCAATTTTATAGTCTCATAATGTGTAACACCTTTTTTTTGAAAGACTATTTATCTAACATATTGTTTTACAAACTTTGTTTGGGGACATGAGCTTCTTGATCAAGAATTTCATTGCATATACTTTTATGTATCCTCCAAGAATTTAATATTTTAGGTAATTTTATTTCTTTACTTTAGCATAGCTTCATCAACTGGTGGCACAATCTCAAAGTGGGAGTTAACTATAATATTGAAAATTACATACCTTACAATTATTGAATATTTTTGTACACTCAATTTAATATATATTCTCTTACCATGTTGTACGATACATTAAACTAATGCCTTTTAACCTTTCTACTTCATCAACTTGCCAAAATTTATGTGATTTTGATATTCTTTGGATTTCTTTAAATTTTTAACATTATTCTTATCTTTTCTTTTGGATTCTAGCACAACTATGCTAACATCTATGCAATCATGTTGTCATCTTATATATTTTTAATTTTAAATGTTTAGTTTGCCACCTTTTTACTATTGGATTTCTTTAATTTTTTTTCCATATAATGCCTTTGTTGCATTCCTTAACCTCTTGGAAAACTCATTCTTGTAAAATCTATGGCCATGAAATAAAAATATATTCTTCCTCTCCTGGTCCTAGCTTTCTAGGACTACTATTTCTATTTTGGATATAACTTCTCCTATCTTTCCAAGTTTTCATGCTGGTATAATCATTCTTATTTAAAAAGTAAGTTTTTCATTGTAATATCTCCTTGAATCTCTAAAACATTTTTATATGCAACTATGCTTGTTTGATCTTGATAATGCCTTCTTTTTTGTGATGTTATTTAATACTTCATGAATTTCTTCAAAGCATTGTTCTCTCTCTTCTTCTTTTGATAAGTGGTTTACTCTTCGTTTATTTATCTATTTCATTTACCTTATTTTCATCAATAATACAACTCTTTCCTATCCCCCTTTGACCCTCCTAGTGGCCAATCCAAGGATTGCTTCCATCTAAGGCTAGTAGCCAGTCCAATATTCCAAACAAACTTATAATGCTCAATCATATTCCAACCTACAATAGTAAAATGATCAAAAAGAGATTGGAGGTGAGGGTAAGTGAAACAAATAGGAGGATGACCATCCCAAGAATCCCACCAAAAGAGAGCCTGAGATCATGTATGACATATCCAAAAAATCCCCTTCTTAACGAACTAAGCCCCTAATTTGAGGGTATTCCAAATCATAGAACCCCTTACTTCTAAAGGGAAACGAGGAACATCAAAAGTGTTGACATCCTGAAGATACTTGTGGGTAAGAATATGAGCCCAAAGCTGATGCTGACTAGTACACCAACACTAATATAACTTGGTTGTAAGAGCTTGCCCATTCAAAACAACAAAATGCAATCTAGGGCCCCCCTCTTTCTGCGGCCTGCACACCATATCCCACTTAACAAGGCTCCACTTAGCTGATTGCAAGTTACCACTCCAAAGAAATTGTCGTGAGAGAGCATCAAATTCCCTCAGGAAATACAAAGGAGTCGCCCGAACAAAACACCTATAAAGAGGGAGAACCTGGATAACAAACTTCAAAAGAGTCACTCTTGCAGCAATAGAAAGTCATCGATGAGTCCAATGATTGACTTTACTGTGCAACTTATCAAGAAAATTTTTCTAAGAAGACCTGGGCTACCTACCAACAACAAGAGGTATTCCCAAATAGACAAAGGGAAGAGACCCAATTTGAAACCTCAAAATATTAGCAATCCACCATTGAATAACTTGAGGAGTATTAAAAAAGAAGATAAAAGACTTGTGCTCATTGACTTTCTGACCCGAAGCAACAAGGAAAATATCCAAAGCCCGCCTCAAAGAAACAACCTCTTGAAGGCGAACCCTCCCCATAAAAGAATGTCATCCACAAACTGAAGATGAGAGAGTTGCAATAGCCCATTGCCCCAACACCAACCTTGAATCTTGCCCTGGGAAACCCACAACTTAAGAAATCTGCCCAGACCCTCAGCCATAATAATAAACAGATAAGGGGAGAGAGGATCTCCTTGACGAAGGCCCTTGGAAGCCTCAAAAAGCTCAAAAGGTTCTCCATTCATAAGAACAAAAAAGAGAGGAAGAGGTAACACAACTCATAGTCCAACTGACCCAATTTGGACTAAAACCAAAGCTTAAGAGAATTCTCTATAAAAAACCACTTAACTCTATCGTAAGCTTTGGCCATATCCAATTTGATAAACATAGACTTGTCCTTAGAAGTTTCCATAGAGTGAATAACTTCAGAGGCAACCACTACCCCATCCAAGATCTGTCTACCAGCCAAAAAACCTCCTTGCTCCTTAGAGATTACAAAAGGAAGACAAACTTTGAGCTTCTCTACAATTAATTTAGTAACAATTTTGTACACCACATTACAGAGAGCAATAGGTCAAAAGAATTTGAGCTGATCAACACCTTCCTTTTTAGGAATGAGAACCAAAAAAGTACAGTTTAAGGCACAAAGCATCTTCTTACTACGAAGAGATTCCTAGGAAACCTCCAACAAATCCAAACTTATAATATCCCAAAATTCATGAAAAAATTCAATAGGAAAACCATTCGGACCAGGGGCTTTACCTTTATTCATCCCAAAAATAACCTCTTCCAATTTAGCAAAGAAATCAGGCAAATGAGGAAATCATTCATCTCCTTGGAGATCAGGGAGGGAATGCAAGCAAGGATCGAATTCTCCTCATCTTTTACAGGGGGCGAATCCTCAGAAAAAAAAGCAGAATAAAATTGTCTAGCCTCACGAGATAAAGCCTACAAAGAAGAAATGTGGAAGCCATCCACATTGACCAGAGAGGAGATACAACTTCTATTGCGACGGGCCTGCATAGAATGATGGAAGAAAGCAGTATTCCTGTCCCCTTCCTGAAGCCAATCAATCCGAGCCTTTTGCTTTTAGAAAATCTCCTCCTGAAACTCCCACTCCACTACTCTCGTAGCCTGGGATTTCGCTTGAACCAAAGCATCTGAGAAACCAAAATCCTGAATTTGGTGAGTAATCACATCAAGGCACGCCTAGGCATTCCTCTTCATAACATTAAAATTTCCAAAACTCATCCTATTCCATCTCTTAGGTGAAATTTAACATACTGAAGTTTCTTAACAAAGGTGTACATAGTTGTACCATAAGCAGGGCTACCATCACACCACCACTGGGCCATAAGATCATGCAAAGAAGACTCCCGAAGCCACATAAGCTGAAACTTAAAGGGAGGATTCTTGAGAGTTGTAAAATAGGTTACTGAAAGATTAATTGGCCAATGATCAGAACCCCTCTAGTCAAGAATCTCAGAACCAGTAACCAATCTACCTCCCACCCAAAAACAAGAAACAAGAAATCTATCCAACCTTTTAGAGACCGCTTCCTCTCCACTTCGTCTATTATTCCAAGTGAAGACCCCATTAGAAGGCTTAACATTAATTAAAGCTAGCAAATCCACATTCCCCCGAAAAAGATTAGAAGTAGGACCAAGCCAAGGCAACCCACCTCTTTTCTCCAAGCTCAACATAGAGTTAAAATCACCATCTAAGATCCAAGGAAGATAAGGAACACATGATCTAACATACCTTATATGAGCCCAAAGCCGACTTTTTTCATGAATATAATCGAGGCATCAACATTAGTAACCAAAATGGTCTCACTAGTTTCCAAGGAAGAGGCAACCATGGAAATAGTAGAATGACTGGAAATCCACCAAAGTGGAGCAATCTTTCTTGGATCCCAAAAAAGAGCCAAACCCACAAAACTCCCCTGAGAACCAATGCACTGACACTGACCAAAATACTAGATACGAGAAGCACGTTGAAGCATGAAATCAACTGAAAGTTTAGTCTCCTGAACACAAAAATGTCTGAAGAATGGATAACAACCAGATCATGAATAGCCTTTTGACAGGAGGTGCTATTCAACCCTCTTACATTCCATGAGAGAACAATCATGGGGAGATGGAGAAAAGTGAGCATCAATGAGTTTAACTTAATCTTCTCAAGGTCCTTTTTGCGGCCACTTTTAGAAGAGTGCTCAAACAATCCCTTCGTAATTGTGCATTGTTGCACCCCCAAGGCTAGAGAAGACCCCTTGCTCTTTCCAAAAACTAGCCCCTCCTTTGCCAAATCTGCCAAAACAATATCATCATCATCCTACATAGGATAATTTTATAGGAGGAATCGTTTTTCACAACTTTATCTCTAATCTTAAAGAATACCCGTTAAAAAAAAAATTGATTTAATAATAGTAAATAAGTAGTGTTTTCAAGAATATATTGAATAATATTATTAAAGTAAAAAGGTAATTGAATTGAAGTAGTAAAACTTAATAGAAGTTTTGAAATCAAGTTCAAATTGTAAAAGCATAAATAAAATAATAATATTAAAAATTTGACAATTCAGTTTTTTTTTTTTTAAAGATTTATCACAATTTGTATGGTTGAATTGATGACTTTAATGAAAAAGATTCCATCTGTTCACCAAATAATTTTAACAATTGTGTGAAAGATTTCTTCCATGAGAAAAAGTGGAATCATTAATTTAATCAAAATAATTGATTGTTTTTAATTTTTCTTTGCGAGTGGGTGTCTTGTTCTTTCAGCTCACTTAAAAGAAGGAACTACGTGTATAATTCTAATCCCATTAAGTTGATCCATCTTCATCTTTATATCTTTAAGGTATAATTTCTTTAATTATTTTAGAGAATAAATAACAAAGTTGCCTTAACTTGTGTCGGGTGTAAATGGCTCCCCTCGTGTAGGGGGGCCCTTAGTATCAATTAATACGGGCTCTTTTTTTCCTACGCGTTTTATTTAATCAAAAATCGCGGCCGCAAAGAAAACGACGGTAACTGGTTACCGCGTAAACGAAAGTTAAAAAAAACGGTTGGTTAGTATAAAATATCTTCTGTTAAATGGAAGGCAAAATATTTTGACTGGATTAGTAGTGTTTTTATTTTCAAATAAGTCAATTTAAAATTGAAAATATAATGAACTGATAGGTTACATATAGTGTGAGATTTGCGTCTGAAATAAGTTTCAAGCCTGTAAACAACTGTTGAGTTGCCGGAAAACAAGTTTCAGCTGTCATTTAATAGTAAATCAGGGGTCATTTAATGGTAAAATCCTCCAAAAATGATGATCCTTAGACAAATTATTTTTTTGATAACTTGTTTCAATTCTGGAGACATACAAAATTCAAATCTTCTTCATTTTCTACACCATCTTCAATTATCAAACTATATATATTTTATTTTTCATGTACATTCACTACATTTAATTATAACAAAATATTCAAATATTACAATTTTAATTTATAATTATTTGATCTAAATTTATTATATATGTGCATACAAAATTATTAGTGTAAACCAAACATAAGAAAATTTTATTTTCTTTCACATATATATTTGAAAATATTTCTAAAATACTTTTGAAATAAACGAAGAAATAAAATATTTTTCAAATCAATCAATAAATATTTTTTAACAATAATATATGTAAATATCTGTGTGTGAACATTTAGAAACCCTTGAGTTTGTCTTCATCTAATCCACCACTCATTTAAAAATAAAATAAAACACATCTTACATAAAATACATATTATAATAATTTTATAGGAGGAATCGTTTTTCACAACTTTATCCCTAATTTTAAGGGAATACTTACAATATAGAAGATTCCAAATCAAATTCAAATTGTAAAGCATAAATAAAATAATAATATTAATAAAAATCTGACAATTCAGTTTTGTTTTTTTTAAGATTTATCACAATTTGTATGGTTGAATTGATGACTTTAATGAAAATCGATTCCATTTGTTCACCAAATACTTTTAACATGTCATTAGTTGTGTGGAAGATTTCTTCAACGAGAAAAAGGTGGAACCATTAATTTAATCAAAAAGAATTTGATTATTTTTCATTTTTCTTTGCAAGTGGGTGTCTTGTTCTTTCAACTCCCTTAAAAGAAGGAATTACGTGTGCAATTCCAATTCATTTAAATTGGTTCATCTTTATCTTTATATCTCTAATGTATAATTTTTTCTTTAATATTTTAGGAGAATAAAAACTTGTGTCGGTTGTAAATGGGCTCCCCTTGTTTAGGAGGGCCCGCCCTTAGTATCAATCTATAGAAGGTGTTCCCACTTTATGGAATAAGTGTATAAGTTGCAACTAATACGGGGTCGTTTTTTCGTACGCGTTGTACGGGGTCTTTTTGTTTTGTTTTTTTGTGTTCATTCTCTTATACCACAAAATTTGAACTAGATCATCTATAACCACTTAAAAATAATCTATAAATTTAAAATAATAATCTTCAAACAAAAAAACAAATACATCAAAATAAATGTGAATAAAGATAATAAATATATTAAAATAAGTATAAATATTAGAGTGTGTGAATGCAAGTTAGTTGAAAAAGGAATTTCAACTAAGTGTAGCATCACCGACTAAACCTTTTGGGAATACTGGACGTGTAGACAAAATAAAATGAAATGGTAGAAGCATGGAATAGACTTTATGGTGTCACGCCAAGGGACCACACCAGGCTGTGATACATTATATACATGAATCATAATTGTCTGTTTCACTTTCTATTCTTTTTAGGTGATTCTGTCAAAAGAAAAGATTGCACAACCACTAGAAACTATTTGATATGACAGGTCTTGACATTTAGCTTTCACATTAAGGAAAATTTGTTGGGAGTCTCTAGTACAAATACAACAACAGCCAAGGGCAGAGAAAACCCATTTATCAGTCAGTCAGTGAAGAGGTGAAATCAGTAGTATGTCTGAACAACAGAAGCCCAGTGCTGTTGCACCACCGCCTGCTTATCCAGAAGGATATCCTCCACCAGGTAATTATTGTTTTCTTTCTGTATGGAGTTAATGGTGATTATTGCAGGCTATGTACCTACCAAAGGATACTTCGATTTAGATCTGTCAGGAAGAATTTTGAAATTAGATTACAAACATATTTCTGTGGCGAGAAAATGGTTTTCTATCTTCTGTTAGAAATGGGTGTATTGTTTTTTGGGTTGTTGCCTATCAATATAAGAATATATTGAGCTTGATCTCTGGTATGCAACGGCCTGGGGGAAGATCTCATTCTCTATTAGCTTATGCATATATATTTAAGATTTCACAATTAAAAGGATAGGGGAGAAGATCCAGTATCCGCCAGGGCTAACTTCGCACAACTGTAGAATTCAAACCGTACATTGAATTGAAAAAAAAAATTATGGGTTTTTTTCGCTCATGAGTTAAGTGCTTATAACCAAGGTTTCAGCATCTGGGCAATTCGATCAATTGCGGGACCGTTGGATATGCACGTGGAGGTCAAAAAGTCACCTTTTAGAGGGCTTTTCCAATAGCCGCTCGCTATAATTTCAATCAATTATAGCTGTTTTAGCACTTAAAATCCACTTAAATAATTCACTTTAGCACTTAATGAGAGGCTATTGGTGTTTTTGTAATTAGTTATTCAATAAAATAAAGTTTTTTAATGGATCAAAGTGAATTTTTTTTTGGGGTTAAGTGAGCATGGAGGTGGCGGTTATTCAATGGGGGGCGGTAACTGGGTCCTTTCCCCTATGATGAGAATATAACATTTATTTTGGTAGTAGATTATAAGGTATGACATAAAATATAAATTTAATTGGGTTATGTAAATTATTAATAATTTTTGACAATATTTTGATTATAGTATTAAATTATCATGGTAGATCTACAATTTTTTTTTTTTTTTGAGAGAGAGATGGGATGAGATTTCGTAAGAAGATAGATCTGTGTTAAGAAGGATAACAAGAGATATTGTTTTCCAATTATAGATGTAATTTTATTGCTATTGAAATTATTTTAAATTATTCTAAAGTAAAATATTAATTTAATACTTTTTTTCTTCTTAAGAGATCAAATAAAGTTTCATAATAAGATAATCTGAGTTAAGAAGGATAAATGAGATATTGTCCTTCAATTATATATGTAATTTTATAATTATTGAAATTATTCTAAAGTAAAATATTAGTATAATGTATGAGACTCAAATAAATCAAGAACACCATGTACAAGAGTGTCCCTTCATTAAAATATGTGACCTTTTTCTAGTTAAGACTACATATAAGATTATTATTATTAAAAGATATTTTTTTAATCTATATTTAACAATGATCTTAAGCTTAATTTAAAAATGTAACAATTTTTTGATTATTTTGTATTAGTTATTCATTTATTTAACAAAATATTGTAACATATGTTTTCTTTTAATTATTGATATTATTATATATGTTTCTTTTAGGGTATCCCACTCAAGCTCCACAATCACAATATGCTGAAGCAGGTCCTATCAAAACACAAAGCAGAGGGGAGAAAGGTTTCTTAGAAGGATGGTATGTTCCTCTTATCTAACTCTTCACTCATAACTTGCAACTCTTATATGTATAAAAAAAGTTATATTCTTATATTTATTTTGTTGTTTTGTGATTGCAGCTTAGCAGGCTTGTGCTGTTGTTGGTTGTGTGAGGAATGTTGTATATGAGAACAAATTCTTCGTATGATCATATAGTATATATTATGTTTTACTTCTCTAATTAATGAGATATATTAATTGTAAGATAGATCCGTCTGGATCTATTATAGTTGGTCATTTATTATATCTTAGATTTAGTACACTTGAGTTGGCCTAATGGTGGATAACTTGTACTCTTGAAAGAGAGGTCACAAGTTCAAAATCTTGCAAGGGGTAAGGTATGTACAGCTTGTATTGTGGAGTACGAGTTAGGTGCCTCCTTCATATTGGGAGTACGAGGAGTCACATATATTCTGATATTGTGGACTATAAAAGGACCTTTCCTTTTCCTTTTTCATAAACTTATGATTTGATTTATTGAAATTGGTCACTTGCTAATATATTATATCTATTATCAATTTTTTGTCTAGACTGATATACATATTTTAGATAGATTTATGTAAAAGACGTTTAGAGATATCATTCTCAAAATGCTTATTCCACTTATATAACAAGCTCAATAAAAGATAGTTTATAAATTCATTTATATTTTTATTATTTTAAATAAAAATAATTTATCTATTTTCTTTATATTTTACTCGAATCCTATTTTCTTATTAAATATTAATATATTAACATGTAAATGGATGTAAAATTTAAGATAAAAGTTAATTTTTTTTTCACATGATCATAAGATCATTCACTTCTCTCCCATGCTACCACCAATACTTCTCAATATACTAGGTAAATCCATTTGAATAAACTATATAGGGAGAAATATTATATAATTTTCATTTTTTGTTATGAGTATATATATCAATAAATATAAATTTAAAGCTAGAAATAATTGTTTAGACATTTTCTTGAATTCATAATTATGCTCCACTTTCTCCATAGGAATTGGGAAAATGATGGTTTTTTAATTATTTTATTTTTATATGATATTATAATGAAATTATATAGTTTTTGTATTAATCTATTTATTATATTAAAAGTGGAATATAGTTTCACAATTTTGAAGTAAAAAAAAATCAAATTAGAATTTGAAATTTGTATATAAAATTGTAAGTGATTTAAAAACGCGGTTCTATTAAATTTATAAGTATATAAATATAATTAAGTAATAATTATTGAATTTCACTTAAATAAATGAAATAATAGTATTTAGTTTGAGGTTTGATGAAAAATTGATTATGAAAAACATTGTCAATTGATTTGCTATTATGAGAAAATTAATGCATGTCATGTAATTTTCTTGGAATTGATTAAATTCTTGGTTGATATTTTTGGTTTACTTCCATGTGTGTATAATTTATCTTCACATTTGAAAATATAAATCTTGTATAAGGAAATGAATCTTGTGAAAGGATTTAAAAATTGTATATGGATGTGAACTAAATTGAAATTGATGTAAAATGTAGTAGTACTCATATGATAATAACATATATAACATGAAAATTTATTACTAAAATGAACATAGTGTTTATCCAATTTTTAAAAGAGTTAAAACATTTTGTTGGTGAGATGAGCTATGAACCTCAAAAACCTAAGGTTGGATAGTATCCCAAGTGTTAGGGGTATCAAATCTAGGTAAAGTATCATGAAACCTATGCTCAAGTTGGGAAACTTAGGACCATTTTTTGATGTGGGCAAGACCTCCTTCACTTTTGGTTTTGCAAGACCAAGGGTTGTTTCCCTAAGGTGTTGAATTATATAATATTACAAGGATTGAATAACTACCTTGTTGAAAAGTATACCCATTCCATAGTGTATCCCTATACTAGTATCACAATATACCTATGTACTAATTTGGATATGGAAGGCTATGCATCTTTATATACAAGAAAATTCTTATCATGTAGAGTGTGTAAGATACCAATGGTAACAATCCCTATTACTATTATATACTCATACATGTACCTAGCATGACAAACTAAACCACAAATAAATGAAGGTGACTATAATTGTTTTATTTTTATTGTGTTGAGTGATGAAAAATGAAGTTTAGAAAACTGGCACCAATTCTAACTGGGACTACAGAGTCATGAGTTAATAAAAAACTTGCAATGATTAAAATCTAGTTATTGAACCTTAAAATGAAGATTTTATTAAAGACTATGCATCTCAAAATACATAAGAAAACTAGGTTCAACACATGCATTTTGATAAGCATCATAAAATTATAGAATATTAAATGACTTTATTTATTAATCCACATACAAACCTAAACATTCCCTTTACTACTGTGAACATACACCATGCAAAATATTTGTAGAATTTTTTACAATCATCTAGTTGAAAAATTCACCACACATAGACCTAAAAAAGCACACACATGTATGCAAATAAACACAATATTAGTGGAAAAAATCAATCAATATCGATTCCACTTTGTAAAAAAATTCTTGAGAGATCAAAATGACTGTTACAAATTTGGGACAAACCCTAATCATCAAAATATAATAAAAGCATGTATTTCCCTTTCAATGAAATAAGAACCCTAGCTATTTGAAAGCTTTTTATTTCTCTTTGTTCTTCTCCAACTGATTTTCCCATCCTTGTAAAAATGAAAAATAATTTTGATAAACCATCTATATGTCAACTCAAGGGAGGAAACATGCACCACTCCCAAAATAATCACACAAATCTATAATTTTAACTAATGTAAGGGAAATGATACCCTTTTTTCATGGTTTTCATCACATTTTAACCTTAAATCTACCTTGAATGGTGTCTTTATGTACTTATGGAGTATGGAGAGCCTTCATATTTTCATTAGTGTCACTTTTTGTCATTAATGGAAACCATAGAGGGTAGGAGAGTGGTTGGAAATCAATTCGAGTAGCTAAATAGGAAATGGTGTGCAACGTAGTTTTTATGGCACCTAGCAAGGGTCATGTTCTCAGAGGAACCTAGAACCTAGAAAAAAATAGAATTAGTGAGTATTGGGCCCAAAGAAGAAGCAAGAAATGGAACCATGAGAAGTGTTGGTCGAGGTCAAGAAAAAATGGAACCATGAGGAAATCTTGGAAAACACCGGGTTATGGGATGAAATGGGAACTTGGAACCAAAAAGTGTGGGTTCGAAGTTCCAACCTAGACCCAAGGTCTAAAGAGAGTCAAGAAATGGAGATGGAAGAGAGCTTGGAACCAAAACCTTAGGTTTTTAGTTTCAAGTTCCTTTTGAGACGTGAGGTTTGGAAGGAGGAAAATGGATTTGGGATATGGAGTGTTGAGGGAATTTTGGACTTGGAACATAAGGTTATAGGTCTATAGAAGGTCTTAAAGTCTGATGGTACAATAAATATAAGAGGACATTGAAAGGGGAAGCGGGGGACATAAAGAAACAAGGACTTGGAACCTAAGGTTCTAGGCCCTCATTTTGTCCTAGAGTTTTAAATTTGCAAGGGGATGGTGTTGTGACTTGCACACATGCCTTGCTAAAAGTGAGGAATCCCCTCTTTTCTTTTGCTTGGTTTTCTTTCTTTTTGGGTTTTATATTAGAGTGCTTCAAATTAGTTTCCAATTTAAGTAGGTTCTTTTTTTTATAAGGTAAGCAACATTTACAGGGTGTTGTACCATTACATAGAGAGCCACAAGGGCCAATAAAGTTCAAGACCAAAAAACATCAAAATACTAAGCCAAAAAACAAACACATCGGACCAACAACAGACAGAAAATAAATAGACCAATAGCAGACTAATTGGCATTTTCCTAGTTCTTAGATAGGAGATTAAAAACATCATCCCCAACCCACTCCTGACCATCTTCAACATTCTTCTTGTCTGTTTCATCCTTCATAACTGCTGATAGGGTGTTGGTAACACAGTGGACCAGCTTGACAGTGAAATGGGTCAAGCCACAAAATTTTTTGTCCAACTTTTCCATTCTTTCCTATAGCACACAGAGCTCCTCCCCACAATCCACAGTCTTCAAAATATCAACACACTCCATGTCCAATGGGTGTGAGGACTGGGAAGTTGAATTCTCCTTCTACACTTTGCTAATATCAAGAATGGAGTGGGTCCCTCCAACATACTCCTCCTCCTCATCCCTAAACTCCTCCTTGTCCCTGCAATCTTTGCTATTAGACCGCCCCTCTTCCGAATCCAAGTCATTAACCTACACTTTCTTGTTATTCTTAGCCAGCCTACCAGATCTCATAATGATGGTATCACCACTAGTCACCACCATAGCCACGACCACTGTGTCCCCCTTAGAATTCCTTCCCACCACATTTTTACCTTTGTTGTCCCTGGTCGGAGGATCCATCAAACCTTTCACTTCCTCCTTACCTTTCTTCTTCGAGGTGGGTTTGCAAATAGTCTTGGCAGGGGTCAAATTTAGCTGGCAAAGACTAGCCGCAACACTAGTCTATGTAACACCCAATTCCCCTTAAGCTTCTTAGCATCGGGTTTAGGCTTATGCGTATCAATAGAGACCAGATGGGTTCTTGATTGATTTTGAGTCTTGATTGTATTTTAGGCTTAATGATTGAGGTTTGTGGAGATTTGGTAGGTCAGGTTCTCCCAAACTTTTGCAAAGTCACGTTGCTCCCAATTTTCTATAAAATCGGGGGACCTTATTTTCTTGCAAAATCCAAATTGCACGAATTTGGCCATGGCTATACTTGTGTCAAAGATGTTGCATTTTCCCATAAATATTGAGGAAACCAAATCTCCACAAAGGTGAGTGACCTCACAGTTTCCCACAAAGTTGGGTAGGTATTGGATTTCCATGACCAAGTGCTCACTACCCTATCGTGTCAAGAGCATTAATGGTTGTTGGTGGCTCAGATTATTTAAGCATTGTTAGCCCAATTTTGAATCATTTGTAGTTATTTGAGAATCAAGTCAATGTTGGGGAGCTTTGTGCGACCCAATTTCATCCCTCACCATGATTTGTAGACTTTCCTTGTTGCCTACCTTTGAAATTTGCTTGTGTTTCTAAGTTTTATTTATGGTGTTCATTACCCCCTTCTATTTTAAAGTTTTGATTGATTGGCTAAATGATTTACAAGTATTAAACATTCAATGAAGCATTTAATGGTGGTTTGTCTTTAAAATTTCTATTACTTCTAGTTGGAGCATGGTAGGAGATACCAACATGGGTCATATTGACATTGAGGAGTTCAAAGAGAGAATATTTGGTGTTAGACAAATTGATCTATTAAAGAAAATAGTTTAGAGTCAAATAGCTCAAGTTGTTGGTGTCCCTATTGCATTACAATGTCTAGAGCTAATAATGGAGAGAAAAGAGCATTATCACAAGGATTATAGGAAGACACAATTGTTGATGGTAGAGTGCTATCAAATATTTCTACTACTTCTATTGTGAAAATATTTGAGATCCCATCCTTCTCCACCATGTCTTTAATTACTAGGGAATAGGCCATAGGATTGTTTGATGAAGATCTAGAGGCATGCATGAAATTAGTGAATGATATGTGGATAAAGCACCCCAAAGATTCTACCAACAAGTTGTCGAGACATTTGTATAGGAGTGACTTCATTATTGAAGTCAATGACTTTGTCACTCCTCTGAGCAAAGTAATGGGGATTAGTTCGACATCCACATTTGAAAATTGGATGTTTTTTCTATGTTGAGGATATTTTGAGAGGAACAAAGAAGTTCCCTTGGGATAGATCATTAGTAATAATCTTCATCAACAATTTTTGATAGTGATGAAGACTGGTATATTCATCATGACCTCCTATATATAGCCAACTTCAGATATATAGGATTGGCATGCTTAGGTCCTGTTGGATATGGCCTAAATCAACATAAGGTCTATGATGGTTATTCTCAGCTATAAATGCAAAATTCCAAAAAGGACTACAAGAGAGTGAATGATGAATTTGTGACGTTCATAGTTTAAACCTTGCAAGGGGACCTAAAAAAAAGGCTCTCTTCCTCAACTTTGGAGACGTTCAGGAGGTTTGGGTATTAGTTTATCCAATTCCCAAAGTTTACTTATTTTAAAATGGAAGGGTTCTCAGGGGCTTCCTATCCATTGCCTAGGTATCCTAAGGACAAAATTGTGATGTTGGAGATGACAAGATAACTTTGTGCCTCAAACCAATTATTGAAAGGAAAAAATAGCCTGATATCATTTGACACTTGGAAGAGGATTATATGAGCTTATCCATTGCCTCAGTCAGCCAAATATTCAGATGTAGAGATGCAAACTTTTGATTTTAACTTTCATAATTGGAGAAGACATTTTGACCCTCATGGTAAAATGAAGAAATCAACAGGCAAGCAACATGGGCATAGGTTGGATATCGAGAATTTCTAGCCTAACTACCAAGATGATCTAGAGGTTAGAAAAAAGGACTTACTCTAGAGAAACTATAGAATACATTAGGACCCTTTGCCTCTTTTTCATCCTAGATAAAGTAGAAGAAGATAATAAAGTACTACAGGAGGATGAATATAGTGAAGTGGTAAATCAACCAATTCCACTTCTAGATTGGACTAGGAAAGAAATAATTGATCTAGACATCATAGAAAAGCTAGTTCTAAGGAGAAATAAAAAGTGGGTAGAATCCAAAGCTTCTATACTCATAGAATACTAGGTAGAACTGACCTATAAAAATATAGAAGACAAGCAAGATTATTTTGATGAAGAGGAGCATGTTGATGAAGAGGTTGGGCCCAGTGAGGAAACCATTGAGAAAGAAGTAAGAATTCCTTCTAAGGCCAAGGGTAAGGCAAAAAATACTAAAGAAGAAAGGTATCCCACTTCCAAGCCAACGGTGTATAAGAGGAAATACAACACAACAGAGAGGAATAAGACTCAAACAAAAATAGCTAGAAAAGATGAAAATGTTATAGTGGGACCAACCACTAAAGGTTAGGAGTGATCTTCTCCTCCTTTTATCTCTACTTCACCTCTTCCCATTGATCTATGTAGATATCACCACTTCCATTCTCACTCCCTTCATTTATCACATTACCATTGAATCTTCTCCTTCTCTAAATTCTCATTCATCCACTACACCAATTCCATACCCTTAATTCACCATGTATGTACCATTTCTTCCAATATTCCATCTAATTCTCTTCTTCCTACCTTTCTCAACCTTCCACAATCATTCATAGGTCACCTCTCCCACATGGTCAAGGAAGTGGGTACCACAATGTTGTTTGAGGTCAATAGGTCTTTGTTGAATTAATTGGCTCGGGATAATCCTCCATCCTCCTCAAGAGAAACACTAGAGCCTCCTTCCATAGAAAATATTGATAAATTGTTGGAATATTTATAGGAGCAAGAAAAGGAAGGCATGAAAAACCTAGCCTTGATGGAATCAGTTCCATCTTCACATGATAAGTCTATATAGGAGGTGAACATTATAGAGGATATTCCTAGCCCTGAGCCTAAAGTAAAGCAACCAATCGGGCAAGAGGAGGAAGTAAATGTAGAGAACATTCAAAAGGAGACCTCTCCTTCTCCTGAACAAACAAAATATTTTGATAAGTTTGTATCTCCTACATGGTTAGATGAGCAACAAAAGAGTAAAAAGTCAATTATTGAAGCTCCCAAGCTAAGCCTAGAGGTTGTTTTGAGTAGGGAAGAGAGACAAAAAGAGAAAAAGAAGGTAAAAGAAGGAAAAAATAAGGTCTCACATTACCAAAGATGCATTAAGATCTAGGAACCTGTATGTGGCCACTCCTAAAATGAACAAATATAATAAGAGCATTTTTTCTAAGGACTTCAATATTTTAACTATAAACTTGGGTCCTACCAGCCACTCTTAAGAGATGGAGGAATTGTAGGGATCAATATCCAACATTTTGCAAAGAATGAATAAGGATGAGGGAAATAAAACCAAGTTGAAGTCTCAAGAGGTCGAACTCATTGCCTTTATCTAACATTTAATTACTCCAATTTGAAGTGAGTTAGGAAAAGCAATAACTCTAGTTGTCTTGTCAAAGGATGAAGTCGCCAAGATGGAAAAAATGAGATCTTGGGCTCAGTCCACCCAAGGTTGGCTCAAGCATATATTTGATAATGGTAATAAAGCAATTGATATTGCTATTTAGGTGCATAATAAATTCCTTATTCTCAAGAAAGAGGTGAAAAAGTTAGTGGAGGACTGTAACAACAATGAGCAATATCATGGGTTGGTATTTCCAAAAATTTAGGCCATCTGAAAGCTCTCTAATGAGGTCTTGATAGAAAAGGAATCTTAAGAAAATAATTGGTTAAAGAGACACATTATTGGATGCATGCCTTGAAGTTTCACAAAGAAATAGTATTACATGTTGAGCAAAAAATAAAGATTGATACTCAAATTAAAGCAATTTTAGCTTCTTGCAAGAAATTTTTGAAAGAACTTACAAAGATTGAGATGGATGCATCCAAAGAAGTAAATGACTAGGTTTTGAAACAACAATGGAAGTTGTTGATCCATAAGGATCACATTGAAGAGATTTCTATAGATTACATGAATGAGACCACTGAACTTTTGGTGAAGATTCAAAATTTTATTGGGAAGAATTCTACTTGGATGGATCTTCACCACCAATTAATTGATTAGTATGATGATCATTGTTATAAGATTCATGTAATTGTTGGTCCACCTAACAATGAAATCACTTCGACATTGATTGCTTTTCTAAAGTTCACTATAAAGGAGAAATTAGAAGGAAGGAGTGTCATTGATGATAACTTTTTGTGACATGCCAACTAGTTGTTTTTGGATGTACTTCAATGTAATTATTTTGGGAATTTGTGCCATAGATTTCTTGGGTTGTTGTTGTAATGTTATAAATTGCATCCTATGCAATTTTGCATTCCATAAGCCTCCCCTTTAGAAAAATTAAATTTGATAATGCAATATCCCCTTGATTTTATGCTCAGCCCTTTTGTTCCTATCCATTAAGATGAATTTTTATCGTGGATAAATGCATGTTGTGTAGATGTTTGTGCATCATGTAAACATCTCAAAAAGACTATAGTAGCCATTTAGATGTTACACTTGTCACATATCTATGAGTGTAACACCTCTATAACTTGCAGACATGCTGGGACAACCCATGCATGCACATACCTTCTCAAAACACTCTATTTTAGCTCTCTAATTCATCTAATTCATTCATTCTCTCAATCTATCACATTTTTCTCCGTTCTCTAAATATTTCTTGCTCTTCTACACCATAGAAGCTTCATTTTATCATTTTTATTGCATGATCTTGTTCTCATAAGGTGCTCAACATTGTTCTATCAAGCTCAACCTCTTCCTTTTGATATTATCATCTTGCTAGAGGGAGGGTAACTACGTCTCTTTTATTGCATTGCCTATTTATTTTGGTAGCATATTATTCTAGCATGTCTATCTTTCTTTATCTTGTCTATTTTTCAATCTCAATCATATTTGGCTATCTGTGGAGGTGCAAACACCAACACGAGATTTTGAATAACGCAAGCCCCTAAATTATCCCCAACATTTTCTATTGTTTCTATGTGTGCAGGTGTTGAAAGTATATCTTTTTTGGAGGCTTCATTCATGGACATCTTGTGAGTAATTCCTCTATTTTTTCTCATTTTTACCATCTCCTTTCCACTCAATCTAGTTTACATTTATCTTTATCATTTCTTTGTTATTTTAGTAAATTTCAAGATTTTAGTTACCATATTGTTAGTGGGTTCCTAACTATCCTATGCTGCAAAATTAATTTTTGGTTCATACAAGATGCTATCGCACCATAGGAATGTCCATGTGCCACACTGTTTTCCTTGGCCAAGAGCTTTCTAGTTTGTCTAGAAGACCTTTGTAACCTACTCTTTTAGTTCTTGAAACTCACCCATTTTAATTCTACATAAAATATAAAAAATCCTCTTTATCATTTTATCCCATCACTCAAGCTTTGATCCTTGAGGTAGTTGAGGACTATTTACCCCTTTAAAATTTTTCATCTTAAGGGTGTCAAATCTCCTCTACATTTTGGTGAACTTGACATGAACTCATCTTTGCTCTAGTCTTTGCTGAAGGTTTATTTTCTCTTGTTTGGAAGTTCATTTAATTAAGTGTTGTGATACTCTTATGAGTTTCATGACCTAGTCTTCAACTTCTAGGAACATAGTAAGAAGAAGCCTCTGACACTCAAACATGAGTTCAAGACACCAGTTCAGTCCAACCTGTCAAGTTCCTAAATTTGATCAATTCACCATGGGTTTGTCACCTAGCTATATGCCTCCTTATGTTTCTATTTGTCCATCTATAGAGGTTCAAACAAGTTCTCAACTAAGTACTCCTTTTGGACCTTATTCTCCTATAGATCAAGAATCTTCTCTTAGGGTCCCCTTTGAGTATGTTTAGTCTTTAGAGGAAAGACTTAAAGAATTTGAGGAATTTATAAATAAAGATAGCTTATATACTCAAGTCGATCCTATTGTTTGTGGTATGATGAATCTACTTATTTTAGACCACAAAGGTCTTGAGTTGCTTCATGGAATAACAATATAGTAGAGACTCATGTACCCTCATACATGATAGTATCGAGCCACCCTCAAGATACCCAATCAGATATCACTGGTACATAGTTGAATCTTTCAATGCTAGAAGTGTTTGTGCACATGGTGGATACTAATCCCTCTATACCTTCACTCACTTCTGTTGATAACACAAACACTGTGCCCCTTGTTAATCCTGGATTCAATGTGAATCACATACCTTTGGGGTATGAGATTACTAAATCCACATCCTGAATTTCAATTTCCATGACTAGTCAACCTCCTCCACCTCCACCATCCAATCCCATCTTAAACACCCTATTGCAAAATATGGGTCAAATACAATCACAATTAGCCAACCTAACCAATACCACTTCTCATTCCACCTTGCAACCCTATTAACACTATAGTCCCTTGGCCCTAAATATTCTAAATGTTCCCATTCCCCAAGGGGTGGAATTCCAAAATTTGATAAGTACAACAGTAGGGGTGACATATAGACTCATGTCTCATCATTCATTGCCATGTGTAGTGAATTTATCTATCAAGATATAGTGTTAGCCAAACTATTCACATGGTCTCTTAAGGACACCACATTGGAATAGTTTTTCTCCCTTCCTGACAATTCAATCTTCACCTTCAAGCAATTGGTTAATCAATTCTTGTAGCAACTCCAAGCTAACATTGGGCCAAAGGTCACCTTGATTGATCTCGTCCACTGTAACAAGAGGGATCACAAGTAGGTGACTGGTTTGATTGCTCACTACAAATATTTTTTTCTCAAATCTCTTATGCCCTTCCCAATTTTGATGTGAAACATGTGTTAATGGGGAATCTACAACCAACATTGAGAGAAAAAGTCCTCTTAATAAAATATCCCTCTTTTTACTAGATCTATGTACAACACTTAGAGACTACCAATATATGAAACACAGTATGGGGGTTCCTCTTCATCCTCCCATCTTGATAGTCAGATGGTTGTGTCTATTTTTGGAGAGTCCAAAAAGAATAAGGAAGTATCAATTGTGGTTTCCCTTCCTACTGAAAAGAACACTGTAGGGTGTAACAAAATTTTCATGAAATTATTTGAATCTTATGTTGAACATAAACCAAAATATTGAGAGGGGAGTGAATTAGTATTCTAGTAGATCTCAAATCTTGTAGAATAAAATAAACTTTAAAATCTACCTCCTCAGCAAGAACATGAAAGATAGAAACAATGCACAACACCACACAACACCAGATGTACATCAAAAACCCCAGAGGGAAAAAACCATGGTGGGAAATGCTATTAGGAGCTATTGTCCTAATCTAGCCTCACAAATGAATAATATTTACAACTTTATTTTAGGGCTACAACCCAAGGAAGCTACTACTCCCTGAAAAGAGGTTTTAAGGTCACTTCCAAGGAAGCTACTACTCCCTGAAAAGAGGTTTTAGGGTCACTTCCAAGGAAGCTACAACTCCATCCAGACTTTGTTTTAGGGCTACAACCCAAGGAAGCTACAATTCCTTGAATTGAGAATAAACTCAAAAAATATTACAACATAATAGTCCTTCCATTGTCTAAAACTGGCAATTAGGCTCAATCCTTTTGATGATTACAATTATTCTTTTTCCCTTCTCTTTTTGATGATTACAATTCTTCTATGTCACTTTCGCAAATGTCTTCTTTGTTTCTTACCAACTCACTTCTTTCAACACTCAAGAAGCTTTGCCTTTGGCTCACTGCCTCAAAAAAAAAAAGGCACACTCTTCACTTCCCTTCTATCACAGAGATATGATCAAATTAAATACGGATAGGATCTACAAATTTTGATCTTTCTATTTTAGTCACTTACAAATATCATAATTCATTACACATCCTTTACGACACACCACAAAACTAGATCAAATAGGTTTATAATATATACATGATATTACATTGATTGTACATTACATATGTTGGCCTATAGCAAAGAATATTACAATTACATGTTAGCCAAAGATCAAATGACAATATGAAATGTGTAGAGGGCAAGACCCAAAAGGACTACACGCATCATCAGGAAGAGGAACATGCTTTGAAAATTCCAACACATGCTTAACCTAGTCCTAAACACTCTTCATGGATTTGGTCTTCAATGAATAGTATTTGCACACGTCGCAAATAAAAAATAGGTCAGCCTTAAGAAGGAAACATGAAACATGAAGTATGTCAGCCTTCACAACTTTTTTGGTACACATGAATGATAAAGCATTACTTGTGCTTCTTCCACAAAAAAAACAATATGTGACTAAAAAAACTTCTAAAAACCACTTATAAATGACTGAACATGGTCGTGTGACCAGTAGTAGTTTATTTCCAGTCATTTATAACACGACCGAATTTATGACAATCATTTTTAGTTGTTCGGTTGATCAATTTTGGTCGTTATTTTAGTTGCCCGATTGATAGATTTGGTTTTTTTTTAGTCATGTGAGTGATCGACTTGCTTGTTAATTTAGTCGTCTGATTGATCCATTTGGTCATTGATGTAGTTGTTAATTTGATTGATTTGGAAATGTGTAATTTAGTCATTGAATGTTTTAAACTGGTCACTTATTCAGTCATTTTTTTATTCACTGGTATATTTTATCGTTAATTTAGTCATTGATTGATGTTATCTGGTCACTTATGTAGTCATTTTTATTCACTGATTTCCATCCATTGGTAGTGTATTTAGTCATTAATTTTAATCATCATTTTGATCAATTTGGTAGTTTATTTAATTGTTTTTGCTCATTGATTTTTATCAAGTGATAGGTATATTGATACATTGTTTATTGATTGCATAATCATTATATTTAGTCATATTTATTAACACTTATTTTTGTCAGTTGGTAGTATATTTAGTCAATTGGTAGTTTATTTAATTGTTTTTGTTCATTGACTTCTGCCTATAAGTGTTAGAAATGAGACAATGCTTTAATTAAGGTTTAAACATATAAAAACACAAAAAACATAATCAATCATTCATTTGCACATAATGAAACGACTATTAAGAAGGAAAAATACTAAAATTTTATTGAGAAAATCTTACAGTAGATACAAGACATAAATGTGTCTTTGCTTTAAAAAATGTACTATTACAAAGTGTGTTTCTCAATGTTGTGACAGAGAAAACTGAGTTACAACACCTTTTTTTGGTTATGCAAGATATTACAATTTTGATGACAATTCTATGTTGCAACTTATTTGCAACTGCACATACATGTATGTTGCACTCTCTGCAACTTTTCCTCTTTTTTGCACCTCTTTATCTAATATGTACTTAATTCTTTTTCTACACCCCTGTTCTCTACGTCTACTGCTTACACAACAACATATCCCCTCTTCTATAATGCACCAGTTTGAATGAGAAGAACCCAAACAAAAAGAGAAAAACATAATCAAGGGGTTTTATATTATGGGTGTAGTAAGATAAAAAAATTCTCTATTCTACTCATAGAATGTACACCCTAATCATATTTTTTGGTCTTTTTTTGGGTTCAACTTATTTAGGCTCAGTACATTCTCTTTCTACAACTTCACTCTCCACACTCTACTGCTCCTAACCCTTCTTTTTCTCTTCTGCACTTACAACTAACTCTTTGTGATTTTTTTTCAAATATTTTAGTGGCCACTATACAAAGGTCCCTATTTTCTATTTTAGATGGACAACTTCATCTATTTTGTCTGGATGAGGAAGGGGTGTGTTACTTGATACATGTGAAATGCATACATTTGCATCTCTTGTTCCTTTCAATTTGACTCTATGTACAATAAATAGTGAGTGAATCCGTCCAATACCCACAACAACACCATCATGCGGATTGAACACCTCAATTGTATCCCCTTCTTGGATTTTATCAATAAATGTCTGTAAAAACAAAGAAATACATATTATATTGAGATATAAAACACACATTATATTATTTTTGATAGTTGTATGTAATGTCTTATGTCTTAGAACAAATCAGTTTTTGTATATGCTTTTATAAAACACTCTATTACAACTAAGCGAGCTAAGCTTCCATATGTAAGTTGTATGTTCTCCCTTAATTCCATAATCTATGTATACTAGCTAATTACACTTCACTATTATTCTAACGTCCAGCTTCTATCAAATAGGTAATGATTACTCTTATTTACATAATAAAACAACCATTATTTACTTGAATAGTACTTACTTGCATGTGGTTTCATAGAACTCTCCTCAAGTTCAACACGACTACCACTATGAATATCATTTGCATGCTCGTCGAGTTCATCATCATAACCACTATCAATGTCATTGCATACATTAAGTTGTACACCTTTGCAGAGAGTTCTATTGATAGGGCCTTTTTCTTTTTGTCCTTTCATATAATTTCTTTGCATCATGTGGTTTAATCATCATGCAAAAATTAATATAAGTAAAGAATGAAAAAGCTATAAATTTTTGTCCAAAAGAACATTTTAAGCATGAAGAATGACAAAACATTGGGATAGATAACTGACAACTATTATATTAATTACCTCAACTTCAGGACAACTAAGACAAATGTGTTGCACATTCTTGTCCACTTCATCACTATTAATATGAAGGAATTTTTGTTTTCCTTTTGCTTTGAAAAAATTGCTCTACATGTGGCCTAACCGTCGTGCAAAAAAATATACAAAGCATTCAATAGTCAAGTAAAGAATGCAAGCTATAAATTTGTCCAAAAGAACATTTTCTAGATCACTCCAACAATAAAGAATTTGGGTTGGATTCACCTACGCTTAGATTTCAATAATCTACATATTAAGAGGCATTTGTATATAGAACTACCAAACAAGAAGAAATGAGATCAATAGAGCCTGTTACCTCATCTGAATCCATGGATTTATGCTCATTTCATGCAAAAACCATAGGGTTAAAGGTTTCAACCAACTGTGAAAGTTGGTGAATAAGACCTAATATGAAACTCATTACCTTTTGGTACCCTTGTTCATAGAGTTGACATGATTTACAAAGGCTCCTATTGGGCATTGAACAGATGGCTATGAAATCTCTATTGACGAACTAGATTTCAAATTCATCCTACTCTTAGATTTACTAGCATCTAGTGTTTCCATATAATTGACAATATCTTCTACACCTGCTTCTTTATTACTGTTTTCCACCTAAAATACAATGTCAATTTCAACCTATAGTCAGTTCAATAAAAAATCAAAATAAATAACACAATGTAAATTGAACCAAAAATCCATACACTTACTACAAATTTGTCCATTTTGGCATGCAACCCGCCTCAGCCAAATGTATATCTAGCCCTCACATTATCTCTTGCTCTCTTGCCTCTATTACTCTTTACCAAATATTCTTCAAAATGCATACTTTCTCTCAATGCCTCCCACTCTTTGGGAGATAGACTCGATTCGAACATCTCTTTTCCCAACATGATTGTTTTTCTGCACATGTATCTATAATTGTTAATTGAAACTCTCATCCTTTGCTTGTAATATTTTCTAGAGATTTGTCTACCAGTAGTCTCAAAAGCATTTTCTATTTTTTTTATAACATTTTCCACAACTCGTGGATCTTGCTATGCAAAATTTGATTTTCAAATATCCAAATGGGCCCTACATCTTACACCCAACTTGGTGGCCCATTTTGCAGCATTTGGCCCAATGGGCTCACCATCTCTTGATACCTCAAACAAGAATGGATTTTTTTCTTCTAAATTTATTTCTTTTGCATTCCTCTCAGTAGATTTGTACAAATCTTGATTCAATCTTTGTGTTTTGACAAAAGCATCCACATCTTCTATTAAATTACCACTACAAATTTTTTTGGCTGATCCACTAGTTCCATGAAAAGTTCTAGATGCAACAAGTGCACTTTGAGGCACAATAGATGTAAGTGGTCTCTCTTCATGACTTTCATTAACCAAAACTTCATGCTCCTTGGCCACATCAAGTGTGGCATGAGTAGGTAGATCAGTACCGGTCTTCGTGGATTCCACATTATTAAACACAACCTTTAATGTTGAATAAAGCATTTTTAGACCTACTGCTCCTTTTCCTTGATGTTTTTCAATAATCTCTCTTAGACTTAGTCCTAAGAGATCATCACAATGTTGCACATCACCATGTGCTATATCAGGCTGCACATCACCATGTGCTATATTAGGTTGCACATCACCATGTGCTATATCAGGTTGCACATCACCATGTGCTATATTAGGTTGCACATCACCATGTGCTATACCAGGCTACACATCATCACAACTATCGTTTTCACCAACTACATTTTTTGAATCACAAAAGCATTGGCTTCTACGATATGGAGACACTGTATCTTTTTTTTTCCTTTTGTTTTTTCTCCACATTTTCTTTGCACTCTTTTTGTTGCCTATAAAACAAAAAAATTATCATATTATGTCATACATAAAGCTCTTGCCTATAAAATTTGATTAAACACTATTAAATAGATAATATACTACTTAGTGAATTTATAATTTTCCTTTTCAAACCAAGACTCAAAAAATATTCATTATTCTTGGCCACTTTTTCAATGTGTGCGCTCATATTCTATCTCTAGAATTTGAACATTATGATCACTATCATCTCATTTGCGCCTTACAGTCCTTGTCTTCATTTCCTAAAGTCCAAATAAACAATAATGTATAAATCAACATCTTGAATCAGTAAAACTTTATTGAGTTCATAAGTTGATAACTATTGACTTTCCAATCCACTGATAATTGCAAATGGAAACTTAAAATAGAATTTAATTTAAAGATTAAAAAGAATTTGCAGTCAAAACCCAAGAAGATGTTTACAATTACAGGTATCAGACAAATTTTCCTTGGGGATATATTCACAAGATAAGAACTCATAAAAACATAACACAAGCAGGATGAAGGAAAAACATAGTCTAGTTCATCATGAGGTGTGATAGAAAATTAAAATTTTGCCTAGTTCCATCATCACAATTAACCTTGAGCTCCATGACCTGAGCCTTGACCCATATATTCCTTTTTATTTTTTACTGAACATATAAATTTTATAAGTCCGACTGACATTGAAAGACCTATACAAAGCCAAAAATTCATCATATATATACTTAAGCAAAAAAATGTCCAGCTAAAAACATTTTAAATCCCTTAACAGTCTCTTACCGCGATACCACAATAGTAATCTAAACCCTTGGTGGGTTGGCAGTGTGTAATAGACAACATGAAGATGTTTACTGCCATACTATGGAAGTAATATGAACCCTTGGTGGGCTCGCGGTGTGTAACAGACAACATGAAGATGTTAACCACCATACTGCGGAAGTATTATAATGAGGGAGTGGTTGGGTAGTATGAGAGAATTTAAATACATCATAAACTGTCATACCGTGAGAAGGAAAAATGAAGGGTGCAGTATAGTAGGGAATAACCTACCATCCCATGAGGAAGATCATAAAGGCATGCAATAGGGAGGTATGAACTGCTATACCACGAAAGGATGTGGCGAAGCATGCGGTATGGTGGTAACCGTTAATGTAAACTGCAGTAGTGCTGGTTAAACAAGTGAAGCTTGCGGTATAGAGGTAAGGATACCACTACCCTGCGGTGAAATGCAAAGAAGCATGTGGTATAGCGGTTTATACCCCTCTATCCCGTGGCAGTTATAGAAAGTGGTGGTGAAAAGCGGTATTAAATGCATGAATCACATCAATCATCTGATCTTGTAAAATTAATGGTGCATGTTCAAACTCAAACTAGGAGAAAAATAGTTGGCGTAAGGTTGATATTAATGTTGACATGACTAAGCTTAGAATCCATTAAACCAAGAATTTGACATTCTCTTTGCACTCATTTGCAAAAATTATCATGTAGGGAGCTGGGAGTTCGAGGAGGTCAAGCTTTGCAACTATCATAACTCAAGAAAGTGCACATAACTCTTGTGAATTAAGTTTTACAAGTGCAAGATTATTTAGAATTCTAAATTTTAGAAGTATAGGAGAAGTAAGATAGTTAAACTATGAATTAAGTTTTACAAGTACAATATTGTTTGGAATTCTGCATTTCAAATACACTAGGAGAAGTAAGATAGTTAAACATCATTTTTCCTAAGAAGAAAGAATGTGAAACTAAAAAGGACATCATGCCATCCAAGAAGAAAGAACTTGGAACTAAAAAGGAAGAATATAAGGTTAAAAAGAGGTCCTTACACTAGTTTATCATGGATATACTCCTTGAATCAATTAAGAGAGGATTTAAGAATATTTTTAATGATGTGGCTCATGGTTGTAGAGATTCCCTTATCCCTATCTCTGGGTGGGAATTGTTTTGGTACTTCTATGAAAAAAGGGAGGGCAAGATTTTGGTGTCAAATCCATGGGCATTAGATTTGGCCAAGTTAATTGTTCCAAATGTTTTTATAGATGTAGAATTCATCAGAGTATTCGCTCAGAGTTATCATCCTACTACTAGGTCTATGAGATTTCTAGATGGTTCACCATTAGTTGTGTTGACTAAAGCGACCATCATTGAATGTTTTGACCTAAAAAAACAAGCCCTAACTAAAATTGATTTGCAAAGAAGTAAATAAGAATATACTAGATTGAGAAAAACACATAGAAGTGATGAAGTCCCCATTTACATGAAAAGGGGTGTGAAGAATAGGGTGATTCCTATATCCCCTTCTACTACTAAACCATTTGAAGTCTCATATTTCCAATTCTATTTCAAGAAAACCTACTTTTCTCTCTATCAAGTACTTGGGATAGATGCAGAAGAGTGAATGCTAGATAGTTTAATGATGATGGCTATGAGGATCCAAAACCCTAAGATAGACATTGGATATGATTTTTCCTCATATCTTGAGAAAGCATTGCATGAAGCATTTTTGCAAGTCAGGGAAAATAGATCCCCCATAACATTCAAGTAATATTCTTTGTTGTGCCACCTAATATTATACCAGAATAAAGATAGATCGACCAAAAGGATGTGTTTGGGTAAGATTGACAAGTAGGGGAATTTTCTCCTAGTGCAACTATGGTGTTATATATGGGATAACAAATGTAATAATTCAAATTATGTGATATTCAATGATGACTTTATGTACAAAATTATGAGAGTTATTGGCCACCAACCACCAAGAATACACACACTTGTGCTACAATTGTTAATACCTTTGGCTTTGAAACCTGAGCAAGGCCATACTCATAACTTCGATGATTGATTTTTTCTACCAGATGCCACAATAATCAGGATTTATGGATGCTCATAGGCCCCACATATACTGCCAAAGTTTGTCCCCCTTCGATTAGCCTTTTTAGAGTTCATG
>VDFB02000003.1:442915995-443149473 GCA_007258455.2 Sequoia sempervirens
TCAAACATATTCTTTTTTAATACAGGGAAATGCATGTAGAGAAGAATTTCAAACCTTTTGGGTTACAACGTAGGCAGCCTCTCGGAAAAATATCTTGGCATTCCTTTATTTGGGGATCAAATAAAACCATCACAGTGGGAAGAAAAAATAAAAAAAGTGTAAAATGAAAACAGAATGTAGGTGTGGACGATGGTTAACTTTAGCGGAGAGGATAACCATGGTAAAATTGATGTCAGCAACCATCCCTATATACATGTTGTCGTGTTTAGAGATCCCAAATAGAGTTGCCAAGTAATTAACTGGCATTCAACGGAAGTTAATGTGGGAGGGTGTGCATGAGAAGCTCATTTCGTTAATTGCTTGGGATACGGTTAAATTTCCCAAAGATAAAGGTGGGGTCGGCGTCAAAGATATAAAGATGCAGAACAGAGCGTTGGGTGCAAAGTTAATTTGGAGCATGTATAGGCATCCAAGTGCTCTCTGGTGCAGATTACTCAAAGCAAAATACCTTTATTCCCAAGAGTCAGAACAAATATTAACCATTGCAAATCCTCAAAAAGGATCAGCTATATGGAATTTTATGCTAAACTGTAGATCGGTTGTCACAGATCATTTGACTTGGATAATAAGGGATGGAAGTCGTGCCTCATTATGGCACGACTCATGGAATGGGTACGAACCCTTGGATAAGCTTCCAGACATGGAGAAGGCAATCCGCATAACCAGCAATTTCTACAAGGCAAATCTTAGATCATATTTAATTCTTCGGGATGAAAAGGGGTGATGGGAATTCAATTGGAAAAGCTGATTTGATCTGGGCTGGTCCAAAGGCGATACTTAATACAGAATTGGAAAAACGGAGGATTCTAATTACGGGTGATGAAGATACCATCAATTGGTGTGCAGCAAAATCAAGTGGCTACTCAACTAGGATTGGTACGTGGTCATAAGCATGGAGAATACCCAAATAAGTTGGCCAAAGAGCTTATGTTGGGGTAAGAACGTTCTTCCAAACACAGAAGCTTTCACATGGACAGCCCTTCATAATCGCATCTTGACAAGGGAAAGGCTTAACCGTATTCGAGTAATGGGCCCCCACAAGTGTGTTCTTTGTCTGAGCTACGAAGAAACAACCAACCATTTGCTTGTGGAATTTGAAGTGGCACAAAAATGTTGGACTACCATTAGTGCTAAACTGGAGTGGCAAGGACTACTACCAAATAATCTAAAATGCATTTTTGAACCATGGCCCAAATTAGGAAAAGGTTCTGCAATGGTAGATGCAATGGCAGGTTTATGGTCCGAAGTCCCAGCCATGATTATATGGCAACTTTGGAAAGAGCAAAATGCAAGAATTTTTAAAGGGAAATCATCCCAAATTGAAGGTATTATTTATAAAATCGAAGAGGGCATACGTGAGCATTTTAATGTGGTTTCAAAAAAGAAGCAATACAAACATGTCTCAACCCAAGATCAACGTATGATCAAAAATTGGCCTTTAATTAAATCGCTTAAGGGATCTCTTCTTAAGAACAAGAAGCAGAGGAGTAACTCAAAATGGGAGTTACCACCAAGGGCAAGATTAAAATTGAACTTTGATGGGGCCTCAAGAGGAAACTTAAGGCCCTCAGGTGTTGGTTTTGCAATCAAGAATGAAAAAGGCTTGCTAGTTTAGGCAACCTCAATAAAACTCCCAATTGGGACTAACAATGAAGCGGAAGCGGCAGCTTTGTATGAAGGGCTTAAATATTGCATGGATAACAATCTACATTCTATCAAAATAGAAGAAGACTTTGAAATCATAGTAAGGGCGATTAGTTCAAATTTTGCTCAGAGCTGGAAAATGAAATCTTGGATAGCCAAAATTAGCCCCTTGCTAGAAATCATTGAGGATTACAAAATTGGCCACACTTTTAGGAAAGCCAATAAGTTGGCGGACTCACTCTCCACTGAGGGAAACGACCAACTGGAGGAAATTAAAAGTTCAAATAATCCATGTAATTGGACGAGCGCTACCCTAATCGTTGAAGTCAAGGCACTGAAAGAATGAAAGGCACTACATTACAGCTATCCATTTGAGTTTTTCACATGGAGGCAAGCCTAGCAAATTTAGTTTATATGGTACCTATTGTGACCTTTTCACACATCGCCCCATTCAAGATGGGGACCCCTAAATTTTTGCTCCATTCTGGTCTTTTGGCTTTGGTTTTGTCCCTCTCTCTCTCTTTCCCTCTCTTTTTGTTGTCTACCTTTCGAGGATTGTGCCCGTCATTGAGCTTAAACGTAAAAATCTGGCCAAGTCTGAAAATTAGGGTTTGTGCTTTCCTGGTCAATCTAGGGTCAAATGAAGTGAGTAAATTGAGATTTGAGACTAACATTGATGTCAGTGTGTTTTCAGCAAGTTTCCATTGAAGTTTCATCAAATTCTGACTACTTACTATTTTTAGTAAGTGTGCAATTCCAGGTATTCCATCAGCATCCTTGAAATTCCGACAGTCACACTGCATTCAGGACATGTCAAACTGCTCACTGGCAAAATTTGAGCTGAAACAGACAACTTACTATTTTTAGCAGTTCAGCTTCCGAAGCAAATTTCAAGGCCTATATGTAGAGTTTTTCAATGCATGTTTGAGGATTCCTTCTGGGTTTTCTGAGACCTTCGCGACAATATAACATGCAAAGCGAGATGATGACTTTCAAAGTTCAGCCTTCGGAGGCTATTTTTAGGGTTTGCATGTCAGGATTTTCTTTGCATGTCTGCATATTCCTTGTGGGTTTTTCGAGAGCTTCGCAATGATGTGACATGCAAACGAAGATAATCACTCCTTCAGCAACTTGCTATTTTTAGCAGATTCATTTCGGCAGCCACCTCCCGGCACTTCAGAATCACAAACTGATCACAATGCAACAGAAACGAAGACAAACGGAAGTCGTTTGATACGCATGCAGGACCAATTAGGGTTTCCAGCTTCAGGACCCAAAAAGAGGGGTAAAAGGTCAGAATTTTCGAAAACCGCTGTATACCACCGCGATCAGCATCTTTCGAGCTATTTACTGGTAAAATTTGAAGGCAAACGGAGCACTTACTATTTATAGTAAGTCATTTTAGAAACGGGCTAAAAATAGCAAGTCAGCAGCAGGCACTGATGTCAACAGGCAGGTCATGTGGTGAGGAGCGCACCATTCGAATTTCAAATCAAATGGAGTTGTGGAGTCATCAGAAACAAGCAGTTACTATAAATAGCAAGCCACCTCCAGAAATGTGCTATAAGTAGCAGGTCAGCACGAGGCGTCAGTATGAACAAGTCAAACAGCTGATAAAGATCCCATGGCGCGAATTTCAAGGCAAATGGAGTTGCAGAGATTCAAAAATCAAGCACTTACTATTTTTAGCAGGCCTGTGCAGAAGAATTAGGGTTTCCTAAAATCAAGGGAAAAACGCGACAGCCAGGCAGAAGCAGCGTCCAGTCACGATCAATACCCTTCAGGCAATCGGCACGCAAAATTTGAAGGCATTCTGAGCAATTGCTATTTTTAGTAAGTTGCTAAAAATAGCACATGCAGGCAGGCATCAGGCCCCGATAGCTCAATCACATCCCAAGAGTCAACACAAAGCAAAATCAAGCTTTTTAGAGTCAAAAGTCAATCCAAAGCACAAAATCTGGGGACAAGCTAGGGTTAGCATGAACGGATCACTCTAAATTTGACAAATGGCATGAAATCTACTAAATCTGTTAAAATTTGGAGTCCAACCAGTAAGGAACGCCATTAAAGCTTGAAGGTGACTCAGAATTTCCTAAGCGTTTGAAAATTGAAAGTTGACCCTTGCAAATGCGCCCATGAAGGAGAAGATTGGATCTTGAAAATTTCTAAGTCATGGAACTTGATCCTCCTCTCCCTCTCAAATGCGCCCATGCAAAGTCAAAAGGTCAAGGGTGTTTGAATGTGTTTCATCCTTCACCATGTGCCAAATGCGCCCAAGATAGACAAGAGTGGCATTGAATATTTTATCCTTCATAAAGTGTGATATGCGCCCAAGTTGAAGTAAGTAAAAGGTGAATAAAGAGTGTGAGGGTAAAATTAAAAGAATAATGTTGCCTAGGCGTTGGAAGTAAAGTCTCCTTGCAGGTGAGAAATGCGCCTAAGGTAAGGTGAATGGGAGTTGACAAGTGAAGGCGCTGGAGTTTTTCTTCCACATATGCTAATTACGCCCAAAGTTCATGATGTTAAAAGATAAAATAATTAAGGCGTTGGAAATTGCCATGTGATAAATAAAATATGTTGGGCGTTGGAATTAAATATCCTCCATGATATGTGCTCTCAAGGCATTTAAAAGAAAAATTTTCTAAGTGAATTTCTTCACCACAGGAAGAACGGATTGAAGAATGAATAAAATTTTCTAAGGAAAAAATTCAAAAAATGCTAAGTGATATAAAAAATTTCCAAGGCACAGAATTTCTTCCTTAGGAAAATCACGCCTGGACTTGGAAGTGTGAAATTTTTCATAAGCACGAATGAAGTTGCCAGTGGAAAAGTCAGTGAGTGCCTGCTTCGCGAGGTGGATAAAAATTTCAAGTCAGAGCAACAAGAAATGTTCATAGATGTGAAAAACGGGATTAAATTTGTTAAAAGTTATTTTTCCAAGGTTCAAAATTCAAGAAAAATTAAATGAACCCGTTCGTTGTATACCCATGAATTCGACGCGTTCTGAAGAAAATTCTCTTCTAGGTATTGAAGATCGTCGACAAGGAGTGGATTTCAAGGTCCTCTGCACTTCGCCAAAGCATTTAAGATGGAGAATTTGATTGGCGCTTGAACAATGAATTTTCCTAAGGGAAAATTTAAAAATTTTCTAAGGCAAGGGATAAAATGTGTTAAAAATGCCCTGGCAGATGAATTTGAAAATGCCTAGATAATTTTTGATCAAATTCATGATGAAAGGATTTTTCTCGAGTCTGAGTTGGATGAAATATCAGAGTGAAGTATGCCTAGGCAGAATGCAAGATGGGTTGGAAATTTGGCTTAAGGCATGAAGAATTTGAACGCGAAGTTGGCTAGTGAAGACGATGAACGCTTGGAAGTTAGAGCGTGAAAATCCTGGTAAGTAAGTTGAATTTATATTATGAAGTGTTCTAATACTCTTCTCCTTGCTTGTTTTGCAGGAGAAGCGTCGAGACCAAGCGGTGATGACTTAAGTGATCCAAGATGACATTTCAACCTCAAAGGAAGAAAAGTTGCAAAAAGTGGCTAAGTGTTGAGACTTAGTATGTGCCCAGCTCACATGACAAAGAAGAAGTTAAAGAACAACGCCAAGAAGAAAATCAAGAACAGTGTGAACGCGTTTCAAGACTGGAATCTTCTAGAAGGATGATGGGCATTAATGGCTTATTTATTACCCCACTCCTCTTGGTGGCGGTTTTTAGGGTGAATCTTGTTTAGGGCTGAGGTGGCACAATCTGGGCCATCCAGCCGATTGTAATCTGAGCCGTCCGTTGGACTTGGCCATCTATAAAAGGAGAAGTCCCCCTCATTTGTAATTCATTAGAAGTAGAGCTTAGAGATCAAACTAGAGAGTAGAGCAGAGGCACTTTAGTTGTAATATCTTAGCATAGCATAGTTTGAAGAAGAAGGAAAGTTTTCCTTTGAAAACTTTGTAAGAGATTGTTGCGAAAAACTATTGTAATAAAAGATCTTTCATTGAATGGTGAATTCATCTTTGTTATAAGTAGCTAGCAAGATTTCTTCATCCCTTCAACTTCAAGTAACTTAAAGTAGAGTAGATTTCATTCCATGCAAGTACTTAGTAATTGTGGAATGTGGTGCTCAATTTGAACAAGACTTCCCTCATCCATACCACTAGCAGGCTTGCTGACGGTGGGTTCGCCTGCATGGTCAACTCGATTACTTTTCAAACTTAACTTCGATTGTGACTCATGCGTTCGTATGCATCGTCTTGATGGTGCTTGCATGTTGAGTTATAATTTGAACACCTTTCGCCACTCCTCTGAAGATTGCACCGGTTTTGTGGAAGCTGTCCGAAGCGAGGCAAAGCAAGGCCCGGTTGAAGTCTGTAAGAATTGATCGCCATGTCCCACGCCTTAGAGTAGATTAGAACCTTCTTATCCTTACACTCATTTTAAATTCAGTTCATTTCTGGTTAGAATTAGGAAGCTTGTGCTCACTTGCCAAATCATCCAAATTACATGAAATCCCTTAATCCACTGTCTGTTGTCAGCTGTCAAACATTTGTGTAAGTCCCCCTTGAAATACCAGCAAAACACATCAAGCCAACTGAGGGTATTTTATTGCATAAAGGAACCTTGGAGTTAAATGTATGATCTATCTCGCAATCTTAGCATGCAGAAAACTTTGTTCAAGAGAGGATAGAATATCCGTTGGGAAACTTTATTCTGTGTTGGTGTGGTCGCAAAAACCACGTTAACAGTACCATTAAACACGGGTGGCAAACCCAAATTTGAGTAAAGTACGAGCAGTCTAGATAAGCATGATGGCGTGAATGCCAAAAATGGCCAACATAGACATTGCCCTACAAAATTGCTACATTAGTAGATTCAAATCCTAAAACGAATGGAGTTGCTCCCTCCATGTTTAAAGTTGGGGAGATTTCATATCCCGCGACAAATCCAGTTGCAGTTGGGCATAGTACTCACGAGCAGAACAAAGGGCAAGAGTGTATGAATAAATGGGCCTAGCGGGGCAATCACTCAACACACAAAAATGGAGTTTCCCTATGTGTTGTACAAGTGTTTTGAACAGGAGGATTCGGATCAAGAGGAGGATGCTGAAATCCAATTCGAGGAGCCCGACGCACAAGTGGAGAGCACATTCAAGGCCAGAAACATTGAGATCAAGAAGACTATCAGGCAAGTGATTGGTGAACAACGCTTGGAGGTCAAGCACATTCATGACAATGTTTTGATTGGAACATTACTGGCAAATGTTATGCGCACTGCAGGCAAAAAGCTTATAGGTAAACTCATGGCTCACTATTTAAAAGATACCTATGTAGATGATGTCGTAAGGGCCATCAATGATTTCGATAAGAATCCACCACATGGGAAGATTTGTGATATTATAGATGCTAAAAAAGCCAGGAAAAACAAGCAAATGAAGGCTGTTGTAAATCTTTATAGGACATGTTTCTATAAGAACTTTCAATCCTTCTTGGAGTATGTCATTAAGAACAGATCTCTTTTCAATGATGGGGAAGTAGATAGGTTGACTGAGTTGCTATGGGTTTGATTACTCTGTACTCAAACAGAATTGAGTAGGGTGTATGGTTGTATGGTTGGATCCATAGTTGGCATACTCGCAGAGAACTCGCCGAGTCTTATGAAACTCACTAGTTTTTTTTAAAAACGAGTTTTTTCGAAGTTAACTCGCCAAACCAAAAAAAACGAGTTTTTTCGAGTTTTTCAAAAAACTCGCGAGTTTTTAGTGGCGAGTACTCGCGAGTCCGTGCAAAAAACTCACCTACGCAGTGTTAAAGGCTGAAAATGTCTTTTATGTTGTTCATTTCATTTCAAAATCAGTTGATACTTTGTGTGAGGAGCTAAACCCCCCCCCCAAGCAAGGAGATATCATTTCCAACGATTTTCAATCGAGGAGAGCAGATTCAAACACCATTTTGTGTGGATTTTGAAGGGAAATTCGATTCACAGGTAGGGTTTTTGTTTTTGTTTTTTGTTTTTGTTTAATTATTTTCTTTCATTCTTCTTGCAAAATACTCATTCCAAATTGAAAAAAAGACATGATAGAGCACAAAGAAACAATTTTTTTGCATTTAGAATCCAAAAAACAAGATTCATCACAATCTTTTGTTGATTTTTGCTGTTTTTTTCATTTTTTTCACTATTTTTTGAAATTTTCAGACCTAGGTTCATTTTTTGTGTAGAATGATAAGATTAGTTAATAATGTTAATTGATAATTCATTTAAACACATTTGTATCAATTTAAATCAAATTTAGCTCTAGATTTTTGAAGCTTTAATGATTTTAGGTTGTTTTTTAAATTTTTTTGTATTAAAAAACTAATATGTTGTACATATTTTTGAATGTGTAGATTGATCATTGATCAGTGAATACACATTACACACTATAATGGCTTCTAGCTCTGGTTTAGGCTCAGCATCAGGTTCCGCCCCCACCCCATCAAGTTCCACCCCTCGCACACCATCATCATGGGTTCCAAGCACTCGTCCTGCAGGGGCTAGAGACCCTACATGGAAATATGGTGTCAGAGGGCCAGTGCCTGGGACAGTTGTTTGCTGTGAATGCAAAAATACATATCATGGAGGCATAAATCGCCTCAAATACTATCTAGCAGGCATTCCTCAGCGTGATTCCAAGGTTTGTGGGCAACCCAAAGAAGAGATTAGAAGAGAGATGCTTGCCATACTTTCACTTGCTGAGGAAAAAAAAATGCAAAGGGAGAGGGCTAAAAAAAGCCATAGCAGCATCTATAGCCAGTGGACATGCGCATGCCCATGGGACTCAGGAGCACGGGGTCGAGCACATGGAGATAGAGTCAGATGAGGATGCAAATATTATTGGCATTGTGTGCTCTCTCCATGGTCCACGGATTCGCACTCATGGCACAACCGCCACAGCCACACCATCCTCTAGGCCCCCCTTTTCCTCTAGTTCGACTAGAGTGCCAATGCCATCACCACCTTCATCTTCACGCAACCCACAGAGTTTTTTTGTGCCAAGAAACACACCAAGAGCACAGGTATCATTAGAGGCTATAGGGTGGAACAAGGAGGTGCATGAACATGCTAGCATGGCATGTGCTGATTTTTGGTATTTCAATAACATACCATTCAATGTGGCAAGTAGTCCCCATTGGCACAATATGGTCACTTCATTGACAGTTGCGGGAAAAGGCTTCAAGCCACCTTCTCGCAAAGATTTGAGTGGGAGGTAAGTGACAAGTCAACTTAAATTTTATGTTCTTTAATTTAAAATTTAAATTAATTTATTATTTATGTTGAATTCAAGCTATTTTTTATTTAAAACTTACAATTTTGTACTTATTTAATTATTTTACTTTGTACTTGCAGGTTGCTCACAAATGCAACCGAAAGGGCAATGCATGTGGTGGAAGAGTAAAAAACTAAATGGAAGAAATTTGGCTGCTCAATTCTTTCTGATGGGTGGACGGATGGGAGAAACCGCACCATCCTTAATTTTTTGGTTGCTTCCAAAGGTGAAGTTGTGTTTTGGAAGTCGGTGGATGCTTCCAACAGGATAAAAACTGCATATACAATGTGTAAGTTGTTGGATGAAGTTGTGATGGAGGAGGGGATTGCTAATGTGGTGCAAGTCATCACAGATAATGCAGCAGCGTATGTGGCAGCTGGAAGGATGCTTGAGAGTAGACATCCATCACTCTTTTGGTCACCTTATGCAGCTCATTGCCTTGACTTTCTTTTGGAGGACATAGGCAAACTTGTTTGGGTGGCACCGATTGTAGATGATGCAAGGAGCATCACAAAATATATCTACAATCACCCTTGGGTTCTTAATTTGATGAGAGAGCATACGCAAGGGAAGGAGTTGGTGAGATCGGGTGCCACAAGGTTTGCAACAATTTTCCTAATGTTGCAAAGCATTTTGGATTCTTTGGGCTCTCTAAAACAAATGTTCGTGAGTCAAGCATGGAATGACTCCTCATATTCAAAGAAGGCCGAAGGAGATAGAATTTCTGCAATAGTCTTCAACCCCTTGTTTGCACAAAAAGCTACAGAGATCGTGAGGGTAACTTCAAAACTTTGATTTTAATTTTAATCTCAAGTTGAATATAAATATATATTTTTTAATATAACTTTAAGCCTTTCATTATAAATTTCTAACTTTGATCTTTTTATATTTTTAATCTAGGTGTCGGAGCCCTTAGTTAGAGTCCTCCGCTTGGTAGATGGGGATGAAAACCTAATGGGATACATTTATGAGGCCATGGATAAGGGCCAAGGAGGCCATCAAAAGTTATTACATGGGGGACAGCCTCAAATTTGATCCCATATGGGAGATTGTTGATAGGAGGTGGAACAATCAACTCCACCAACCCATCCATGCAGCAGGGTACTTCCTCAACCCTTCTTATCTCTTCTCAGAGAGCTTCTCTAATCCTAATGGAGAGGTTATGGAGGGGCTCACAACATGCATTCAAAGGATGGAACCCGAGGTTGTAGTGAGAGACCACATCGTCAAGGAGATGGATATATACAGGGAGGCAACTGGTAATCTCTTTTCTTCGGAGCTGGCTGTTAGAGGAAGAACCACTCTGCCACCAGGTATAAAATTCAGAGTCTTTAAATTTTAAGTTTATTTCACATGCATCTTAGAATTTGATAAAATGTGTTTTGACTTTTGACTTTTGAGTCTTTGACTTTGTTTTCTAACTCTTCAATTTTCTAAATTTTTTTTGTAGATGTTTGGTGGAAAAATTGGGGTGGAAAAACCCCAAATCTACAAAAAATTGCCCTCCGCATTCTATGTCAGCCTTGTAGTGCATCCAATTGTGAGCGCAATTGGAGCTTGTTCAAGTCCATTCACACGAAGAAGAGGAACAAGTTAACACAAAAGCGCCTCAATGACCTGGTCTTTGTGCAATACAACCTTCGGTTGCGCATAAAGAGAGTTGAAGAAAAATTACTGGATCCTATTGACTTGGCTGAGATAGATCCTTATAGTGATTGGACAGGGCGAGAGGAGCAGCCTCCATTGTTTAGCGCAGATGAAATCCTTGACTTCGAGAGAGAGGCAATGGAGGATGTGGGTGCATCAGGAGTCGGAGATGTAGGGTTGGATGAGATTCAGCTAGAGCCAACAGCAGTAGCACCGCAGCCAGAGCCAGCAGCAATAGCACCGCAGCTAGAGCCAGCAGCAGTAGCACCGCAGCCACCGCCACCAGCACCACGCACACGCGGCAGGACTAGAGGACCCACCCCTTCTTCCCTAGTTGTTGCTAGACTAGGGAAGAGGAAAGCCTAGCATGTTGTATTTAGTTGTTGTTTAGTATTTGCTTCTAGTTCTAGTTTTACTGTTTTCATGTATCAAACTTTCAAGCTTTTAGCCATCGGGATTCCACATGAGAATGCAATTTTGTAATCAATTTACATTAAAGTCAATCAAAATTAATAGAAAACACTTTTGTACTCATTTATGGATTCATTGGATTCATCTTGTCATTGAATTTTGCAAAAACAAATGTGTTTTTAATGAAATTTAAGCAATTTTTTCATTTCCCGAGTTTTTTGCCGAGTTTTTGGCAAGTTTTAAAAAACTCTCCAATTTTTCCCTTGGCGAGTTTTTTGTTGGGGCGAGTTTTCCAACTATGGTTGGATCTATGTAAATCTCTTTGAAATTTCAATGAAAGAGTGCTACCCTCTCTAGTAGCAATTCACCAAAAATAAAAAATAAAAATGATTGCAAGAGTTTGGAGGTGTGGTGATGTATGGCCATTGAGGTACCACCAAGAACAAGCATCCTTCCTATACTTGTCATGAAGAGTGGAAGGACTTTGACCATAGGAGGCTACAAAATCAGCAAACTCACTTGTAATTAAATCCTCCTTTTTATGATCAGGGAAAAGTTTAGTAAGTGACCCATCACTAACTTCTATATCTCTATATGGTGGCACCCTTGATGGCATAGCAAGAATTTCATCACTATAAAATTTGGGAGTCAATGCAAATGCAAGAAGATATACTGGGGTGGTCATTTTGTTCCACCAACACAAATTATTTGCACCTCTTTAAAGAAAGTTTCTTCAATATCTTGATCTTTTTCATTGATGATGAATTTTATTTTCTCGATCATTGAGTCAATACCATCATATACCTCTCCCAAACATGGCCTATCCATGTCAATAAAATGGATCATACTCATGATGGGTTCAATGAAACAAAGAAGATATTCCACTTGTTCCCACCAAGTGTCATCTAAGATCATCTGCTTTACATTTGTTGCCCTTTCAGTATTGGATTGCCTCCATAGGTACCAACTTTGACTAATAACCATGCGAAAAAGAGGCTCCCGCACCTTCACAAGTCGCCTCAAGACAGTTGTGTTGGATGCAAATTAGGTTTCAGCGACCTACTCAAAAATTAAAAATTAAAATTAAAATATAAAGAAGACATGCTCAAATTTAAAAAACAAATTAGTAATTACTAAAGTGAAATGTAAAATTTAAAAATTGAAGTGTTTCAATTACCTTCAGAAGCTCCAACTGTGAAAATATTCTAAAAATGGCCTATGACATGTGATGGTTTGTAATGAACATCGGGATCTCTTTAGCGTCAACGTAAATTTGTTTGATCCAAATTACAAGGTGTCCAAAATATGTGTTCAAATCATGTCTCAATCAACATACTTGTAGCTCTACAATTCTTTGCATTGTCCATTAGTACTTGGGCAACATTTTGACCCACATCCTAAATACATTGTATAAGGATGTTAGCAATAAATTGTGCATCCTTCACTTGCCCCTCACAATCCACAGCTTTCAAAAACATTGCCCCTTTAGGGCACACTACAATCACATTGACTAATGGTCGATTTATGCCATCCTTCTATCCAGTAGAAATAATTGACACCTTTGTTTGTTTCCATGAATTTCTAAAGGAAATCAATACACTGTCTATGTTTTTTACCTTCTTTTCTAGTAAGGTGTTATGCACCTTCTCATAAACTGGCCCTTTGAACCCTTGTGGAGCCTCATTTTCTTTTCTCAACATATCCTGCAAATATGATCGTATAACACTAAATGACAAACTATTTGCATATAGACATCTTCCCACAGCTTGATCTGCAATCTCTCTAGCATAATTCTTAAATGCTCTCTTTAATGGCCCCTTACTTCTCTTCACATTAACAAGTTCTCAAATTCTACCCAAAAAATGGGTGCCTCTCTACTACAACATCAAGAAAGTCACTATGAGATAGAGAAGCAAGGGGCCTCCTTGATCCCGTTCCTCTCCTCAAAAGATGGTTTGTGCCATGAGCAACTCTTGCATCTGCTTCCTCTTGCTCTCTAATATATTCTGCTATTTCTTGAGGTGGTAACCCATTATCATCCTTTCTTGGACATGCTTTGATTCCCTAAAATAGAATGGCACATAAATGTATTACGCAAGTAATTGGTAAATTAATTGATATATTAACAAGAGCGAGACGCTCAATAAATAATTACAAGATTTACAAAGAGCCGGAAGGATAAGATCGGAGACGATCTTATCTTCAGAAAAAGCAAGAAGTTTCTAAAAGAAACTTCAGATAAGATCTCGGACAACAAGGACGATCTTATCAGGATATTTTACAATATTTTACAATATTGAGCATTAATAAATAAATAAATAACATTATTTTAATACCCTCCCTTAATGCTCAATCTATTTACTACACCAAGATGCCCCCTGAATTTTACAAACTTATCTGTACTGAGCGACTTGGTGAGAATGTCTGCTGTCTGATCCTCTGTCGGAACATACAGCAACTGAACTGATCCGTCTTCAACCAGCTTCCGAATGAAATGACAATGAGTTTCCACATGCTTGGTTCGCTCATGGAAGACCGGATTCTTGGCAAGTTTGAGAACTCCCCGATTATCACAGAACAAGGGAGTCGGACCTGCTTGAGATATTTGCATATCTGCAAGCATCCGGCGAAGCCAAACTGCCTCACATGCTGCTTTTACTGCTCCCCGATACTCTGCTTCTGTCGAGGAGAGAGCCACTGCTTGCTGCTTCTTACTAGTCCATGTGACTGCACCGGATCCCAAACTGAACACATACCCAGATGTTGATTTCCTGTCATCAACTAAACCTGCCCAATCTGAATCTGTGAACCCACTGAGATTAGGATCGAGACTCCGAGTGTACAAGAGTCCAAAATCAGGAGTGCCCTTCACATAACGCAGCACACGCTTCGTTGCTACCCAATGATCAGCCTTGGGGGCTGTCATGAAGCGTGATATGTAGCTCACTGCAAAACTCAAATCAGGTCTAGTAGCAGCAAGATAGATGAGGCTGCCTACTAGTTGCCTGAACAATGTTTCATCTACCACAGGTGAATCGGACTTAGCTAACAATTTAAGCCCTTTTTCCATGGGTGTAGAGGCAGGTTTGCAATCCTGCATTCGGAACTTATCCAGAAGACTTCGAGCATACTTGGACTGGGAGATGAAAATGCTGCTCTCTGTCTGCCAAACCTCAACACCTAAACAATAATGTAGGAGGCCCAAGTCTGTCATGTCAAAAGTTTTGCACAAGTCCTGTTTGATCTCAGTGATCAAATGTGTCGAACTGCCAGTAATGATCAAGTCATCCATGTAGACAACAAGCAAGATCTCATTACCAGTATTCTTGACATACAGGTTCGAGTCAGATGGACTCCTCTGAAAGCCATGATCTGTGAGTTACGTGTCAATCTTAATGTACCAAGCTCGAGGAGCCTGTTTCAGGCCATAGAGTGCCTTGACCAATCTGCACACCTTCTGTTCTTGACCAGCAACTTTGAAACCTGGAGGCTGCGTCATGTATACTTCCTCTTTCAACTCACCGTTGAGGAAAGCACTCTTCACATCCATCCGATGGACCTTCCAACCAAATTGAGCTGCTAAGGCAAGGACGAGCCGTATGGTACTCATTTCCACGAGATGCTATCTCCTCATAGTCAATGCCTTCTTCCGTGAGAACCCCGCAAACCTAGACGAAGCTTTGGTACTTGTCAAGGGTCTGTACTTTGTACTTCAATTCCTTGTACACCCATTTGCAGCTAATGGGCTTCTTCCCTGAAGGAAGATTGGAAAGGACCCAAGTGTGATTCTTCTGAAGACTCTGGTATTCTGATTCCATTGCCTTTTCCCACTCAGGTATCCCTTTTGCCTCTGAATATGTCTGCGGCTCATAAACACTGTGAATGTTGGCCATGAGAGCAAAATTCACTGTAGACTGCTGTTTGCTCTTGTTTCTGGATGATCTACCCTCAATGAGCTCATCAGCACGAAGGTCACTGATAGTCTTAGCCCACCATTTTGGTCGGAGAGTAGATGTGCCAACATCAAATGCAACAGGAGGAGCTGGATCTGGTTGTGGATCTGGAACAGGTTCAGCAGGGAGATGTTCATGATCATCTGGAGGAAACTCAGGTTGAGCATCATCAAAGACTAGGTTCGCTATCCTCCCATCGTGGACCTAATGCAGTCGACACTCATACGACTCAGAGGCTTCCATCCTCCTCAATGCCGAATCGCGGAGAAGAGGAATGGACCTCGCTCATCAAAGACAAATATCTCAATCAAGATAAGACGACGTAAGGTTCATATCAACCAGCCTATATGCCTTGTGATTGTCACTATACCCGGTGAACATAAGTTTCTGGCTCTTGGAGTCCAGCTTAGTGCGCTTGGCCTCTGGAATCCAAACATACACAAGGGAGCCAAAAACTTTCAAATGACTGATCCTAGGTTTGCGACCAGACCAAACTTCCTCAGGAGTCTTCCCCTTAACAGCATGAGTGGGTGACCTATTAAGGAGATAGACTGAAGTATCGACTGCTTCTGCCCAAAACTTGGTAGGAACACTCCTGTGTTGCAACATGGAGCGAGCCATCTCAACAATCGCACGATTGCGCCGCTCTACAACACCGTTTTGCTGAGGAGTGTAGGGTGTGGTCAACTAACGTTTTATCCCATGAGTATCACGCATGGAGAAAGCACAAGAACGTAATTTCCATTATCTCAATTCCTAAGAGTTATAATACAAGAACTGGACTCTTTTTCAACTAAGGCCTTAAACTTCTGAAATACATTAAAAACCGCTGATTTCTGTTTAAGAAAGTACACCCACATTTTCCTACTATAGTCATCAACAAAAAGTAGAAAGTACTTGCAACCAGTTACAGAAGAAACAGACATAGGGCCACAAATATCAGCATGAACTAATTGAAGTACCTTAGAAGCCCACCAAGAGTCGCCATCCTTGAACGGTGTGCGATGCTGCTTCCCAGCCTGACAAGCACCACAAACGCCCTGATGCTGAGTCTGAATGTCAGGTAAGCCATCAACAAGTCCCTCCCGAGCAAGCTGAGAGAGATAGTGCACGTTCAAGTGCCCATACCGCTGGTGCCAAAGACTGGTGACAGCTGAATTTCTGGCTGCCAAGGCTAACTCCGGAGAATCACCAGTGTCCACAAGCCTGTAAAGGCCATGATCCTCTATCCCAACGGCCACCGTTGTGCGAGATTCTCGATCAACAATCGAACATCTATGCGAGCTGAATACCACATCCATCTGGGGAGAATGCCGCATGATCTGACTGACTGAGAGAAGATTGAGCTCGATATCAGGTACATAATACACGTTGAGGAATATGAGATCCCTCCCACCAGACTGAACCTGAACAGTGCCGGTGCCGACAACTGTGTATTCCTCACCTCCTCCAAAGATTACTGAGTCAGTGCAAGGGGAAAAGTTTGTGAACCAATCACGCTTATGTGAGAAATGACGTGAGGCACCAGAATCTATGTACCAAGCAGAGGACTTGACATGGTCTGCGGGCCTTTTTGCCATCAGTGCATAAAAGGCAGATTCCTTCTGCTCAGAGTGCTCGGCGACATTCGCTTTCTGAAACCCTCCCTGCTTCTTTTGCTCAGAAGCCAAACAAGCACGGCAATCTTTCTTGATGTGGCCAAATTTATGACAGTAATTGCACTGTATATTTTTCTTCTTCGGGCTGGTGGAGCGCTGACTTGAGCCTTTCTACTGTGAAGGCTGACCTTTCCCATGATGCTTTGACTGAGTTTTTGCTGCAAAGGCCTGCTCCGTGGAGGATGATGAATCACTGCTACCGAACTATTGTCTCCAGCGATCCTGCTGCAACAGGATAGTGCACAAATTCGGAAACTTGAGATCAACATTAGCAGACGTAATGTTGAGGGTCTCTATGAAATGTTCATAGGACTTCGGTAAACTCTTCAAGGTGATCACAACCATGTCTTCCTCGTCCATTTTCCGACCAATCGCCTCCAACTGATCTCTGATCTCCTGGATTTTATTCAAGTGCGCTTGCAGAGTTGTCTTCTCATCCATCATGATAGAAAACAGCATATTCTTCAAGAAAAACGCACGGCTTTTGTCAGAAGTTTCATGCATATCCTTCAAGTGATCCCAGATCTCCTTAGCTGATTTTCGCAGTGGAATCTGAGGGAGCTGATCATCAGTAACCGAAAGCTTAATAAGCATGACGGCTTCACGATTCTGCTCATCAAATTTATCCTGATCCTTACCCGCCGCTTCAGGACGAGTAGCGTTGCCGAGGATCATTTGATCAAGGCAGCGGTATTCAAAAATTGTTAACATCCGCTGCTTCCAGGTGTTGTAATTTTTGCCATTAAATCTCTGGCTGCCCTCCAGCATTAAATTGCTTAAACTGGCTATCTTCACGCTGAGGCACCTAAAACGAGGTACGGTGAAGATGCCGATGCACGAAACTTGAGGCACGAATTCAATGCAGAAAAAGGGACATTCGTGCAGCTCAGAAGTACAGTGTACGATTGCACAAAATTCGAGGCACGAAAACGATGCACCCCAAAATTCTCAGACCAACCCCTTGAGCTCTCGAAAACCCACCAGGAATCTATGATCAAAAATATTTTCCGACTTCGAAAAATGGGTCAAAACCCTAGACGAATGTTCTGAAGACCTTGGCCGCCATTAACAACTCAGGAAATTGCAGAAAAAGTTTGAAACAGGCTTGCATCTACCAGAAACGCGTCCAGCTTCAAGCCACACACCAGAAACAATGAAGTTCGCGGCCTTCAAAGCAAAAAATCGCGCCTCAAAAAAACAGAAACGCGTGCAGAAGTTTGTTTAAAAAACGCGGGCTCAAGACGTATGCACAGAAATCTGCAATCCACGCCCAGAAACAATGAAACGCACCCTAGAACGCGGCCTTCCTTTACAACCAGAGATCACGCGATCAAAAAAGGAAGAGTCGTGTCCAGAGACAGAAAGAAACACGCGGCCAAGTGACTGAAAACGTGTTGCAGGTTGAGTAGAGATTGCGCGACCAGAATGAGCACGATCAAGATTGCGCGAACAGAAGAAAGCACGGGATTTTCCGTAAACAAAAAAAACGTGACCATAAGTGGCGAACACCAACACGCGTTTTTCACAGAAAACCCTTTTCAGAAGAGCCACGAAATCCAAAATAATTGTCGAATAATGCCCTTCGAAAAATTCTCAAATTCTTCAGATGACACACCAGGAAATTACCAGAAAGAATTTTCAAAAAATTTGAAACAAAATAATTTCGAAAAAGAAATTATAAATTTTTCGAAAAAAATTTATTTCCTGTGCTCTGATACCATATTACGCAAGTAATTGGTAAATTAATTGATATATTAACAAGAGCGAGACGCTCAATAAATAATTACAAGATTTACAAAGAGCCGGAAGGATAAGATCGGAGACGATCTTATCTTCAGAAAAAGCAGGAAGTTTCTAAAAGAAACTTCAGATAAGATCTCGGACAACAAGGACGATCTTATCAGGATATTTTACAATATTTTACAATATTGAGCATTAATAAATAAATAAATAACATTATTTTAATAAAATGGACTCACACAATTGTATGAGCTAGTATACCTCACATTACAAAAATTGCATATCCAAACAAATGTTCTTCCCCCTTGAACTAATAAAAACAATATTATTTAAATTTAAAACTTAAAATAATAAAATTAAAACTATTAAAAAGTTTAAGTAAATATAAATTTATATTTTACAATATAAATTAAACATTGAAATAATGAACATAAAAAAAAACTTACATTTTAATTTTTTTACAAAGCGTTTACATTTTTTATTTTTAAACTGAAACTAAAAAAAAGCATTTACATTTTTCATTTTTCATTTTTTAACTAACTAAAAAATGATCACAGCGACCTACCTAGATGTTGGCCACACAGTTGTCGTTGCACCAAAAGGTCGACCTGTTAATGCTCGATACAACTGGTAGAGCTAACGGATCCACAGGAGGCGGTTAGTCTATGACACGAATCCCAAGGGGAGCGCTAACCATCTGCCAACAATCTCCCCCTCAGTGTTATCCGAGGGGATTTGAACCTAGCACCTTTGGCTTTGATACCAATTGTTGGCCCCACAATTGCCATTGCGCCAAAAGATCAACCTGTTAATGCTTGATACAACCGCCAAAGTTAACGAATCCACAGGAGGCAGTTTGTCCATGTCACGAATCCCAAGGAGAGCGCTGACCATCTGCCAACACTAGACACACAACCTCTAAATGAAAAATCGCAACTGTTTATCCTCTGCAACCTCTTCTCGTCTCTTCTTTAACATCCTTGCATGGAAAAATGGTGCTTGCAAATCATATTTTCTACAATCGTGTGGAAAAACGCCTAAAAATCACGTTTTTTTGTGGTTGGCTGCAGCACAAAAAATAGGGAAAAAAACAAAAGCAAAACAAATAGTTTGACGGGTTAGGATTTTTGGGTTATCCTTTGCATTGTCCAAAAAGTGAAAAAACAAATTCAAAATTAGCGCCAACAATCGAAATCATGTCAAATTCACCTTATCGCCATGTCATCATTTGAAACATCGGGATTCGGCCAAGAAGAGTTGGAAATGTTATAAACTCAAAAAAGGCGAACCCTGCCTAATTCCATAGTGATTCTGAGACGTACCCAGTTCTGGGATGTCTCATACCCAGAATTGGCGGGTCAGACAGGCGATTCAGCAACTTGTTACTCAGTTAAAAATGAATCTCAAATTCATCCTACGATACCCAACACTGTTAAAGGCCCATAACCTCACTGAACGCTTACCAAGCAATAAAAGATGACTTAGTGAGAAAACACCTCTCATATTTTGTCTAGGAAAACCCACGTATTTTCAATTAGTCCAGTCATCCTTTATTTCTCCATGGGACCAGTTCAGGTCACATGACATTTTTTTGTACAAATCATTTACGGGATTAAACACCCTTTGTCATTCTTCCTACAAAGCAACCCATGGTTTATTTTTTAACACATTGGATATTTTATAATTATCTTAAAAATCATATTGTGCAACCTCCATAATAGACCTCAAACAAGAAGTCACAGGAATGGCCTGCAACTGTTCTGAATTCCATCTAAATTTTCAGTTAGTTCGTTCATCCTTTATTTCTCCATAGGACCAGTTCAGGTCAAATGACTGTCTTTTGCACAAATCACTTATTGGATTAAACACCTGCTGTCATTCTTCCTACAAAGCAACCCCAGGGTTTATTTTCTAATGCATTGAATATTTAGCATTCTCTTAAAAATCCTAACATGCATCCTCCTTCATAATAGACCTAAATCACAAAGTCTAGAGAATGGCCTGCAATTGTTTTGGATTCCATCTAAATTTATGATGCTTAGAATCAGACTTAGAAAAAAAAAGTGAAACTGTAAACAGAATGCATACTAGAAAAATCTGCAAAGAGAATTTGCATAACTGTTCCAAACAGAATATACCCAAAATATGAGAATATCATTTAATTTGCCAAGAATCTCAAGAAACATGCAATTTGTTATATGCCAGGAATCAGAACTTTTCAAGTTACTTAAACTTACCACTCCAATAACTGATGGTAACCAGCCTTTGTATACTGCCTTTGGGCCTTCTTCACGAATAACAGTTGACAAGGCATGGACCAGACCACGATACTTGTTAGGAGAGTTTTCTGTCTGCAGTCCAAATGACAATTCATATATAAATAAAATTTGTTGAGAACATATCAATTCTACCACCTAGCAACTAGAAAGACACCAATTCATGAGTTCACAAGCATTTAAATTTCAAAATGTCAACATAAAATCCCAAAGAACAACTGAAAGATAACTTATATGTTTGATATACCTGAACAGTCAGTCTCCCACGAACCATGTCCATTGGGTAAGTAGCAGACATTGCAATTATTCCAGCACAAGCCCCTGCTGCAAGGCGGGAAAAAGGTGTGTGCTTGGCATTTTCTGTATAGTGCATTTGAATTAGCTTTATATTACTATAAAAAAACATTCACTTCTTTTTGGCATCAAAATGAGAAGCCATACAATATATTCTACCACTACATAAAAGATATTGAATATGAAAGAAGAAAAACCTATGCCCCACGGGGACGCATCCCCTGTGTTTTTATGCCGTTTCCCATTCCGGGTACGAAACGGGGACGCGGGGACGGCTAGGAAACGTCCCCTGGCCGTCCCCTTTTTCCCTCCAAGTACCCGGTACTTCTAGGGGACTTTTGGCAAAAGGTAGGGGACGTAGGGTACTTCTAGAAGTACCCGAAACTTCCCAGCCGTCCCCCATCCGTACCGGGTACTTCTAGAAGTACCCTATGGCCCAGCAACAAAAAAAATACATTTTTATAAAAAATTAAAGATTTTTAAAATGAAAAAAAGGCATGGGTGGGCCCACAAGGGATGCCCCATGCCACTTAACCTAATTTATGCCTTATATATGCCCTAAAATAGTTTACATAAAATATAATAGACTTTAAAATGGCATTCATACATTGATCTGATTATCAAATTCTGAGTTTCATTTCCTTAAATTTTACTGTCATAAAATGTTACAATATAGCTACAGCCTTACACATATTCAAACTGGAAACTAATATGGACAGATTTGCATATATATGATGCTGAGAATGGGCTACAGCAGTGAAGAAACTACAGATAACTAACTGATTGAATAACAGCAGCAACAACAATTTACAGATAATTATATATCTCAGACCAGACCTGGAATAAGCTCACCCCTGGGCCAAATAGTCACTGGAATCTCCTTGCAAATGAGTGCAGGTCTGATTAATCTTCATGCCAAGGCATATCCCACTCCAGGTGACCAATATTCAAGCTAACTGGGCACAGATATTCACTCACAGCCACTGTGAAAGGATCCATGTCTGCTCACTGATCTGAACTACGAGCTCACGTTGATATTAGAAACCTCTTCAAACCCAGTTGCTATGCCCAATATAGTAAAATGAGAAAAAGAAACTCATTTTTACATTTGGCTTGTGAAGTGAAGGAGAGCAAAAGAAGAGCAGCTGAGTGAAGGATTGCCAAACTAGTTAGTATCGTCAAACTCCAGCCTTACGTTGGGATGATAATCCCAAAGATGCTATGCAGATTGAGGAGAATGCACATGAGGGATTGGTTGGGGTTCCATTGGTTGAGGCAGATCCTTCTATTGACATGGACACTGACACTAACTTAGACTTGAGCTCTAATGGCGAGGGCGATGCTGATTTAGACCTACCTTATGCTGATTAGGGACCTTGGACAGTGATATATTTTCTTAGTTTTATGTTTAGCATGTCATTTCATAGTTGAGATTTAGAGCCTTTGGGCATTTTGGTTATAATTATCAGACTTTTATATGATACGTGTGCACATTGATAATGAAAAGCATTTGAATTTTGTTAATTTGTTTGTCGATTCTCATGTGAAATCTCAATTCAAGTCTAATGATATGTATTAAGCTTATACAAATGTCTAGAATGAATGCTTTATCAATGTTATGCTATGAACATTTGAAATTTCTATATATTTTTAAAAAATTCCCTATTTTTTTATCAGCCGTCCCCTGCGTCCCCTAAAAAATGACCCAAAAGTACCCCCGTACCGGAAACTCGTCCCCTCCGTACCGGGTACTCCCCGTCCCCGAAACCCCGTGGAGCATAGAGAAAAACGATATTTAATTTGTAAGCAAAAAAAGTATGTACCTGGAAAGCATAATGCAAAAATGAAAAAAGTAGTTAAACAATTATTCCATCATCCTCAAAGCTATATAAAATGGCAGTCACTATAATTTATTACTACTGTCTGCATGTTTAAAGTACCACCAGATGACAGAGAAATCCCAATTCTCAAAACATATTTTGCATAGACAGGAACAAGGTACAAAGAAGCTTGCTATGCCATGATGGCTGCGGCTTCAAAAAAATGTGATTGATATTGTCCCTCTAAACTGGCTAGGGAAGATGTTTTAAAATTGGAACTGAAATAATTTGATTGAATAGTTTTATGTTGCAATCATTTGAGGGGGACCTTCAGGTCCAACTGTGCGTATAGGACATCTCATTTATGCTCTGCATTGGATAATTAGAAGTTATTGAGATTAGCTTATTGGGCCACAAATTTCATTGATTGATAAAAAATGACTAAATATATCACTTGAAACACACTTACTATAACAATGATTTTAGCAAGAAGTAGAATGAAGAATGCAAGTTTGTACAGAGGTCCATAGAGGTTTTGATAGCTTTGAGGTCATCCAAGCGCCTTACAGTCAGAAGGTTATTTAGAAGAATAACATAAAACAGAGTACAAAAGAAAGAAAGTATAGAACAGAGAATAGTTTCATCGACAACAAAACTGTAAGAACTAGCAGGGTGGCAGTTATGAGTGTTTCATGGTGCTTTTGCCCTGATGTTGTGGCAATTTTCCCCACGTCAGACAAACAAACAAGAGTAGTGTCTGCAAATGTTGCCTCTTCATGTTCTTTGACATGTGGGCTTCTTGTTTGAGCCTTTCTTGTTTAGTTGTTAATGTACACCTCTGATGGGTCATCGTAACCACTTGATGATTGGAATTAGGATTGAACAGTAATCACATTCATTCACTCAGTCTTGTTTGAGTGTTGTGAGGAGTTGTAGCATGTACATGCACTACAAGAGTGGGGCATGGAAGCAAGTTGAAGAGTCTTACAAGTGTTAGGATATTGTTGGCATTTTACTGGTGCCCTTGAAGACCTTAAGAAGGTAGTAAGCTTCTAAGATTGCAAAGGAGATATTGGGAAGAGAAGAAAAAGCCTTGCTACTCTAGTTTTCCCACTTTGGATTTCTTGAGGACTAATATTTGTGACTATCTATGTGGGTTTTCATTCATAACAAAGTTATATTCCATGCAACAATTTCATCATCTCAATTACTATAGAAGCACAAGAAATGTTCAACTGATTCTACGAATACTTAGAATAGTACTTCTTCACAAAGGGAAAAATATTTATATCACATAAGTTAGAGAAATAGATTACTGATTGTTGCACTGTTATTATGATAAGTGGATAATAGTCACATTTTGGTTGTAGCAGAAGAAGGGAAACGGAATATGATATGTAGTGAATGTAACATTTCTGTGACCATGTGCACAATTGCAATAATAAATATAAGCTAAGTTACCGATTCGTTTTTGAATTCGGGTACGGGTACACAAATCCAATAAGGGATTCGGTCAAAAAAAAATTGGGGGTTGGGTACATTTTGGGTACGTTTATACAAAAACATATAAAAATCAGAAATATATACATATTTGCAGCAGTAATTAAGTTCAAAATACCACATAGCATCATGATCATTTAATTATAATAAACAAAACCTCCATAAAAATATAAAAGTTAAAAATACTACAATGTCAATTAGTCAAACTCAAATGTCATAGTTTATTTGTTTCCTGGATCTATCCAGATCGAATCAGAATCCGAATCCAGCACCTAGGTGAAGAATCCGGTAACTAAGAATATAAGACATCCAAGGCAACAATAGGGTAGTAGAAAGCATCAATTTGCAGCCTTAAATTGTTCTTTCAATGGCATAAAACTTGGGAACTGCATATACGGAAAAGTAAATCTGTGTTGATGAATCATGCATTAGAAGAAAATGGCCAACTTGCACGATCTTAAGGTTGAAAAATAAACATATGAAATAGCAGCAATAATAACTCAAACAAACCATGGCAAGGATACACTTAACAGCACCAATCTGAAATGGATTATAGAAAATCTGATAATGACCCACACTAATGGGCACTTGGAAATCTACTATGCCTACACTTTGCCCTCCTTTGATTGAATTATGTAATTGTATTATTTAATTCACTGTGTTAATTATTTCCTTTAGAGTTCTTACCAAATTATTACATGTTTAGCTTACCTCGGTTATTTATATCTATTTTGTGTGTGTGTGTGTGTGTGTGTATATATTATTTTTATGTTAATTTGATTGAATTATGTGATTGTATTTGTAAGATGCCTGATCTTGATGAACAGAAAATTAACTGGAAACTCAAACTCTGGTACTAACAGTGATCAGATTTTCAAGCATAGAACATAAAAACATAATATCTGGAAACTCTTATTCAGAAAATAACAGTGATCAAAGTCTGAGTCACATTCATAATAACTAATTCAAAACCCGAAGTGCTATGCAAACCACAGCAGAGCGACTAAATCAGATAATGAAACACTATAGCAGAATGTTCAGTCACAACCTAAAGCACATCACTGTAAGATGCAACATCACAAACACAGTAGTGATAACCAGGGAAAAACTCAGAGTTTCATAATCTGTACTGATGACCAAACACAATGAGTCACAAGAAACAACACAGAACTGCCAGACACTCCCAATTATTGAAACTCAGGTTCACATAGAACAACTGATAAAATCAGATCAGCGATGAGACCTCTGAAGTATCAATCTCAGTTCAGATATAAGCACTCAGGTTGGGATTCAATGACAATGAACAGTAGCAATGACAGTATCCTTCTGTCATATATACTCGAGTATGATCAACAACCTACAGATGACGACCACCAATCATAGTATGTGGAAATACACATAAACAGAGTTGAACAATTACTCACAGCCACATTGAAGTCTATATACTCAGAATCTCAATAGTTACAATCTATATGAGTTTAGTGGGGCGACGCCCAGTACAGATTGTAGCAATGTCAAGGAATGCAGTCAGCCGCAGGAATCAGATTGTGAGTTCCAGATTTTGAATTACATGACAGACTTTTTGTAGGTATATCGCGGCTCAATATAGAGGCGGATATGTGACTCCGTGATGTGAGAGCGATGAAGACCTTTCCCCCATGATGATATCTCTTCGCAAACGTCTGCCCAAAATTATGATCGCAATTCGCCTCGTGCAGAGCCGTGGATTTTGTTAATGTGGTCAGAGCCTGGGTTTGGCCACCATTAACCTAAATATCTCACACCGCTGGCTCCACTCAAGCTACCTGGATGCAAACAGAAGTTTAAGTGATATGCGGAATGAATGATAGAAGCATGGAATGCAGGGCTGAGGTTTATGTCTCACCCTGAAGGAGATTAGCGGAGGGGTTGTGTCCTTGCTAACTCGCCATGACTCCAAAGTCCAATCCGTGATGATCCCTTCAAACCATTGATTCAATATAAATATGCCTTCAAGAACGCCTCCCCGACTGGGTCGGCCAGGTCCCGAATTTTTATTTATTATTATTATGAACACCTTCCCAACTGGGTCGGCCAGGTTCCAAATTCTATTTATTATTATAAGATTTAAATACTAATTAAATTCAAAATGAGTGTTTTAAAACACTATTTACCCGCCCAAATGAGGATTAGGGCTCGAGCCAAATGGGGACATGACAGTATTATTTAATTCACTGTGTTAATTATTTCCTTTAGAGTTCTTACCAAATTATTACATTTTTAGCTTACCTTGGTTATTTATATCAATTTTGATAACATTACTAATTATAAATTATTTCCACTGTAGTAATAACTATATTTAAACCCACTGCAAATACTCAATTAACTTTGGAAGGAAAGTAGCATTACAAATCCCTCACTAATTAATCAAAAAAATACTAATAACTCACATAAAAAAGACCAACAAAGGAAGCTTCATTTGCAAAACTCAAGCATGGATGAACAATTAAGTTCTGAGATTGTAAAATACACCTGGTGTAGCTGGTCCAATGAAATTGAATTTCTTTTGACTAACATGTTTGTTTAATGCAAACCAATGAAAAAGTAACCTAGAAATATCTAGACTAGTTTATAAAGTACCTTGGTATAGACTATAACAAAAGCTTTTGATATGAACTTTTTTTCCATGCATGCCAAATCATTATTAAATACCAAATAAAGTGTACAATAAAGTTCTTTTACTTTTGGAATCAACGGTCAGGACCAAATCCACTTTTTGCTGAAGATAAATGGCATAAATTGGTAATCCTTGAGTAAAGATTCTTAGTATCTTACCATCTCCTGTCTGTCGTCTATAAAGCCACAGAATTGAACTGCATGCCAGAACCATAGAACAAATCAATAAATATGTAAAATAACATGACAACTTGTGTAGAGTCCAATTCACTTTTTAACATTCATTTTTTCTTAATATTGACACAACCCAAAGAAACATGATTTCAATCACAAAATTTCACTATGTTTGCAAAAGATGATCACAATTTAGTGTATAAAAAGGTTTTGAGAATTAGATACAAAGACTTATACCAGCAAATGAATATCACTACATGCTATATGGTATATAGAAAGCATGAAGAAAGAAAAAACATATATTTATAGCCTTCAAATGATCAAAGTAGTTTTAGTGGGACTTGTTAGCATTTTAATTTGTCCTTTTCAAGACAACACAAACTGGAACAGCATGTGTAAGTATTTAACTTTCATCAAATTAGAAGGGGAAGCTCCCTTATAAATAAAATTGAGAACCTTAGAACTCTAAAAAATGGAAATAAACTGTCTGTTTTTGGTTCTCAAGCAAAGGCACATGGTCTATCAGCACTTCTATTTAAGACAAAATATTTTTTTATTTTTTTTATCTCCAAAGCAAGCACCTACAATAGCTAACACACTGTTAGTTTTAGGATCAGATTTGCAACAAGCAGAAATACAACAACACAGGAACAATAAACACAACACTTTTACCCTGGGAAAACCCTCCTTCTCGAGGGAGAAAAACCCAGCCACAAATATATCACTTATATATTTAATGAAAGAGCAGAAATCTATTTTACAATTAGGCCACACACTAGGCCGAACAGATGCAATGATTATAGCACCTCTTCTTAGATGCAAAATACACAATGATAATAATCTCTCCTTGATATAGATCTGCACTAAGCAATATTATACTCTGCTGTAGAAGTACGAACTCCTGATGTCATGTGAATGTCTTGAGAATTATAGTTGATCTCCTTGAAGCAAAGTATTGATCTGCTGTATGAAGATGAACTCCTGCTGAAAGTATGCAAACTTGTTTTGGAATTGAAATGAATCCCAAATGGAGAGGAAGACACCTTGATTATATACACAATGAAGTGACTCTTCATGAAGGGTCGGCCACTTACATAGAGAGATGACTTAACAAGAGGTGGCGACCTTTTAATTAAGTCGGCTTTTAATGAAATAAAAAAATATGAATTATTATTTGTGAAATGAGACGTCACATCTCATTAGTCGGCCTCACCAATTGTTTATTTAATTATTTTGAATTTTATATAAGGGAGAAAGAGATCTCCCGCCGCTACTTACATCAACACACACAACCACACTGTCAAGCTAAATGCAGAGACTAAAACGCATGAGTACAATGCAAAGCTTGAAATGGAGCAACACAAGATTCAACAAACTGAATAGAGGAAATTGTATTCAAGGAAAGCTACTTGATTTTCCAAATCAACATACACAAGATACCACAAAAAGCTTCAACAGTAATTTCAGCAGCAAGTAGGCATAAAATTACTATATCTCGCCTATGTGCATAAAGCATTTATTTATAAGGTTTACAATATTTTGCATGCAATTTATTCAATATAAATAAAAAGCACACCATTGATGTTCCTACACTAAAAATAGTTTGCTTGCAATCAACGCAAGCTCTAAATACAAAATTGTCTTAAAATGCATCATCTAAAACAAGATACCTTAAAATAGATTTCCGCAAAAATATAATCTCCAAAATAGATCTTCTAGAAGGTCATCCAAAAATAGACATGACATAAAAATAGTAGTTAAAAATAGCAACTCTAGAATCTCATCTAACAGGCCTGGCATGGCAAAAACAGCATCCTGGGTATCCCACACTCTCTAAAATTTGTTGATGAACCTCTAATCCTATTATATGGGTGCTGCCACAATAGTGTGTCCCACTTCTAGGACATCCTGATTTTTGCCTAAAATCACATTTTTTAGAAAATTTAATGATTTAAGACTTGAGAAGTTTCATCTAAAGGGTTTTAATTGAAGAGGGTTAGATCAAACTCCCTTAGATTGAACCCCTCTGGCTAGAACCCCTCTGGATAGAACCCCTCTAGTCTTAAATCATACATGCAATGGAGTCTTCTTTGCACATATAAAATGCTGACAAAAAACCACTTTTGCTTTACTTTTTGGGGGATCAAATGAAGTCATTTAGAAATTATGTTTTGTAGGTATATAGCCCTTATTATAATTTTTCCAAAAATTATAATTTTGCATATATTTAATTTGATTATTATATTTATTTTTTATTTCTTGTTAAGGGTTTTAATTGAAGAGGTTTAGATCAAACCCCCTTAGATTGAACCCCCCTGGATAGAACCCCTCTAGTCTTAAATCATACATGCAATGGAGTCTCCTTTGCACATATCAAAATGCTGACAAAAAACCACTTTTGCTTTACTTTTTGGGAGATCAAATGAAGTCATTTAGAAATTATGTTTTGTAAGTATATAGCCCTTATTATAATTTTTCCAAAAAATATAATTTTGAATATATTTAATTCGATTATTATATTTATTTTTTATTTCTTGTGAATGTAGGTTTTTCACTGAACATCAAGGTCTTTGTTTCACACGTGGAAAAATAGGAAAATAGAGAAAAAAAAATCTAAAAAATATTTGTGCCCCAAGTATTGATGTCCTTATTTCAACAAAAAAAGGAGTTGATTCAAATGCATACAAAAGAAGTTGTGTTGTCAAAGTAAACTATGTCTAAATTATAGTTAATCTCACTTTAAAAGTTATACAAAAAAAAACTATGCAACAAAATATTATGAAAAATACTTGTGCCCTAGATATTGGTGTTATAAATCTATGTCTAAAAATTTATAATTTATCCTTTTTACAAATAAAGTTATGCTTTACCGAAGTAATGTCACTTTTTAAAAATGAAATTAGCTATAAAAAATAAGTTATTAAAAGTTATATAAAAAAAACTCAAATTATTTCTTTTCTTTTTTTAAATATATTTATAATCTACAAATAAAATCTCAAAAATTACCAGTTCACATCATTTTCAAATTCTTAATGGTTTAGTTGCTATAGGTGTTAGAAAATGAAAATTTGGTGAAAAATGTTGATTTCAATGTCTTGCTTTGGCCAAAACGTAGGACACAATATTGTGGGGAGGTTGGTTTTTGGATTTTGGAACAGGTTCTTGTTGGTGAACGTAGTTCACAGCCTTTTTGAGGTGGGGAGACCTCTGAAAGAAGATTGGCTTCGGCAGTGAAAGATCTACCCTAGCTGATAGCTAGAGAAGCCATGTAGGTTTCTTGCTTGGGTTTAAATGATAGGTTGATTGGCTAATTTAGGAAGAGAAATTTTTGTTTCTAGATTATTACCAAGAATTATATAAACTTGCAGATTATGGTGATATAAATCTTTTGTAAGCAGTTGAAGTTTATTCCAGTGTTAATATTCCTTTCTCTATCACTGAATTTTGTATTTGGTGATTATGTTTGGTTTATATAATGTTGCAAATCTCAAGGCTAAGGCATATAACCAATAATTGAAGAGTTGGGAGGGTCAATCATTATACAATGCTATAATTCATCAATTCTTGGCAATGTAGTGTTTGGAAGCACTGGAGAGCTTTAGAGGAGTTTCTTATTATTATTCCATTGAACGATTCAATCTTAGGAATATCGGGAGTTGAATGGGGGACTCGTATTTAATATCTGAAGGATAGTATGAGAAGATTAAATGAATATCTGACGTGTTGAATATATCGAAGGTTGCAGGTAGTTTCATCCTTTAGAAATTCAAATATTGGCTGAGAGTTTTAAAAGTGCCAGGTCGTAACTAGTTACCCAAAATAGAAGATTGAAGAAAAAAACGGGAAGTGTAATGAAGAAGGTTGAACGGTGTATTGGAGACATGTGTATGTAGAGGTCGATTAATATTGGTGCATTGAAAAGTATTGGGCTATTTGTTGAAGCCGCATCATTCCAAAATAGCAGGTGAAGACAATATCGGGAATCTTTGACGGAAATGTTATATCAAGTTGCTTCAAAGTCTTTTCCTCTATCAAGGTTGATGGAGAGCTATTGAACCATTCCTAATTATATTATGATTATTGCTTCTTTATGAAGACTCGAGAATTGATGAGGAAGAGTCGTTTCAATTCAAGAAATCGAGCCATCCCAAACAATTTCATATTTCTTAAAGCACGGGGAACACTTTTGGGGTGCCGCCAACTATTACGAAGGTTGTCGCTAATAAATAATTGAGGTCGAGTATTGCGATTAAAGAATTTCTCAAATCCCAAATAGCACCAAGTTGGAAGCTGTTGGGAGACTATAGCTGTTGCGGTTAATCTATGGGCCATTGTGTCAATCATTAAAGAGTTGTGTGCCATGTTGTTAAGTGTGTAAATGCCACCGCAGCTTCATCATAGCCAAGTGTCGTATCATTCAAGAAAATTGACTTAATTTAATATTATTGAGTTGGAATCTTGTGTGAAGAGGAGCAATCGGGATTCTAGTGGTATCGGGTCAAGGAGGGAGTCATCACTGGCCATATACACATCTGTTAAAAAATAAGCTCTCGGGATTCAAGAATACACCTTATCTCGTCTTCTTGAGTGAGTCGACTATATGCAGATGCAGCCACATAAGGAGGGAACGACTTAAATAGTCACTTATATTTGAAGGAGTGATGACCCAAGTGATGGGACGTTGAGCAATGAAAGAAGCAAAATAAGCTTGTTGTGACTCTTAACAAGTAGGTGAAGCAGAGCAGTTGGACTTGGTTCTATTCTATTTTCACTCTGTTACTTTCAAATGTTCAACAGGTCAGAAGAAATTATTATTTATTGTTGATCTGTAAAAAGTTGGCTATCTGCAATATATTCAATTAAAAAAATCTCCCTTAACAATTATGAAATGCATAAGAAGTGACTGTGCAATGTTCACAAGCATCCGGTTGTGAATGAACTATGAAGTGAATTGTTGAAAGTTTTAAATGATACAAGTACCTTAGCGGTTGTCATGTCCCAAAATTGTAACACATGAAAATGCAAATCAATAAATAAATCATAATCACAAAACACATTTTAGTGTGAAATATAAATAACTAGATAAATAAATATCAAAAATGTAATGGCAATCTAAATATTATTATCAAAAATATTATAATTATAATACATTTATTATAATAAACGAGACAATTAATATTAGTACATTATAAATATCATAATAATAGAGATTTCACAAGAAAAAATATTACAAAATAATATTAATAAAATATTATTATTATAGTCATAAATATTATAATACATATAAAACCACTAGTTTAAGAATAAATATTAAGAAATAATATTTATATATTGAAGATGTAATGCAGCAATTATTAGTGAAAAAAAAAAAAAAGGATTAATTATAAAAACAGCAGTTTGAAAAAATAAAATAAATAAATAAATAAAAGTGGTTTAAAAATAATAATGAAGGTTTAAATAAATGTTTGTGTCTTTTCATAAGGACATCACTCTTGAAAAGATGTATCCTTTAACATAGATATAAAAAGACATTGAATGTAAGAATCAGAAATAAAAAAGGAATCAATTAGAAATCTGCATAAAGCAGCAGATTGGAAATGAAATAAACTATGGGAGATTTATTTGATTAAGTGTTATTGTCAAGAATATATTTGGGGAAGTAAGTTTTATATATATATATAGATATAGTAAGTGATATATATATATATATATAGAGAGAGAGAGAGAGTAAGTGATTATTGGAAGATTAAAATTAATTAGAAATAATTATATATTTATACACGATCATTGTAATAATGATGCTTGCAGCAATTATTGAGCCTTATAAGTAATTACGATCATAATATAAAAATGGATAGATTAATATTTATGATCAATCAAATGTAAGATTGAAGGAAGGCGACTAAGGAATTAAGAATCATGGGAAGACACAACGGTTCAGGTGATGTATTCACTTAGCAATAATATTTAGCATATTTTGAATATAAGAACTAGATATTGTTAATTTGATTATTGATATAATGACATCCTTTAATCTTATCATAATGAGAATTATCATAGAAAATGATGAACTTAAAGAACCATTGGTAAATGAAAATATATTTGATTATAGGCATGAAATAAATCTTGGATGAATGCAAATATATCTGATTGTTTAAAGATTGTCTACTATGTGTTTGTAAACCTATTAGGATGGACGAAACATGGGTGAAGTTGGATTGCCTAAAAACCCCACTTTCAGCCCCTTAGGCCCTAGACAAGGGATTGGGCTTTGCAGCCCCTTAGGCTCTTAACAAGGGATTGGGCTTTGCAGCCCCTTAGGCCCTTGACTAGGGATTGGGTTATAGAAAGATGGGGGTCCCACCTAGGTCTCTGCCCCTTAGGCCCAAGATACGGGATTGGGCAAGAGAAGGTGGTAGGCCTTAGGCCACTTGGACTCTATGGTTCCTTTCCCCTAATAGGACGAGTGTCTTCTGAGGTGCTACCATGAGTGGAGTATGCAGGTACTAAGCCCCTAGGCAAGAAGGATTGTGATGGACAACCTCTTGAGTTTACATGAGGGCTTCAGGGCGGATCCACCTATGGCACTCCTCTTATGTCTTCATTAATTGATTTATGTTTATGAATATATTGTGGATATCTAGATATTATTGCTAACAGATATGTGTATGTGGAAATGTTTTTGAATTGGTGAATGCAGATTTCAATCTAGGATTATTTCATTAGAGAAACACATTCCTTTTGGAAAGAAGAAACCCTAAACCTAATCAACAATCGAATTCTAGGGCAAACAAGCAAATACAAGAGCAAGGCTAGGTAAGGGACATTACAGCGGTTGAAAAAGATTATCTATAATTTGTTTGTAATCTGTTTGATAATATATTTACAAGTAAGCAATGAGTTAAATTGGGGTTATTATTGGAGTTGTATCAATTTATGTCTTCAAAACGGGATGCATGTTAACTGTTTGACGAAATGGCCAGTTCATTAGTTGGTGAAATTGCAAAAAAATTATCACATTTGGGGTAGACTATTACATACTCCTTGGATATGACTGAAAATTAAAGCTAACTTGTCCATGTTTCTTGGCTCCAAGCTCTACCAGGTGTATCTTTCACCAATGTCTAGGAATCAACCCTTACCTCCTCTTCAGTTTATTGACAATTTTCTTCATGAAAAGCACAAAGAAATGGAAAAAATGAAGGTTGCAACACATTGCTTCACATCACTAAGCCTTGTCTTTTAATCACTCAATATTGTGACTGCATCCTCAAGAAACTGAATTAAAAACTTGTACTGCTCAACCCATATGAAACAGAGATCTTTTGCATTCACCACAACCCCCATCTCTATTAGCTTCTCCAATCCAATGCAATTAATTTAGTTAAGCTTTCCCACAAAGTGCCATGTGTAGAAATATTGTCCATTATAGTATGCTCTATCTTTGAACTCTCATTCCTCATCTTATATGCTTTATTCAACACACCCTATAATCTCTCATCACTTTATTTGCTTCTCTTGTCAATGCATTATTCTATGTTTCTACCATGATCAACTAGATAACCTAGTTGCTTTTGTTGATAACTAGAATGCATACTTGTGGCACAAAAACTAAGGAACCCAGTGTAAGCTGCAATAAACGAGCAATGAATTGTCAAAGTTGTTTGACTTTAGCTTTGAGGGGCCACATTGTCTTCACCATCTTTGAGGACTCTTTCCTTGATACTTTCTGAGGCAATTTCAACGAACTTATTGTATCCTTGTCACAATTGTGTACTCACATCTGTCTCAACAACCTAGAAAATGCAGGATCAACCTCATGAATTGTTTTCCCCTCAAGAGGAATAGTTGTCTCCATGACCAAATGACGCTTTGTGTTCTTCACCTTTGATTGCCTCTTAGGCTTCTTTGGAGCCAACTCTAAAGTCAAGATGACAGCTTAAAATTTGATGTGATATGAAGGTACATTTTTTTTCTTTCTAGAAACCTTGGTTCTCACCCATTCAAGTGCTTCTCCCACTTGTTCTTGTCTCCTAGGAGGGCTTCTCACAAGAGAAGGGAGATGCTAGGCGATTTAGGAGAATGAATTGTGGGAGGAATGGAAGATGAGGCAGAGAAAGAGAAGTAGGTGGAACAGAAGGAGTCTGGTGTAGATGCAAAAGTGACACACCTAGGTGCAGGTAGTGGAGAAGATCAAATAGATTACCAAGATGAAGACCTAGAAGTAGAAGTAGGAGAAGTAGAAGCAAGAGAAGGAGCAGGAATGGGAGAGATAATCTAAGGCCTCAAATTCAGCTGCAGCTGACATACTTCACACTACTCTTTATTACCAACTTGAAATTTCTAATTTCAGGAACTGAATCTGTATCACAAGAGGCTTTGAGCTTTTCCTTTGTTTCTTCTTCATTGCCTCTGCTACCTCCAGCTGCTCCTGTATCTACTATTGTATGTGAAGTAGAAGGTGCAACCATTCCCTGAATGAGCTGCAAAGTACTAACTAATTTTTTACTCCTTTCTTTTACTGACCCTGAAGCTCTTTGAGAAATTTTGTCCTGTAATTGCATCACAGGCTTGGTCTTATCCTAGATGGAAACGTTTTCTTTGATGGACGAATCCATGGAAGCCAAAGGTTGTTGATCCATGTGGGATAATATTACAAACCCTAGTGATAGAACTTCTTAAGTGCAAAATTAATCAATTGCTTTATAGTCATGCAACTATATTCTCTTCTCCTCACTTCAAATCATCAACACAATTTTCCCAATAATCTTCTATTTGTGACACATGTTTGTATCACAATACCAATCTCACATCAAGCCCTTAGAATCATAACTAAGATTTTCGTAGAAATGCTTGAAGAAGATAAACTTTGCCATGTCACTGCTGAAGTATTTGGAATCAAGGGCTAATTTGCACTTGTAGATGACAATCTAAATTGGAAAACCAAACACCAACTTATGTCTCCTTCTCAAGAAGAAATGCACCTCAGAAACCTATCTACAAGACTGAAGTCATTATCACTTGATCAATAAGGTATTTTGGAAGCATGTACAGATATGAGGTGAAATGACAAACCCTAATGTAAGAAAAAGTAGGAAATTGTATGAACCAATCAGCCCACTCTAGAACCATTGCACTGAAGTGCTCTAAAATCCTAACATGAAGCTATGAATCCATCTTCCTCACTGAATTGATCAAGAATGCATCATTCACCCTATAGTAACATTCTAGTGATTCAATGTTACTCTAACTATGGAAAACTCATGTAAATCCATGTGGTGTTGAGCTTTGCAACCCTAGTCAATCTTGAAAAAGATCCTACTTTGGCCATGGCATATAGCAAATAGGACAACAATGTGGAACTTGCAGGTTTACTCAAACTTGTTGAAGTTTTTAGTCATTGATGTCAAACCGGTTCAGATTGATGGAGGATTACTCAAAGTAATATTGAGTGTTATTGCTGCTGATTATTCATCAAATTTCAACTTGACTTGCTTGACCTGCTTAACCTGCTTGCTTAGTTGCTTGACCTGCTTGCCTACCTGTTTGAGCTACTTGGGTGTTTACTTCAGCTGGTTGGTTGTCTCCTTCAGCTGTTTGCTTGCTTTCTTGTCAGCTCTTATGCCATGTGGAGCTTCTTACTGCCAAATCAGCACAGTGTCAACTGCTAAAAAGTCCAAGTACAATCCTTTTTTATGTAGCTCGATTTCTTTTAAAGATAGCATTTATATGTGGCTCAATTTCTTTTAAGGATGGCATTTATTTTCACAACCATTAAAATCCTTTGGGACCGCTTCAACAGGAGTTATTCTGACGGCATACATTTTTGGATTCAGAAATTACTAAGTAATGTTTTTGGTGAAGGCGGCTTCATGAGTCTTCTTTATTTCTGACGAAAACAAAGCGTCGGCCTCAAATATTCTTATTTCTGGCGACTGATTTTGGACGGCTCCATTCAAATATTCTTATTTTAGTGAGGAGATGGCTACAGGCAGTGTTGAAGACACTAAATGAATTCATGTATATTGTGTATGAATGTCAAAAATTCTTCATGTGCGCTTGGTTACAAAGTAACGCCTTCTGCTAACAACCAAAGGAAAATAAAGGACATGATTTTTATTGTGGCGGCTTCATATACTTTTGAGGCGGCTAATAGTAAGTTTGTGCGACTCTCTTATTGCTGGAAGTTTTATTGTATGTGGTCCAATGAATCTTTGAATATTGTCGGTTTCTAAAATATTTCTAGGTGGAGTTAATTTTCTGCAAAGACGTTTTTTTGTAACGCCTGTATTCATTCTTCTCCTAGCGCACTATGTGGGTTTTGAATATCTATGCAAGGAGTGGAGAAAATAAAGGAGACGTGTTTTATTCGATGCCTTTCATCATTTTCTAGCAGGGACATGTCTTTCATTGCTAGCGGTTGTGGATGTGTCGGGTCTCTTATCCTATGCCAGTCGACTCTTTAAGAAATATTTTTAGTGAGAGTAATATATTTTTAGAAGACTACTCTCTATCCTTGGCCTAGATATTGAATGTTGCTGAATGGTGGACTTTCCTAATGTTTGGACTATTGAATGCGAATTTATTAGTGTTTGAAAAATATGGGACCTGAGTCGTCTATTCTCTTGGTGCAACGACTCTTTTTCTATTCTAGGCGTTTTTGACTGTCAGGGATTGAGTCATCTTTAGTAGTGCAGGCTAAGTGGAAGATGTGATGTAATGTGTTTGGCAAGAGATGCCCGTATGATGTTTGAGAAGCTATCTTATATGTTGTGAAAGGGTGGACGTAATTGGAGTAGTGTGTATGAAGATATCTTGTTTTGTGGAGGTGGTGCTTTAGAGACTGCTACAATCTCATTTTTCTTAAGCATGAATCTGAGTTGTGTTATTCTCTAAAGATGCCAACGCTTTATTGAGAACTGTGTATAATGGGAGATTTGTGAAGTTTGTGTGTGGAGCAGGTGATCTAAGGTGTATAAGACAAAGGATGTAGTATGTCAATTTTCCTGATTCTGGACAGCGTGTTTGTATTTGTGAGCCTCACAGTTCATGTGAAGGCAATGCTTAAAATCAATGTTTGTAGATTTGATTTTGAAATCTGAAGTTGGTGCTTCAGTCACTAGAGTTGGTGCTTCAGTTGCTTTGTGAGTTGGTGCTCACGCTGAAGTTGATGCTTCAACAGTTCGGAGTAGGTGCTTCAAAGGAGAGTTGGTGCTCTCAAAGAGTTGGTGCTCTCAGAGAGTTGATGCTCACCTATGTAACAGGGTTGGTGCCCTTTGAAATTAAATAAAAGCAATATTTTGCCGTGGTTTTTTACCCGAAAGGGTTTTCCACATAATCCTGGTGTTCAACTTGTTCATGTGGTTCTATGTTGCTAATAATGTTCTGATTTCTGATTTTTATGGGTTATGAAGTTTAAAGTTTTCAAAGTTTTCAAATACTGATTCAACCCCCTCTCAGTATTTGCTGTGCGATCTTCAAAACTTTGACAATTGTTTGTGAACACAATCACTAATCAAAACACCCCAATCAAAGAAGAATTTTGCCTTCACAAATCAAGCTCATCATGAAAATCATCTAGGATTTAAATGATCTTGCTTCTTCTTGCTGTGTTATTTGGTTTAGCATTGTGATCATCAAGGAGAACCCATCCTTGAATTCATTCCTCCTTATCAACTTTGGAAAATATTTCATCCTCTAACTATCTTCAACCTATGTTTTCTAAGATGTTTTAGGTACCCCTAAAGGTTTTGATTCCATATTTCTTCACGTTCTTTGAGATTTATGTCTTGCATTTCTTCATATTGCAACAAAGTAAAAGCATTTTCAATGGAATTTGAAACAATTTTGGGCTAAGAATTGCTTGAATTAACAGAAGGAAATCATTACAATATATAGAGGAGGTAGATGACTGTAGACATTTAAGATGTCTAACTACCTCACCTACAGACTACTGTAGCAACAATAGTTTTGACCATTAATAATATAGAAATTGCTTGTATTAACAGGAAGAACTAATTACAATATATAGAGAAGTAAAGTTACTGTAGACATTAAATGTCTACCTACCAGCTACCTACCAACTACTGTTGATAAGATTGACCATTATACAATATCAGAATATAATATTCTAACACCCTCCCTTAATGGTCAATCGACTAACTAGCCTACAGAAAACACTCTGCATGTCAATTGGTCACAAATTCTTCAGAACACTCTGCTGCTATGGAGACCCTCCCTGGATCTGCAGAATGTTGATGACCGAGAGTACCAAAAACAGAGAAGGTTGCCCCTTCTTCAGAAAGCTCTGCAACAAGAGACAAGAGTCTGCCATTGACTTTGCCATTGAGATGAGTCCGCCACTAACCCTCCCTGAATCTGCAAAACTGCTTACCAAAAGTCATCACAAAAAGTCCAACCTGACGTTGGATAACAGAGCTTTCCCTCCCTGAAACCAGAGACACCGAGAACAGCTGCCACGATTTTGAGGATAAATCAGCAAACCGTCGAAACTTTTGCAGAGGAGCACGATGCCTGAGAACAGACTACAAGAAACCAGTTGTGCAGATGTTCGCCCCAGCAACTCTAGGTGCGACAAAAACAGACTGCAACAAACCACAATTTTTGAGGAAAAAATCGCCAAACCCAAGATTACAAATCATCGTTTTTTTGGAAAAAACGATAAAAACCAAAGACCAGAGAGCCCTCCCGAACAACAGAAACCCTGACTAGGGTATACAGAAAAACTCATAATTTTTTAGGAGAAAATTATAAACCCTTTAGGAATTTTTTAAGGGAAAAAATTATGAAAACCCATAAACCAATTTTTTTTAATAAGGGAAAAAATATTTTAAAAACCCAACAAAGGAATCCCACGCAACACTGCGAATTACAGAAGCCCAGAAACAGGTAGCCATCGATTGTCGGCTGAAAAACAGAGGGTTTGGAACCCTAGCCGCCAGAACAGATCTGCACAAAAATCGAGGCACGAAAAACGAAGCACCCAGAAAAATCGGACGACAACCCATTTGAGATCTCGAAAAACCCACCAGGAATCTACAGTCAGAAAAAAAAAAATTCGACTTGATCTGAAGGGTCAAAACCCTAGCCGAAAATCGCACAAGCCCTAGCCGCCATTAAAACGCAGAAAAATTACAGAAAATAGCTCAAAACGTAGCCATCAGATCGTGGATTTTTCAGTGTCCAGAAAAGAACAGAAGGGCGTCGCGAAATGAGTAGGAGAAGTCGTCATGTGCCCAAAGAATCTCGAAATCGCGCACGCAAAAACGCGGGTCTGCGACTAGGTCGCGCGCGGATGCAAGAAAGAGAAAAAAAAAACGAAGTCGTGCTAGAAAACGCGCGGAAAAAGCACGGCGTCATCGCAGGGTTGAAGCAAGTCCGACGCAAGGGAACACAGCCGGCAAAGAGGTCGCACGGGCAAAAATGGAGGTCGCGCAGACTGCAAAATGATGAAACCCTACAAAACGACTTTCGAGCCGTGACCAGAGATGACAAGATCGCGTTCAGAAAGACACGGGAATGAGTAAATCTTCCGCGGTCGCCAACAACAAACGTGCAGCCAAACATAGAAAACGCATTCAGATGAGGGCACGAACACAGACGCCGTCGCTCCAGAGCCGCGCCAAAACGCGGGTCAAAAATCTGAGAAAGTCCTAGCGTGGAAGGTTACGCTGCAACTAAAACAAGAAACGCGAAATTGCGCGAGCTGCAGAGGAAAAAACGTGGCTGAAAGAGGGTTGCCTGATTTTCAGAAGCCGCGAAATTTCCAACAGAAAACCCTCACGAAAATTTTTCTAAGAAGAAAAATTTTGACGCCCAAGATTCTACTCGTGATTTTCTCAGAAACCCTGAGCCCTCCTGTGAGGGAGTCAAACCCAGGCCGGCTCCTGCTCTGATACCATGAAACAATTTTGGGCTAAGAAATTGCTTGAATTAACAGAAGGAAATCATTACAATATATAGAGGAGGTAGATGACTATAGACATTTAAGATATCTAACTACCTCACCTACAGACTACTGTAGCAACAGTAGTTTTGACCATTAATAATATAGAATAATTATTCTAACAAAATCAACATCAAACTTAGCAAGGACTTGATCACTTCCTGTACAGATTTCCCTCTTTTCAAGGTCATAATTCTTTACACGAGCAATCACAAACTCTTGACTTTGAACAGAGTTGGGAAAGGAAGCCACTTCAATGAGCCCACAATCTCACAACTTCTTGGCAATTTTGTTGCTGCTTGTAATCTTATCTTCCACATCAACCTTTTGCACGTGTAAAGTGATATTCCATGACAAAACCTCAGAAGCAAACTGGAAAAATATTTTTCCCTAGCTGTTTTATACTCATCTGCAATTTTGTTTTTTGAAACCCTAGGGTGTGGAAAAATGTGACACAAGATGCCAAAACACTCACATAAAGTCTGATGAAAATTTGCTAGGAAAACCCTAGATTTTTGGATGCAAACTACTGAGAATCTGCCTTCAACTTTTTTATCAATCACTGAAACCCTAGGCACCTGAAGATCACTGTTTTATTTACGTTTGAATGATCAGAAATTTGTTGAAAAAACTGCTGTAGATGAATGCCAAAAAAAGCTGTAGATTTTTTGCAATGGGGACCAAAGGATAATAACTAAACCTGTTGAACACGTGAAAATTTGTTTCTATCTTTTGTCAATCACAACCTAACACTCGAAAAACTCCCTTGTGTGTGCTGCTCTATCCCTCTACCCTTGCAAATGAAAATTTGGACTTAACAATAAAAGATCTATGCAAGCATGGAACCCTTTTCTATCCCTACCATTGTTATTTTTACAAAACAATGGCTAGTTGCAGCTGGGTGAATGCTTCTTGTTCTCTTGGCCCATTTTTTTTTATGCTCAAATTTTGTCCAAAACGCTTCGAGGCACGCACTACACATGAAATGAAAACCTTTTTTTTCTTTGAATTTCTGCCCAAAACATTTATGGTGTGAGCTAGGCTGTTCTGAAATTTTGTCCAAACCCTTAATGGTGCACACCAAGGGTTCTTTTAAACAACTCTTTTTATGTTTCAAACTTTTGGACAAAAATGCTAATGCCGCATGCTTTTGGGCACAATGGACAATTTTTTTCAATTTGAACTTCTTGAACAAAATGGGTTAAGGTGCATACCATAGTCACTTTTGGGCTCTTTTTTGATGTTTTGCAAATTTGGCCAAAAGCTCTTATTGCACACTCCAAGACCCTATTTGTACATTTGTTCACTTTGACAAATTTTGACCACTTCCCATTATGATTCGCTGCATGAGGGTGATTGGCCATCTTGACTTTAAGAAAATTTTGTCCCTCCTTCCTTGTGGTGCACTCCAAAGCATTGCATGTCCTATTTCATGCCTTTGTCAATTTTAGCTTTCTTCTTTCACACCCAAGATTTGGTCTTTGCTTTTGTCTAATGCATTGAAAAGCTCCTTTGGTTAGCTCAGAGCTATGCAAAGACACAGATTAGAACCTGAAAGTATGGCATTCATGGCCAGGATAGTCAAGGATTTAGCAATGACCTACCAAACAGGGAATGGTTTTCATTTGACTTGAAAATTGACACCGTAAAAGGACTTCATATGTGGACAACAAGACTCTAATGTACATAATTACAACATTACAATAGGAATGCTAAAAAGAACTTTAAAACTAAAACTAAAGCAAAAGAGAATAGTACAAGGTGAATAAACCCAAACTGCATAAAACTTTAGACAAGTTAACATAAACTAAGACAAATTTTAAAAACAATCATGTCAAAAGCACCTTGCCCAGACTAACAGCCAACAAAATCCATGACAATATTACAGAAATGTTTTATATTGTAATGGTCAATTAGCTTTTAGGATAGACTTTAAGAATGTTCATTAATAAAGTCATGTTGACTTTAGATATTTTCCTATGAGTTGTCATCTTTATCCTTTATGAATAAGATATTTGTCATTCTTATCCTCTGTGGATAAGATTTATCTTTTTGCTTTATGAGTTGTCAATCTTATCCTATGAGTTGTCATCCTTATCTTTTGTGGATAAGATATTTGTCATCCTTATCCTCTATGGATAAGATATTTGTAATCAATGGATGCTTTTGCTCCTTATTTCTAAATAGATTTTGCTCCTCATCATATATAAACTAATCATATATAAGGATGATTTTGCTCCTGATTTCTAAACTAATCATATATAAGGATGCTTTTGCTCCTTATTTCTAAATAGATTTTTATGCAATCTTGGTTAACTTTATGTGTGTTGTTTTTGTAATATGGTATTAGAGCTTGGGTCTTGTAAATTCTTGGGATCGGTTAGGGTGTGAATTCTATGGACTATGGCAGTGATGAATTGTACACGAGAGACACAGAAGAACATGCCAAAGGAAGTTGTATGGGTAAGTACAAAGTTTTTTGGCAGATTTTTTTACAAAATTGCATAGGGTTTATTGTAATTTTTCAACCCTTTTTGGGCGATATTTGTACAAAATCGTGGTTGTTTGTGAAATCTTTGCAGATTTTTCCAAAACTTCTACAGATTTTTTTTCAGAATTTTCGCAGATTTTTTCCAAAATTTTTGTCAGATTTTTTTTGGAATATTTTGCAAATTTTTTTCCGGCATTTTTTGCAGATTTTTTCCGAAATTTTTGTAGATTTTTTTTATAAAATTGTGGGTTTTTTACTTGGCTGCTCAGCTTTTGCAAATTTTTTCCCAAAAAATTCAGTGCTTTTCATAACAGCAGCAAGCGTCTTCGTTTTCTATGATTTTGAATTGTGGGAGGGATGGCTTCATTACCCAACATCATGTTGGAAGTCAGTCAGCGTTTTACTGGAGCGAATTACAACACCTGGAGAAGCAACACATGCTAACAATCTTTGAGTACCGATGCCTCAAAAGATCGTCCTTGGTACTGCCACCTAGCCAATGGTTGCGGGTAAAGACCAAGACAAGTTTGATGAACATGACAAAGAATCAATCATGTTGATCAAATTATCAGTGACCGATGCCATTCTTCTTGAAGTCCAAACAAGGACAACTTCAACTCAAATTTGGAAGCATCTGTGCAACCGTCATGAAACTTCAGATAAAGGTAGGGCCTTCTTTCTGAAGAATATGCTTTTTTCGATCACAATGGCTGAGAAATGTCCTTGCAAGAGCATTTACTCAAGACCAAGGACATAAAGGATCAATTGTTAGCCATTAGTAGAAAGATGAAAGAAGAGGACATGGTGGTAATCACACTGAAAAGCTTACCACGTGCTTATGAGCATTTCATTGAGACGCTCAATATCACTGCTACAGATGTTGACTTGATGTTTGAAGAGCTATGCCTATGCAAAAAGCTCTTGCAGCAGGATAGATGGAAGAAACAGTTTGGTAGCAACAGTGAGACAAGTGTGGAACAAGCATTTGCAGCCAACGACAAAGGCATGAGCAAATGGTCACACAAGAAAGGCCAAGGTCACAACAAGGATGCAACAAAGAATTTGAAAAACATCACATGTCAATATTGTGGCAAGTTGGGTCATATGAAGAAGCACTATAGAAAGAGGCTGGCTGAACAGAAATCCAACCAAGGAAGGCCTCAATAGAATCAACATAAGGCTCATGTCGTAGAGCATTCAGAAGAGAAGGCATCAACTTTCTATGCCTTCATGGCTTGAAGACCAATAGATCAGTCAACGTCATCTACATGGTACATCAATCCAGGAGCATCATGTCACTTCACCAATAGGCAAGACTGGTTCACAGAGTACACTGCTTGCTCTAATTCAATGATCTTTGGTGGTGGTGAGAAGTACACGATTGAAGGTAGAGAGATTGTGCAGCTAACCTCTGGAGGGAAAAAGTTACTTTTTTCTCAATGTGTGCTACGTACCTGGAATGGAGCTCAATCTACTTTTAGTAAGTCAAATTATGTGACATAGTCCTAATTTAGATGTCATTTTCAGCAAACACAAATGCAGCATCATTGACAAGGATACCAAGAAGACTATTGCTTTTGGTATAGAAGATCATGGACTGTATAGAATAGTTGAAAATGGACAGGTCAGGGAACATGCATTGGCAGCCAAGAGTGCATCAACCATTACTACTCTTTGGCATCAATCGTATGAACACCTCAATTTGTTCTACCTCTCTCAATTGGCCCGAGAAAACTTGGTAGATGACATTCCTAACATTCAACAACAAGTACAGTGTGTGTGTGGGGCTTGCCAAGCTGGGAAGTAGCCTAGAACACCCTTTGATGATGGACAAGCTTGGAGAGCCAAGAGAGTTCTCAACTGGTTCATGCAAATCTTTGTGGACCAATGAACATGGCATCAGTCACTGGTGCCAGGTATTTTCTTTTGTTTGTTGATGATTTTAGTAGGAAAATGTGGGTGTTTTTCCTCAAAGAAAAATCAAATGTGTTTTAAGGAATTTCAAAAGTTCAAAGCATTAGTAGAAAAAGAGTTTGGTTGTTCAATAATCACTCTTAGGTCTAATAATGTGGATGAATTTTGTTCAAACGAATTCACAAACTTTTGTGCTAAACATGGTATCAAAAATCAACTCACCACACCCTATACTCCACAACAGAATGGATTGATCGAGAGAAGGAACCATACTATTACGAAGATGGCTTGGTGTATGTAGGAGAACAAGAGTGTTCCCAAGAAGTTTTGGGCAAAGACAGTTTGCACTACAGTTTATCTTCTCAACGAATCTCTGACACAAGCAATGAAGGAGAAGACCCCATAGGAAGCATGGTCTGAGAGGAAACCAAAGGTGATTCACCTTAAGATTTTTGGTTCTATTGCATACATCTAGATTCCAAACGCAAAGAGAACCAAACTGGACTCCAAAAGTCAGAAGTTGATGCTTACAGGGTACAGTGAAAATCATAAAGCCAACAAGTTGATTGATGTGGACACTGATCGCTTGACATTTAGTAGGGATGTGGTGATTAATGAAGTTGGGCTTTTTCGACTCTCTTCTAGCATCAAGAGTACTGAAGATCAGCCTTTGAATGCTAAAGACTTAGGTGTCCAACTTCCATTAGGTACACCTAAAGGGGGGGACTTTGATGATTTTGAACATGTGGAATCTCCCAGGCACGTACTAGTACCAGATAGTTTCTTCAAGAAAACCTGGATTAGCATCCAAATGATATAGTACCAAGCAGCCCAAGTCATGATGACCACGCTGATTTGGATGAAGGGGTTTCTACAAAGAGACCTAAGTAGTGGGAAAAATTCATTGGTGATGTTCCAGATGATGAAATGGTCGAGGGTCAATCATTCAAAAGCAAGAGCAAGCAAAACACAGTTAACTTTGCTCTTATGGCCAATATTCAGGGAGTGTATGAGCCACAACTGTTTGTTGAGGAAAAAGATAAACCTGAAAGGGTACAGGCCATGGAAACCAAAAATCAAACTCTTATGAAAAATAAGACTTGGATTCTTTCAGATCTTCCACTAGGGAAGAAACCCATTGGCTGCAAATGGGTGTACAAACTCAAGTGCAAAGTTGATGATACACTTGACAAGTACAAAGCACAGTTGGTGGCTAAAGTGTTTTCACTTCTCGCAAAGAGATGGTATTGATTATGAGGAGACCTTTGCTCCTACAGCAAAGATGAGCACCATTTGGTTAGTTCAAGCAATGGCAATACAATTTGGTTGGAAAGTCCATCAAATGGACACGAAGAGTGCCTTCCTCAATGGTGACTTAGAGGAAGAAGTGTACATGACACAACCTCAGGGTTTTCAAGTTGCAAGAAAGGAGCATCAGGTATGCAGACTGACGAAGGCTCTTTACAACCTAAAGCAAGCACCCAGGGCATGGTACATAAAGATTGATAGGTATTTGGATCAACAAGGATTCTAGCGGAGTCCTTAAGATCCAAAATTATATGCCAAAAGCATAGGCAATGAAATCATCCTTCTAGTCATTTATATGGATGACATCATCATTACAAGTAGTGAGGCTCATTTGATTGAAGAAATCAAATGTAATTTGTGTAAGGCTTTTGACATGACAAACTTAGGCCTCCTACATTATTGCTTAGGTGTAGAGGTTTGGCAAACAGATGGTGGTTTTTTTATTTCTCAATCTAAATATGCCTAGAGTTTGCTAGACAAGTTCAACATGATAGATTGCAAAATCTCGTCTACAACTATGGAGAAGGGGTTAAGCTTTCAACCAAAACCGACTCAAAAGTGATCAATGAGTCAACATTCAAATAACTAGTGGACAGCCTTGTCTATCTTCCAGCCACTAGACCTGATTTGAGTTATGTTGTTACATTTCCCGTTTTATGACAGCCCCAAAGGCAAAACATTGGGTTGCAACAAAGAGAGTACCAAGATATGTGAAAGGGACACTTGACTTTGGCATTTTGTATAGCAAAAGCAAAGATCCTAGTCTGGTTGGGTTCACAGATTCAAATTGGGCAAGTTTTGTCGACGACTGAAAATCCACTTCTGGATATGTTTTCAATCTTGGTACAAGGGTTGTCACATGGACCAGTAAGAAACAGCAGGCAGTAGCTCTTCTCAGCAAAAACAAAGTATCGAGGAACAGTCAAAGCAACATGTGAGGTAGTATGGCTTCGGAGGATGCTTTCAGACATGCAAACGTCTCAAGCAAGGGATTCACCCTTGTTTTGTGACCATCAAGGGTACTAAAGCTAACCAAGAATGCAGTCTTCCACAAGCATACCAAACATGTGGAGTTTCATTGTCATTTCATCAAGCAACTTGTAGAAGATGGAGTAGTGATGTTGCAATATTGTCCAACTAAGGACCAGATTGCAGACATTCTTACCAAGTCCTTGAGTCCTGACAAATTTGTAAAATTTTGGGGTAAGCTTGGTGTAGTTAGTAGAATGACCATTAAGGGAGGGTATTAAAGTAATGTTTTATATTATAATGGTCAATTAGCTTTTAGGATAGACTTTAGGAATCTTCTTTAATAAAGTCATGTTGACTTTAGATATTTTTCTTATGAGCTGTCATCCTTATCCTTTGTGGATAAAGAATAAGATATTTGTCATCATTATCCTCTATGGATAAGATATTTGTAATCCTATATAATGATGCTTTTGCTCCTTATTTCTAAATAGATTTGTATGCAATCTTGGTTAACTTTTTGTGTGTTGTTTTCGTAATAGACAAGGGGACATAGGGGCTGATGGATATCAAGTTTCAAGTCTGCCAAATATCATGAATACTTCCTAGAACAAGAATCAAAATCTTATTTGTTCGTAGACAACCAAAACAAAAAATGAGAATAATGAGAACACAAAGGTGGTCTTGGCACAAAGCTACAATCTAATATTGAAGAAAAGATGAATGTAGCCTTGTATCAGCACTAAATTGACAATGCTATGCTAAAAAATAACCATTCTTAAAAACTCAAGTTTTTTGGCCAAAAGATTTTCATATGGCATATCAATTAAATGTGCCCTGCAAGTTAACCGCAAGTATAATTAAGTAGAATTTCAAAAATATCCGTGCTCAAAATAAAGGGTACTATTGGAATAACAACCAACCAAAAGCAGAACATAAATGACCTATCTATTAACGCATCTATGTAAACATACAAATTCATAGATAATATTAGTAAAAGAAGCATGAATATATACTAAAATAAGCATAAAAATTAAAATATCAAATGTCCAATCCATATATATAAGAATAATCTTCATTTCTAAATACAAAAGGATGTGGAGTGATTCCCTCTTGAAGCGTAGGCCCAGGTGCCATCTTTCCTGCCTCCTTGGGGAAGGATTTTCCTTGTAACTACTTTGTTAAGCTGATGTACTCCTATCCTATTGTTTTCAGTCATAATATGAGATGATTTTTTTTTAATTTATACATATATATGTTGTTAAATAAACGACAAGCAAAACAGTACTACAATGTAAAAAAGAACAAATATATCATACAGAATACGGAAGAAGTCAAGTTAATTAACTTTTATACAGAATAACTGAATAAGTCAATTTGAATAAACCAATAATTTGGGTGTACTTTACCAACCAAAGCAAATCAAAAGCATTATTTTTAAACAAAACTAGAACGTGAAACAAAATAAAGGTTACCTAGATGCTTGCTCATAGCTATAGAATTTCACAGCAGAATTGGGTATTATTCTGGCACAATTGGCACCATTTCCTTTGAAAAACCCACGTATCCCTTCTGTATTCCATATATAACGTAATCCTTGAACCATACCATTATACTTAGGATTAAGAGAGTTTTGAACCTAACAAAAACAAAAAAATAAAATGAGAAGTTAAAATAGCGGTTCAATCATAATTGGTTGAGAACAAGTCAAGCATAGATTCAAGAATATATGAAACCATGAGATCTATCCCACCCAGCCTACAGAAAATCAAAGCCTTTTCATTAGCAGTGAATATGTCTTTGATGCAATTTTTGTGTGTGCAAGGCTTCATTTCTAATGCTAATTTGTCAAACCATTATTCAAATGCAATGGGCAGAATAGAACAAAGAAAAATGTCCTCTATTACATTTGCAGCAAGTTTGTAATCCCCAACTATAGCAAAATAGGGATTCAGCATAAAGTTTATTTAAAGCATACAAACACTTTTTTATTCAGCAGCCAATGGGCCTTTTTCCCTTGGATAAAGATCATCTCAAAAACATACAAATTTTTTATTTGCCACTATTATTTGTTAACAATCACATTAGTACCTAGAGGAGGTAGATCATAGTTACAAGACTCACTCAAACTCATCCAAACTCAGCAACTCCTGAAGCAGTTCAGTCCATTTGAGGCAGCAGGATTAAGGACCCATGTACTTGGCAAATCTACCAGACTTGCTAACCCAATGAGTCCCGTCGTCCAAACTCGACCATCACAGTAAGCCATAAAAAACAGTAAACTAAAGCAAAATATGAAATAAAACTATTCAAACCTAAGATTCTTAAAATGACATTCATTTCATTTGCACGCACAATGATGAAGAAAAAAAGGGTATTGAAGCAAAAAATACAATTCATTGAAGCAAAAAGCAGAAGACATTGTGATGTCGGAGCACCCTAAGGTCCAAAGGCAATCTGCATCAAACAACCAAACAAAAAAAGGTTTTAGGTTATCCTTCCTAAATTCAAGAAGTTTCCAAGCGGTGGAAATAGGGTCTATAACAAAAGGATAACTATGCAATGTTTGAGACAGTGTCCTCTGCCTGTAATTAAAGGATTGCCTCATGTGTTTGCAACAGTGATCTTTACGGCAGAAGAGAATATTGGTTGCATAATGATCAGTGGAAGAGTGGATTGGCTGTAAATTGATCAGCAAAAGTGTAGGTCCGCGTGACCAAGTTCAGAAGCAGAGTTTTTTTAATATTAGCACAAATCCCTCAGTATTGATGTAAGCCAAAGTTGCTGGAATTTGTATTTTACCAGTTTTTGTTTAAGTTCATTGTGATTGGGCGGTGACTGCATTGTTAGTAAGACTGTGTTGCATTAAGGCTGAACCTCATTGGCTCTGTACTTCAAATCTGAAACAGTTTAATAAATCCCAAGTTATGTGTGTTTCTGCTATGTAACTCTGGTCTGCAATTCTTGGAGTTTGTTGAACTACTCCAGCCATTGCACCAGGTGGTATCAGAGCATACTAAGGATTTGGAGTTGAAGAATGGCTCATAGAAATGGAGGAAGAGGTGTTCATGTTTGGGGTTCCCATTTAAGACCTATAAGGGCGGCTCTAGGATCGACAATTACGCAGTCACAAGTACAATGACATGAAAATAATATTATATACTCTATTATATATATCAAAAATATTAAATACCCTATTATATATATCAGAAATATTAAAGGATACAAAGAAAGATATTCAAACAAGCCATGTTTGCATAAGATACTTCATTATATATATATATATATATATATATATATATATATATTAAAAAATGGCATCTCCAAGAACCCTAGTCTCTTATTTTTCAAAAACAGAGGTACCGGTACCAATCTCCCATACCAGTACCAATACCAGTCTCCTGGCAACCTTGATTCATACTAAATGATTTTAGTATGATCATTAAAAATGCCAGAAGGTGGGAGTTTATATCTATCACATACCTTTTACTCTCTCAAAATGTCCTTGGAGAAGAACGACCATTGGATTAAACCTACAATTTCTCCTCTTTCACATAGTTCTTTGCTGGTAAGGGCTCCAAAATACTGATGCCAGTAATTGTAATGAAAAATTTATAAAAAATAATACATTGACTAGGAAAGGTAAATTTGGTTTGATGGCATTATAGATAAATAGTGAGGGTTGCAGATTGAATATAGGTAAGATCATACCAATATTGAAAATATCATAACATGACTAGTAATTGGCATATGCAAAGCATGAAAATAATTTAGATCGACAAATCTCAACCTTTAGTGGAAGGATAAAAGAGGCCACTTGAAAACAAACAATTTTGAAAGGAAAGGCCATACACTGCAAATAATGATCTAAATGCAGCAAAGAAGATGCCTACCTGAAGCAGAATTTTCAATCTCTCTAGGGGAGCCACAGCAGTCCGAGACCTGAGAGCAGAAGGTTGGTTCATTAGATTAATAATGCATTTAAAAATATAATGAATAAGCATTTTATTATTCAATGGAAATAAATCAAAAATTAATTCTTTAAATAATGAAGCAAAAGAAACAACTTACTCTAAGATAGCTCATTAGATTCAAAGTGCACTCTTAAAAATTCAATAAAGAAGAAAATAATTTTTTAATGAAATTCAAGGAAAATTTTGTTTCTTAAAAATGATGAAGCAAAAAATTTAACAAAAGAAAGCTTAAGAAATCCATAGCACACTTATAATTAATTGAATTGTGAAAATTGATACAAAACTAAATTATCTACAGCAATGATAATTCAAAAAGGGACTTACATTCAAAGAGCTTATTGTATCTAAACTACAAGTAAAAATATTTTTGATAATCAATAATCCAATTCTTTATTAAGAAATAAGAAAAAAATTGTCCTTGAAGATCTTTAAGAAGGGATAAAAGGCTTACACTCAAATTAAAAACTTGAGACACACTTAAAATTCTTTTCAATAAATCACAATGCTTATGGGGCTGATGGAAAGAAAATGCCTAGCAAGTCAATGGAATCCTCCTTGCCACCCTACAATGAAACTTAACATTGACGGGGCATTTCTCATGGGAACCTAGAAGTTGTCTAAGGTGGAGAAATTCGCATAGAATTGAAGGGCAAAGTGATTTGCTTTTAGTTGTGGAATTGAGACTCTCATGAATAACCAAACAGAAGATCAAGCAATTTGGCAAGGTCTAGTGCAGGTCAAAGCATATTTGAAGAGATTGTGGAGTCCATTTGAAAACAAGCAATTCATTGTATATCATTCGTATAAGGAGCAGATTGAAAAGCATAAAGGAGCAGATTTAAAAGCATATAAGTACAGAATTTTGAAAGCGTATGAGCAGAATTTAAAGAGACATATGGGCAGATTGATAAGAGCTTTAAGGCAGAATTTATGAAGGATTTTTGAAGATTCTAAAGGCAGATTTTGATGAAGTAGTGAGCAGATTTATGAAGGTGAATTAGAGCAGATCTAAGAAGAAGTTTCAAATAATTATCATATTGTTCATTTGAAAGTTGGTGCCTCCTAACCAAAAGGAGATCAGGAGGTTGGGGCCTCTCATTAGAAGAGATTGGTGTCTCTTGCAGAGTTGGTGCCTACAAAAGAAGATTTGTAAAAGAAGTAGGCTGATGCCTACAAGGAAGATCTATATACAAGCAATATTTTGCCGTGGTTTTCCCCCGTGAGGGTTTCCATGTAATCGTGTGTTTGTCCTGTGTTCTTAATTGCTAGATCTTGCATGTGTGCTATGGCTATGGTTAATTAAGTTTTGAAAAGTACAAGATTGTTGTTATACTAATTCACCGCCTCTCCCCCCCCTCTCCCCCCCTTCTCAGTATAACTATGTGCTCATCAAAGGATTTGTCAAGCATTATATTGTTGGGAGGGTCTTTACATATAGGAGCTAAAACTAATAATAAGGCAAAATGGGAGGCCCTACTTGCAAGCAGCAACTTATTTGGCAGTGCAGTGGAAGCTTGAGGTTGAAAGAGTTTAACAAATTATGATAGAAGTAGTTAAGAAGAAAATTTTCCCAAATTAGTGACTTCAATCATTCTTAGAAGCAGTTCTTTCTTGGTTAAGGAAACTTGAACAGACTTCCTTCTCCCCTTGCTTTAGTGAACAAAATGCAGTGGCAAACTACCTAACAAATCAGGGGGTTCTCCACATTAATTTTTCATCCTTGGAAAGTAATGATATGGATGATTGGGGATATCTTAAAAAATATATTCTATTAGATCATCCCCCAAAAAGCAAATTACTCTATCATGATTAGAAGTTGTGCACTTAAGCTTGGGTGTGTGATTTGCCTTCACACACATATAGGTTGTAGCTCCATTTATTGTTCATTACCCCCAAAGGTGACATGGTACTAGAGAGAATGAGAAGTTCTACATATGGTGATGTTAATGCCTTCCAATTTTGGGAGTCATTCCAATCTGGTTGTGTCTTGTGCTTGTTGTGTGCTTTTGAAAAGGGCTTATGGCTCACAAGGGCAATAGTAGAGCATTAGCTTCATTGAGGAAGCATGTCTGACTTTCACTTAAAAAAGATATCCAACTACTCTTCTAAGGTCTCTCTTTGAGTGGGGGAAGGCAATTTTAGGGTTTGATGTGTTGTGTGATAACAATAGTCTAAGGTCTCGAGGGACACCATTATAGAAGATTTTCATCAGAAATCGAAAAGTGTTGTGGTGGATGCCAAGGTCAAGGAGAGCTTGGTAGCTTTGCATCTTCACCAAAATTTTGAGCTTGACAAGAATTTTGAGGACTTTAAACCCCCCTTCCCTACAATAGTGAGGCCTAAGAAATCATCTATTAGGTAGGAGGTTACTAATATGTAGCTGATGAATTCTAGGGTTTTGGCATTGATGGAACATGTTCATATCGTCAATGCTTTCTGCAAGGACACCAATTTGATGATGGAAAATGTGGTTAATTCACAAAAAAAGGGGGTTTCAGAAGTGGTCAACAGCCTACTTCACAAAAAAAGGGGGTTTCAGAAGTGGTTTTAGCATGTTCTATAGGATGATAAAATCCTTTGTACTTTACACTATGTAGAGGTGCTAAAAGACATCAAATTTCAAGGGCTGGAGAATGATGTAGTTGCTTCCAATGGAGCTACTAAATGCGGTTGGGAACAAACTATAAAGCCAAGTGTATAAAAGGTGGAAGTCTCCCTCAAAAAGTGGGGGTATGGTGTTCTAGGAAGTGTCTGACCTCCAAAAAAATATTTGGCTTTTGGTCATTTCTCCTTGTTGTATGTCTCCTAACTATTGCGGCTTTCTATAAGGTTTTAGCATACACCTATCTATGGGTAATATAGGTGCTTATCTAACTAATTTGTTTCTAATTGCTTTACTTATTCTTGGGTCACAAATGCAGTTTTTATATGTTTGTTTCTCTATGTCTAGTTAGGCTAGGGCCCCTAAATAAAAACCATATATTATTATCTAAAATAAAGTATTCAACAAATGGGAGATTCGTTAGATATATGTTATATACTTTGTACGTTTACACCCTTATAGATTGTACATTCCATCATAGGGTTCAAAGCATTGCCCTTGCTAGGAGGTATGGGGGGCTAGCAGCCTCCCATGAAGGGATTTGGGAATGAGAACCGTCAAGCAATTAAAATTGGCCCATAGTTTTATACCCATAGTTATATTTTTCAGTTGACCCTTGGCCTAGTGAAATAACTTCAAGTTGTGTTTAAAAGGTGGACTTGAAGGGGGTCGACTTCATTAAGGAGAAAAAAGAATTTTTAATAAAGTTTTATGTGGCCTTGAAGTGTGTAATGTCCCCTTCTCAAACCTGATCTTTCCAGTGACCGTTGGCCTTTTCTTTGGGAACCCGAAGGCTAGTTGGAAGATAAATTAGGGTTTCCTATTTTTGAGGAGGTCATTGCTCAGAGATGATGGATTCAATGGCGGATTCTTTCTGGGTTTTCAGAGAGCTTCGCAGGGGTATGTTCATCTCGGCATTCAGAGCATTTTCTGGAATTTACTATTTTTAGTAAATTCTATTTTTGGCAGTAAACAGGATGGTCTCAGGCAGTTGACCTTCCCCTTCAGTTGACTCAAGTGGCGTATTCAGTTTCGGGTTTCAGAATGCAGTTTTGGGAAGTTGAGCTCATTTCACTTAAAAAATAACATTATAATTTAAATGTTATTTTATCACCTTGGCCTAGTCAAATGACTTAAAGTCATTTTAAAAGGTGGACTCAAAGGGTGGCGCCATCATTAAGGATATATTTAATATTTGTTGAATTCTCCAAAGTCAATGCAAGTTAATTTGGGCGCATTTATCAAGGTGATGATTTAATTAAAATATGAATATTGAGCTAAAAGGGAAAAGGACGCCATATTGAAGAAAGAGCTAGGGTTTGACCATTGAGTTGGATTTTAGGGTTTCATGAAGTCAAACGAAACTTATAAAAAGGAGTCTTGTGCATCATTTCTTCATCTTTGGTCTACTATACTATTATGCTGCCGGATTGGCTCTGGAACTGCTTCGAGGAATGAAGGCCTCCTAGCTTGGGCATCGCTTCGTGTTTGCAAGACAACATCTAGTGGTGAATCATTGTATTGTGAGTTGCATTTAGTTTGTGTTTTGTTCTCAGCTTATTGCATTGTTAGTTCAATTTGGCAAGTTAGTATTTTCAGCTTATTGCATTCATGATACAGCAGATCCTTGTTTTTATTCATAAATCATAAAATACCAAAAATATCATTCTGGGTGTTAACTCATTGGCATTGTTAGACCTAGGCGCCCTTATTCTTCCATTTGCAGATTTTTTAGTGTTGTCATTTATTTTATAGAGCAGATCACCCTCTTTCCTTGAGCCGTACCATTCAGCTGTACATTGAAGTCTTCCTTGAGCCGTAACATTCAGCTGTACATTGAAGTCTGTGCAAAATAAAGGAAAGGTTTTAGATCTGTTTCCATTGTCTCATCTTAGGCGTCTCCCTTGTTAAGGTATATTGCATTCGATTTCATGTTATTCCGATGAGTTTTGGGGAGGTTATGATCAATTGAGTGTTTTCTAAAGCTGCTGGTTATTCATACAAAAAACAGATTTGTAACAAAAACAGATTTAGAAGTTGACCCTTTGAAGGTTGTATTGTTTGGCACTTCCTTTCAAGATAAGAAGTTCTTTGTGATGTAACGCTAAGCTCTCAATGTTCTAAGCTATTGGCAGACGAATGATTCTTATTCTTGTAAACTGACAGTAGTACTGGCAGTCTCTTTCATTGTTGCTCAATTCTGACTTGTAACGCTTATTTCATTTGAAATTTGTAATAGATAGATCTCCGCCCTATGGTAGCTACTTTCCCATCTTGGAGAAGCAAGCACATTCTGGGTGTCAAGCATTTCTCAGTTTCAGCATTTATTTCAAGCATTGAATTCTGTAACCACTCCGTCATATGGTCGCCCCTCACTCCGCCTTGGATTGGGTAGCACATACTTGACGTTGAGTTCCTTTCTGTATTTAGAGTAGAAGATCCTCTGACCAATGCTCGCCATCATCGGCGCCATTCTGGTTAGAGTTGCTTTCTTGCACGTTTTGGTTTTCTCCTCTAACCTTAACGGGTGCACTGCTTTGTAATTTGTAAATTGAAAAAACAAAAAAAATTGGCTCGGAATATTTCAAAGTGGGACACCACCCTTGAGATTTTGATAATTTTTGTAAATGGCTTTTGGCGTTCCTGGTTGGGAATTTGAAGAGTTTTCTCCTTTTCTATAAAAATGAAGTTTGCTCCAGCATTTTGGCATCCATGAACTTATGCTAATGTTATGCTGTCGAAATGACAACTTGGTTTTTACTTCGAGGGATGCTTACCTCCTAGTTTCAATCCAATTTCGTGTTTGAAAGATAACACCTAATTGGTTTTATTGTTGCTTCTCATTCAAACTAGCAGATGGAGCTCAATTGTTGAAGAATTTTGGAGTTTTTTGTCAATTTTGAGTTGCTGGTTCATCTACAGCTGAAAGTGGTTTTTGTTCACAGCTCTTTGATTAAATTGATTTTGGTTCTAGGCAATTTTGCTAAATGTTTGCTGACCTTGGGTGACCCTTTATGCAAATTATGAGATTTTATTATCAAGAATCTGATTTTTAAGAGCAAATCGCCCCTCCCAGCTAGGCTGTACCATTCAAGGAGCTTTGAAATTTGTGCCAAATTTGTTAGTTGATTTTTTATGTTGTTTCTTGGTTGCAAAAGTGGCGCCATCCTTCTAGAGAGCTGTTGCATTTCGTTTCATTCAATTCGGAGGTAAAATGAAAGAGTTATGAACATTACATTGATTCACAGTTGTTGGTTGTTCATTTTCAGTTTGTTGGTTATTATTATCAGACTTCTAGAAGTTCAGATTTTGATTCATGTTTCAGCATTTTGAGAGATAGTTAATTGTGTGGGATCATCCAGTTCTTTGTGCTTGAAGCTATTGTAATTCTCATGTAATTTTGCAGCTCTTTCTCATATTGTAAAACTATAAACAGTAGTACTGTTCCAGTCCTTTATTGCTGCAATTATTTCATTTAAATTTCACATTGAGCACCCCTAGATGGTTTACCGCCAGTGTGGAGAATGAATGTTTAATCTTTCCTTGTACCCACTGTCAAATGGTGAATCCCCACTCTTGAGTGGATCCGCCGCAACATATGAATTAGTTAGTTTGAAAAACTTTCATGGCTGGTTATCCGCCTACGTTCATTTCAGTTTGTAATAAGTACTCCGCCATATGTTAGCACCTCGCCTTCAAAAGGATCTTGTGTGCACATTCTTGGCGTTGAGTTTTATCATTTACTTTCAGTTGTATTCAGTTTCAGTTATTGAGTTATTTAGATCCTAGGGATCCTTTGACCATATGCCCGCCCCTCCTCCTTCAGTGGTCTTAGGGTGCATTCTTGGTTAGAGTTACTATTCCGCATCGTTTCGGTTTTGGAGCTAACCTTAACGGGTGTGTGTTGCATTGTAATTGATATTGAAAAAAATCAAGAAAAAATTAAGGGGCATATTTCATTATGAGTGTGGCATTATTTCTTTCTGCTACATTTAAGGTTTTGTAAAAACTACTACTCCTACATAGGTCTATCAATATTTTTCTCTTAATGTTGAACCTAAGATGGTATGAGAGTAAGACTTTCTCTAATACGAAAGGCCTATGGCAAGCCCACAAGTTACATAGAGTACAATCCACAAACTATGAGACAAGCCTACTTAATTAATCTGCAAATTATGTTGAACATGAAAGGTAAACAAGTACAAAAGCACCATTATACATTCAATAGAGATGAGATAGTAAGACTCTTCTATTCATTCTAAATAATGTAAAAGTTGGTATAGAATGATTTATACCATGCAAGATTTGACTAAAGATGTAGCCACCCAAGATCTAGGAGCTTCAATGAAAGCACAACAGAGATCAAATATGAGAGAATAATGCTATTCTATCAAAGGATGCAAATATACAATGATAATGGCTCAAGAACCCCTTGGTTAGATAGACCAAGGTGAGACAAAGAATTACATAAGATTATGACATGTCTTAATTACGAATTGAGACATAAAGTGATAAATATCCTATGTGTACCCTAAGTGACTAGTGTGAATAGGACCTAGCTGATGAACCAGTTTGGTAAAACACTCCCTTCACACTAACACCCCCCCTTTAGTGCAACTTAAGGAGAATGTACTAGATGCAAAGAAGCAAAAATGGGTTCTAGCTACAAGGCTATGTTAGGTACCCATGTACAAATGTAATCTCTCACAAACAAAGAAAAGGAGAAAACACAATGGGAAAAAACTCCTTCACAAAAGAGAGAAAATGTAAAATGCTCTTAAAAAAATGGGAGGAACAAAACCCCATGTGAGGAAAAAGCCCCCCCCATAAAAGAGAAGAAGAGAGACCATGCAACCTCGCCTCAATGTAAAGTCTCCTACAATGATGGTAGATGCCCAACAATGAATGTTGAAGATAATCCAATCACATCAAACAACATTCCTCCCCTTAGGAAGAAACAAAACCAAGAATGTATGTATGATATCTTTGCATTCCTGAAAAAGAATATAAGGGAAGAAAGATCAAGATGTGTGATGTCTCTGAACTCTAGTCAAGTGTCCCCCATATTGACATTGAAAGCTACCACAATCATCAAGTGTTCCAAGTCACATTGATGAAGATGACAATCCAAAATCTTGTGGAAACGAATGTTGAATAGGATCCTAAGATGAATCTGACTCCTCCAAATGTTGCTCAAAGGTCTTCACGCCAATGCCAAACATGACAAATGATGATGTAGAGAAGGAACAAGAGGGTCTAAAGGTTCCCTCACATCTAAAGAAGATGATGCAACTCCATAAGAAGTAACATCAAAGTGGAGATGAATATCCTCAATAGAGTCATTCAAGTCTACAAGATAAGACTCACAAAACAAACATGCAAAGTATGTCAAGTATTCATCTCGAGTAATTGTATCTGGAAGACAATGAATGTTCTATTGCACTGAATCATAAGAAGTCATGGATGTAGCAACACTAGTCTCATCAAAAGCAATAGTAGATGAAGGAAATGTAATGTCAGCACATGTCTCTAGAACCTTAATAGATGAAAAAACACCAAGATTCAAATGGTTGTACTAAATCTCCTCAAAAGTATCCACACTAGATGCTTGAGTGTGTACATTAGTTGAAGCAACAACAGGAGAAAAATGTGAGGTGTACACTCAAGACTAATGATAAACCTCTCCAACTGCAACTATATCTTTGCTATACAAATTTCAACAGATGACAAAATGTGGTTTGAACTCAACACTCTTGCCTACTCCACCATGTGTGATCTAATTGATAGAAAGGATATAAAGGCACACAAAGAACATCAGTAAATGATTCATCATCCATGTCAATAGATCCTTTCCCACAAAAAAGCATATATGTATTGTTAGTCATCATGATGTGTGGTGATGAACAAGACTCGAATAAAGAGAACATACTCTTTGATGAAGCTATATGATGTAAAGCTCCAAAAACAAGTATCCACCTCTCTAATTCAGAATCTATAACTGCAACAAGTGCTTGCCCTTTTTGTCTCTTTGACTTTGAAGAAGCAAAAAAAAAGAACCCCTAGCGTTATTGAAGGCGAATTGATTTGATTCTTCTTAAGAAGATTCAACTCATCAATTTGTTTTGAATACCATTGATGTTCATCATGCCCTAATTTCTTGCAATATGCACACCTAGGCTTCTCCTTCTTTGATGATTCCCCTTGAGAGGGAGAGAATTCGAAATCTTTGAGTAGCCTATTCTTTTTCTTCTTTTGTTCCTTTTCAAGATTCTCTGATTCTTTCTATACCTTAAGCTCACTAGCCACCAATGCTTATGGTTTAGAAGACTTGATGAGACCCATTTGAATTAACTTCACTTTCTCTTAGATTAGAATATTTGAAAAGGAATCAAAAGTAGGCTCAACATATGTTGCTCCCATAGAAAGCCGATGGATATGAAAGCCAAAAACAGATACTAAATACTCAAGACCAGGCTTGGATAACACATTTAAAATCAATTGTAAATCCTCCTTAATAATATTGCAATCCTTCAACTATGTTCTTAGTTGCATAATCTTAGAGACGTAGTATTGGATGTGATCAAAACCTTTAGGATCAAGATTCATTAAATCATTATCAATGTGATATCCCCTAATCTTGTCAATTTTACTATACAACTTTTCATAAGTCTCCAAAGCCTCCTTAGGTGTTTTGTATGATTCAATATGAAATTGTAAATCAAAAGACACTAATAAAAAAATGCATTCAAGTGTTTCCTCACGATTGATCTCCCACATTGCTTTTGCACTAGCATCAGTAGGTTTAGGAATAGATTCTCTTAAATATTGTCATGTCCCCTAATTTGGTTGCAATTCTAGATATTATAAATTTTAAATATTGATACACAATTAAGAATAAAAATAACAATTTAAGTATCATTATAATCATTATAAAATAATAAAATAAGTATAATCTAAAAATGATCATTGTAATTATAATTATTAATGATTATATTATAATTATGAATATCAAAATGGTAATTACCAAAATACATACATACATACATATATATATATATAAAAACAAACATATAACAATAATGTCGAAGTATATGATTTTAAAGAGATTAAATATAAAATCATAAAATGCGTGAAAGACTATTAAATATTTAGCTCCAAACATAAGCGCTAAAACCCAAACCATCACATTTTAACAAGAAGCGGTCAAATGGAAGAATATGGCCCGTGAGGTAGTGACTCCAGACAGAGAAGTATCGTTTCGGGGAAAGATGCATCCTAATATAAGCTATAAAGGAGGAACGATGCAAGTCTAAGAGGGGATGAATCCGGCTGGACATAGACTACTTCAACCTCTTTGGCAGGCTACTTCCGTGGTTTACCCTAATACGCTGACTCAGGAGTAGCATATATATTATTGCTTTCAAATATTTGACGGCTGGTGAAGAACCAAAGGGGACGGCCTAAGCCTACAGGTCAATAGATGGGAATAGAACAGAACCAAATAACCATCGCCGTTGATGGAACACAAAATCCGAACTAGCAAAATAATCACTGTCTCTGAACTAATGCTTTGAATATATGCGAACTGGTTGAGTTGGTTGGGGCTTTAGGGAGTATTTCAATAGTATGGCAACGTAGTTATCTGAATGGAAAATGAAGGCGCCTCGGAATGAACCGACCATTGATAGAGATAACACATCGAACAGTCAGGGGAATCATGATATCGAATGCAAGAGAATAAGTATCATCCAAGCGCTGGAAATTGTATGTAGAAGACAAAGGTACTAAATTACAAAATCTCAGATATATGTCAAAGCATAGCCAACAGAGAGGTCAGCATTATAATATACTCAAATAATATACTCAAATAAAGGTTTATGACTAGTTAGATATGCAAAAGGAAAGACTAGTAGATTTAGATGGCACATACTTAATTTACATCTCAGTAATCACTTACAAATATATTTAATATATACTTGGGTATGTTATGGCTTACGAATATATCTAAAATATTTATGGTAACGATTAAATATAAATGGCAAGAACATATACTCAGATATATATATTATGATGATTGACAAATAGGATGTACCCATAGTATATTTTAGCATCTTATGATTTACGATTATATTTGAATATAGATTAGAATGGATAGTCTAATGTTAGTGGGAACTACGTGTTAACGATTGCTAAGTGTATATATATACGTGTCTAATATATTATTTGCGATTATCCAATAATGATGCTTGCAGCAATTATTGAGCCTTATAAATAATGACTATTTATTCACTATGACATTAAATGGTATAATAGAATTCCATCCATGGGATCTCGATTGCCGTCTAATATCTAATGTACTCATGAAATATATTATAGACGAATCCTTCAGAATGAGTAATAGGGAGGAAATGAATAATCCCATGGGCAAGAATGAAATAATATCATCTTCGATCTAATTAGATGTTATTACTGAAATTTATTGATCTCTAACATTTCTAATGTCTCTTTGAGAAACACTTTGAATGCAAGATTCGGGGTTAAGTGCGTCCACTGGAAAGGGGTCATTACAAATATCCTAGATAACCTTTTCTCATTAGATAGTTCCATACTAATTTTCTCCATGAAGCATAATTATATGGAGTTAGAAGTTCAATTTGAATTTCCCCCATTACAAGAACACACAACAACAAAAAAGAAATCAAATCAACTACTACAAGATTAACCCCTCACATTACTCAATCAAAGATACCCCCACCAAAATATGATCTTGGCACTTTATACTTAGTGGGATTACAGGTGCCACTTGCCAAAAATAGCAAAGGGGACTTATCTTAGTACATGCAATTGTTAAATTTGGCCACATAATGGAAGTATTTTTTCTAACAGAATTAAACCAATCTAATCACACCATTGCAAAGTACACAAAAATTATGCACTTTTAAAAAAATTGAATCAAAAAATGTTATCATACGAGCCCAAACAGAGCATCGGAAGTTCCCAAAGCAAGAACTACTCGGCAACACTTGTGAGAATCTGCAATTTTTGAAAGACACACACCAAAATTACTCACAAAATGTTTTCCCAAATCAAAAAAAAATTGCTCACAAAAAAGAGCCCATACGACTGAGAATGGATGCTTTGAAGTTTGATTCCAAAATCAAAATCACCAACAATGAGGGGCAAGCCAGGTCGACATACTAACGTCAACATCGATTGGACAAGATATGCTCTATCTAAGGAAGATATCCCATTGACTACCAAATTGCCATCAATTTTCAACAAAACCATCTTGATCGCTTGAAACTATTGATTGTGTCGAAAACTACTTTTTGTATAGTGGAAAAAACTCTTGTCATCCAAGAGTGGTTTGCAAGGTTAAACAATCATGTTACGACAAAATATTTGCTAGTTGATGGCTTTTTAACCGATTAGTTGTTGTCAATGGGGTTTGTCATTGATGGTGGCAGAATGTGGGGGTTGTGTTGCAGTGGCATGCCCCTAATGTACCACGTGGTCCCAGTGGGCCTCGCAATACCCTACTGGTGTAGGTTTGTGGAACCTTGCATACTGTAGGGTACGTAATAATAAATTATTATTTTTATAAAATCTAATAAAATTAACATAAAACATATTTTTAATTTTTTTTCTTTGTTGATTGTACCTATGCCTAAGCAAACAATGACACAAGCATGCATGTATGATTGTATAAACAATCATACGACGAAGCGATCCAATTTTTTTTACAGCCTAAAGCAAAAATCTCCAAATTTGACGAATTGATAGTCAATCCTTAAGTTCTTGGCCTTCTAGATGTGATGACAAGGACAAATTTGACCCAAAATGCTCCAAAATTGCCACTACCTTTTGGATCTAACAACCACCTCTCAATTTCAAACCCTTGTAGATTTGGCCTCACATACGTAATTTAGGCAAATCAAAAGGCTAAACTGACTTTCTTGAACACCCTAAACTCAATGGTGAGTTCAAATTTGCACTAACAAGCTCCAAAATGAACCTGCAATACAAAGCCACAAAAAGGAACCCCACCAAATTTGGTATTTCTATCATTTTTTTCTAATTCTCCAAATCATCATATGATGCAAGAGAAGAGCATACTCAACTTTTCAAGATCCTCCAAGATTTGCAACCTAAATCTCTCAATAAAAACTAACAAGCAATCTCACCAAGATTTTCAAAAAATTGCAGATTACTAGTCTAAAAAAATCAGCTACTATGCTAATCCACAATTTATCACAATTTTTGTTACTATGTTAATTGGACTATATATGTTGCTGCAGACCAAGCTTTCCAACCAATGTGGGATTAATTTTTTGGATGTAGGTATAAGGATTTTTAATCTATAATGTCCCTTTCTGAGGCAAGCAAGAAAAATAAAGAGAAAAAAATAATATTTTATTATTTTTGGCTTTGGCACTTAAAGAAGGGGTTAGAAGGTATTTATTATGATTTTTGGTGATGATAAAATATTTTTATATATTTTATTTGGGGTTGAGCGACTTCTTTGGAGTTATAATGAAGGCAAAACAATAATTAAAAACAATAATAATAAAAATTGAATTGAGGTTTGGCACCCAATTGAGGGAATTAAAAATTAAATAAAAAGAAAATTTAAAAGGTGAATTGTGGCGCCCAAATTGAGCCAACCTATTTGGAGAAATAAGGAGTGATTGCTATATAAACAAGGTCATTTAGAGGTTTTAAAATCATCATGGAATTATTCTTCTTTCTGATCAGCAATTATTGCAGCCATTCCAAGGACAAAAACCCTTGTGAATAGTAGAGGAGTTGGATGAAAACCTAGCTCTTCAATGGAGGACTTCATGATGGAGGTTCACTTGCACTCAATGGAGTTTTATGTTAGATTTTCATGCTCAGATTTCATATCAGCCTAGGCAACTTGAGGAAGGCAGATTAAATTGACCTAGGGTTTCACCCTAGAGTGGAGCACCCAAGTTGCAAGAGGAGCACCTTGATTTGGAGAGGCGAAATTGGCAAGTTTGGAGGTTGTTGACAAGGTTTCAGAGGTTGCTAACCCTACCTACAGACTGGCAGACCAGCACACCCTTGTGGTAGGAATTTGTAGGCATTTTTGCATTCATCTTTGCATTTGTGTGAGCTGGAGCAGTTCACCCAGCTAGGGTTAGTATAGATCATCATTTCATTTCATGTTTTGGCTTGTAATTGGGGTTTCTTCATATCAGCAAACTACTGTACATTGTTGGGCATGTTTGGAGCCCATTTTATGGTGAATATGGCGTACATATTAGGTCTGATTTTGTAGCAGCAGAACTGAACAATTGATAATCAGATTTTGGCATGTATGGATGGACAATTTGGTGTTTCAATTTGCTGGTTATGCTCATGTTTAAGATTAGACAAATCTGCTATGTTATTTGAGGCAATTGGAATGCTATATGTTGTTGTTATTGCATGATCAAACTCAGAAATTTTATATCAGCAGTTTGGGTTTTTAGCAGAAATTTTGAAGTGCAGAAACTAGAGCAGAAAATTGTGTTTCAAAAATCAGAAAATTTGCATATATCCTAGTTGGGATATTTCATAATCGTAGAATCAATTCCAAGATACACATCTTTTAGGTATATCCAAACTAACAGGAAAGGCCTCTTTTTAGAGCTTCTAGCAGTTACAAAATCCGTTGACATTTGAACCACTTCAACTTACTTAGACATTGTTTGATCTAAACAAGGAAGTTTCCTTTAAGTCAGAAAACTTGTGCCCTTCAATGTTTTGAATTTGTCTTGTAGTGCACACAGAACTCGTTAAAGCAGTGCTACAGCAAGCATTGCAAACTTTGCAAAAGCTGCCAAGCCGAGAGATTATTGTCTTGCATAATTCACAAGGTCTAGATTAAATCTTCTTGCATCTGGTTGAATGCGAGTAGCAATTTTTACCACTTAGCTTCTTAGGTTAAGGATGCATCCTGTACTTTTAATAACAGATAAATCTCATTATCTTTTCAGTATTTTCTAAAGAAATAGACGACTACAGAGTTGGACGAGAAGATATTGGGCATTCACTCTTTTTTTCTGGCTTTTGACCTTTTTGGGTTATCCCTCAGTAAATAAAGGTACCTGATCCAAGTGAACTCATTTGGTCATCCGTTTTTTTCTTCTTCAAAGATTTTCCGTCCCTTAACTCCAGGTACACCAATCAAAGAAGGGACTTATATTGAAAAATCTTATCAGGTTTACAACACACTTAAAAAAAATTCAAGAAATAATTTAATAATTTGATGGAGAAAATTTTATTTTGCAAACTACGTTTCTTTAAATCAAAGAAACAGCAACAAATGCACCTATGCTTAGAAAGCAAAATCTTTTCAATCAATCGAACTATTTGATAAGAATTAAGCAACCCAAAATGACTTAATTTATGGTAGCCTATCAGACACACTGTGGAATATTTTCGGTGAATATATCTATTTGATAAAAAAAATTAGCAAAAATTAATTATGTAAAGCAGTAAAGAAATGAAAAAAGGGCTCCAGTCTGAAAAGCCTACAAGATTCAAGACACGCTGTAACATATTTTCAACAACCATAACTACCTATCAAAATGAAGCAAAATTTAATTTCGGAAAAAAAGTAAAGAAATCAAAAAAAGATTTACAATCAGAAAAGCGTCAAAGCCATAAATCAAGCTATAAAATATGTATTACTTTAAACAGTTGACAAGAATGAAAGAAAATTGAATTCTATGAAATAGCGAAGAAACCAAATCAGATTTAGAGTCAGAGGATAACAATATATTTTCAACCACTAAAGTCATATGATGCCAAAAGAAATGGAGCAAAATTTACACTCGGACAGGTTAGTAGATTTAAAGTGCATTCAACAAAACTTTGCTAAAGCTCTTATCCCGAATAATCTATTCTTGATATTTTAATGGATTAAAGAAGCTGACATCTCCTACAAGAATTAAGTTCTGAAACGCATTTATGTATATAAGGAAGCTAACGTCTACAAACAAGAAATCAATTTCTAGAAAACAATTGTGCTCACTCTGGATATAAATAAGTTGATTGAACACAATTCCAAACAGAGGAACTGCTGAAATAATCTAAAAATATGAAGAAATCAATGAAAATGAAGCAGAATTAAGAAGCCTAGGACGACTTACACTCCTCCTGCAACGCCACCAGCAATGAGGGACTTGCAGATGCTAACTATGCCTTTTCTGGGAGTCTCAACTTCTGCGTTGCTAACATTTGACCCCTCTTTGACATTTACAAACGTCGAAAGCGCAGCTTCCTTGCCATCACCATAAAAAGACCGAAACGCTTCATCAGATTTCCCAACCTTGTTCTGCAGAGTTGCTGCTTCTGTCTGAGCAACCATTGAATTCAAGCTCCGCCTAACAAACAAAAATCAACCGCACGAACTAAATAAACCGCGAGCCAAGCAGGGGCCACCTCTTAAACCCGCGGGGTCGGTAGCTTAGCGAGGCTCGTACCGGTGACCTCCCTGCGACCTCTAATAACCTTTCAAAAACATGTGCAACATGATCACATTCTTCCTTCTCCTAAACCCTAAAGCTCTCTGCACGGAGATTCTTTTGTTTTTTACTTTTCACAAACGCCTTACACAGTTGTTTAGTTGCCATTGACAAAAAAAATTCGAAAATTTCTTTCTTATTTCTTGTTAGACTCGGGCTCTCATTTCTTGTTAGACTCGGGCTTTCTTGACGCCTATATTGTACCTGTCCTTGCCGTGAAAGCTGAACCGTACTATCTCGTACGCTGAGTTTCGGGATCTGACGGCCATCGTTTCACGGAGAAAGCGTAGCGGCCAAGGTTAAAGTTAGGGTTACAATTGCTTTCTCGTTTACTAGTTGGCAATTTGTCAAAAATTTCAACGTTCCTGACTATTCTACGTGGAATTTACCATCTAGCTGTTCATTTGGATATGAATGGTTCGAGATCGTGCACGTGTCAAAATAGATAAAAGTTATAATTTTCCTAAATTTTGGGAAACTGTAAACTAGGTAGTTATAATTTTCTGTTTAGGGAAATAAAATAGGTTTTTCTCCTCTCCGAGTCAAGGGTTAATAGTTATTATATTTTTATTTATAGATATAAAATAATTTTTAATAATGTGTAGGTTTAGTCAAAAAAAATTTAAATAAAAAAAAAAAAAAAAAAATTGTCCCTCTTCGAACATATAAAGGTTTTACTTATGATTGGAGTGTTTATTTATATTGGACAATTATTACAACTAAGACATCACTTGTTCTTTATAATGTGTAAAGGAAATTTTTAATTAATAAATTTGAAGGTAATAGAATTTATCTTAAAGTAAATTTAAAATATTATGTAATGATTTATTTGGATTTAATTTTGTAGTTTTGAGTTTATAGTTTAGATGTATTATTAGTTTTGAAGAATTTATCTTATCATTATAAATGTTCTATTTAGCATTCATTTCATTTAGGTAATACGGATAAGGATGAAGTATCAAAAAAATTATTAAAGGTCATTTAGGAAGGGGTCATAGAAAGCTCCTTTAGGAACTATTTTTGTGAAGTATGGGAATTTCATGAGAAGAAACAAATTAAGTTACATGATAAAATAGAATTTTGTGCAAGAAAATAGGAGCCCCTACTTTTTAGATTTTGAATTTAAGGGGATGTCTTTGGGGGTGGGGTTGAAAGTTTCCCTCACCCACTTCGTAATTTTTTTCTCCCACATGTCTTTCATCCATAATTTAAAAAAAAATTGCCAATAATTTTTAGATTTAGCTATATGATTGTAGATTTAACATTCCTTATTGCTAAAAAATAATTATGAGACCATCAAACTTCCTTAAATTTTAAGCTTACCCATTATTAAAAAAAAACCATGGGACCTCATGCTTATAAAACATCCTGAAAATTCTTAGCAATACCCAATAAAATATTTTAGGAAGGCCCTTTTATGGGATTGCAACCTTATTCACTTGGCATGCTACCCTATTTGCAAATCCTATTAATCCCATTTAGCATGTTGTTCCAATTAAAAAAACCTTCAACAAGTGTTGTGATGGAGTAGTATTAAGATGGGTAACCTCTCGAAAAGTCTTGGTGCCTCACCTTTGTAAGTGTCACCTAGATATAATGAGGGATAAGTGGACCACTAGATGACTTGAAACTAAGTAATTAAATCTTGTTAATTCATTCTACATGAATGTATGACCTATGATGGTAAGCTTGTTAGTTCAAAAGCAAGTGATCTCATGTTCAAGTCCCATAATATATGTCGGTTGTGTTGGTTATGTTATTCCTTGGTGGATGATGTGTTGTATTGTTGAGTTGTGGGGCCCAATAAAAATCTCTCACTAATCAATCCAAAAAAATTGTAAATCATCACATGGATAAAGTAGGAAAACTTCGCTTATATGAAAAGTTAAAATAATTTATTATTAATAATTATAATATTAAATAAATAAAATTTATTTTTAGGTAAATTTTAAAATATCTTATTGAAATCAATTGTTTGATTACAATAAACATATAAATATGTTTACTCATAATTAACTAGAATAAAAAATATACAATTAAAACACGTTTATTTATTACCCTTTTTAATATAAAACAATATTAAACATAACTATTTATTTTTTAAATTGTTACATGCAACTCTTTTTGCATGACGGTTATTGCCTCCTCCTCTCATTATGTCCCTTCAAACCATAAAGTTTCTTCAACTCTGGAGTCTAAGCATCCTACTATAGATTTCTTGTATGTGTCTAGTTACCCCATGTCACACTTTCACTTATACTCATGTTACTTATCTTGGTTGAGCTTCTCAAGTTTTTGTTTGTGAGGTTTAAGGAGAATGTATCTTCTAAGGGTTTTGTTAGGGGATATGCACAAGTAGAGCCCTTTACTAGCATGGTGGATCTAGGCTACAATACCCTTGTTTCTTTAGGTGAGCTGCAAAGTATCTACTCAACAAATGGAATTTTTGTATTGATTAGCAATAGTAATTACACCTTAATTGTTTGTGCCTCAACTTCTTACAAAGATGTGAATCTTTAAATCCATGCTAATATTTATCTTACAATAATATTGATGTCTCATAAGCATTCCTTTGTCTCTATTATTGAGGGTTTCATGTGGTTAGGTTTGTTTGTTGTGTCTTTGAACAAGTTGGTAGGCAAGGGTGTGAAGTTGTATCAATAGCTTGATAAGATGTGCTTGATAAAATGCTTTGAGAAAATTCCCCTTCTAGATTTTGTGTCAAAAGTATTGGAAGAGGAGGTTCAATATGATGAGTATGTTATAGTTTGTAGATTTAATCATCTTTGGCCCAATGACCATAAAAAATATTATATCCTTGTGGATAAAATCTAGTTTTGGGTGAAGTGAAGAATGTGGTCTTTGACTTTCAACCTTATGACAAATTCCTTCAAGGTGGTGTTTTATTGGGTTAGGTTTCCAAGTCTCCCTTGGTAGTTTTGGATTGATTCTTACTTAGAGGCTATTGGAAACTCTCTAGGTTGTTTTATTTTTGTTGATTTTGGCACTTCTACTTTATCACATGCAACCTTTTCTTGTCCTAAGCTAAGATGGATAGTTCTAAAGGCCTTTTAACTAAAGCTAGTTTAAAGTAGAATATCAGGTTTAGAAATAACAAATAGATTATGAGCAATTGGCCTTTGGATGCCAATGTGTTAATGTACTATCAATTTATTAAATGCTTGTTTGAACCAAAAGCATAAACCTTTGAGTCAATTTGAATGGTGGAAGGATGTGAAACCACATCATTTATCTTTACAAGATTCTCTAGATGGGGTTGTCTTAGTAGCCTTCTTTGGTTCCTTCAAACAAGTCTCCTTCGACTCCTAGAATATTAATTCCTTTGACTCCCCCTAAGAAGCATCTCTTTGTTGTTGTTGAGAAATATTCCTTTGGTTGCATATTCTTCTCCAATTGTTATGAATTTTCCCTTTCTATGTCCCCTATAGATGTAATGATTTTGATGCATTTAATAATGCCAAAAATATCCCTTGAATTCCTTTGGTCGATTCCTCATCCATCATCTATTTTCCCTCAGTGGTTGATGTGTTTACATTCACCAAATCCTTCTTTTAAGTAAATTTTTTTCTTGTGATGGGGGTTCATCCTTATTAATTGAGTGAATTAAAAAAAATCATTGTTGCCCTTAATGTATGGGGTTGATATCTTGGAAGGGTAGGCTTGGACTATGGTTTCCAATTAGAAATTTATTTCCTAGAAAGAAGGCATTCTCTCTTATAGAGCCCAGGTTTCATAACAAAAAGACAAAATACTAATTAATTACCACCATCTTTATCAAGATATCTTTTCTTTTTTTTTTAGACTGCAAGAATGGTGCAGGAGCACACCTAGGCTAACCTCCATAGTTAGGATATTTTGGGCTTGTATCTAACATTAGCCAAGTCAGAGTAATTGTATGTTTGCTTTGGACCTTAGAAGGTCATTGTTGTGGCTAGGTGAGTTAGTCATTAAGACTAAGGTCACCAAAGTTAGTCATTGTTATTAGTTTTTTCTTTGCTTAGCATTAGTAGCTTAAGTTGGGATTTGAGTCTTAAATGTGTTCTAAACACATGAATGATGTTAGAAAGATGCCATGAGGCCTTTAATGGAGTTGGTTACTTGAAATATAGGAGATAGAGGTCCTAAGAGTTAGGAAGGTGGCATAATGACAAAGTTGCCAAATGTTGTTACAAAAATGGCATGACAACATTTGCCATTATGGCAAATGTTGCATGCAACTCGGTTACATAGGATCCCCTAAAGGATAAGAGTGGGGGATCGACCAACATACCCTACAAACATGGTGAATGGCATCTAAGATGTAGGAGGCTCGAATTCAAGGAAGGAGGAGATTGTAATCAAAGTTTTTTTGAATAGAAGATAGCTCTGTAATTTTTTATTTTTTTTTGTGAACTCCGAGTGTTACTGAGTGACAGTGATACTAAGTGAATTGGATGTTTTGATTTAGTGTTAGAGGCGTGTTCATAAGATAGTTCTACACTTTTTCCATTCTGCAAGTAAGTTGATTTAAGCTATTTTAGTGTCTTGAATAGATAGTTTAAGGTTTAGGGGTTTTACTGGTCCTGTCTTGACCAACTTGTCTTTTTATGGCTCCCCCATGAAATCTAGTCACAGGATTTTCCTAAGGATAGATGGATGTGTTAGGGGAGCCATTGGTTTGTACATATGTAGAGTTAGGAATCATGGAGAGTGGAACAACTGTGTTTAATGTCAAGCCCTAGGCGAGCTTAGAGTGCCCGGTTAGAGGTTTGACAGTAATGAATTGAAGAATTTAGGCAGGGGATTGAGGTATAGTACGGAACAAGTACAGTTCCAGGTAGGGTATAGACATATCTTAACATGCTAGAAGGATTGAGGTTTTATCAATCCATTTGACTAAGTTTTGAGCGAGAAATCAGTGAGGTCCTTGTAAATAGGCCTTTTAACCCGATTTAACCTAGATAATAGGAAACCAAAGTACAGAGGACTTAGGAGTCTAGAATCTTTTGAATCCTTCAGAAAATCCAAAAGGGTATTTGAATGTGGAGCTGGTTTTTCAAGTTGTTTGGAAAGTTTGGGCAGGAATGAAGTAAAGGCCTTTGTCAAGTGCTACAAGGAATTAGGCCCCCTCAAGACCAATTCTTGAAACCGGTAGGAAAGGAGTTTGGGGATCCTCCAAGATGGATCCATTTGGAAGTACATGGTATGTTTCCAATATGTTTGGCACCCCTGCAATCAATTCAATGTTTTGTGTGATGTTGGTACTTAGAGTCTTCTAAGTGTAGGAGAGAGTTTGCACATGACAAAGTGGTGTTAGTCCTTCAAGGTGAAGTACAAGGTATGAGACTCTTGGAGAGGAGTTGGATCAGGACTTAGTTAATCATCTAAGCCTAACAAAGACCTAGAAGATATTAGGTTCCTAGACGAAGACAAGGAAAAGTCTTCTTAGCTAGTTGTGCAAGAAAGCCTTGGAACACTTACACCAAAGAATCGGGTAGCACGACCCCCTATAAACCTTTATCAAGATATCTTAATCACATAATATTTTTGTTATTTTTAACAATATACTAATTTATATCAAATTAAAACCTTAATGCTAGTATTTTCCTTAGAAACATGGAATTTGTAAAACCCACTAATAAAATTATTTTAGAAATTATATAATATATAAAATATGAAACTATTATTTTTTCAAAAAAATAAAGATTTTCTTATTTGAAAAATATATGAAACATTAGATTTAATTTTAGTTAAATTGAACTTGCTTTTCTCTATTTTAATTAAAAATGTTATTTATTCAATATTACAAGACACACTTTCTTTAAATTGTGAAAACTTGATATCTTTAATATTAAAATTAAATTAAAAGAATAAACAAATTAAATTTAAATAATTAAAAAAATTATAATATCAAAGATAATTTCTTTAAATTCAATGGATGATATCCATTTGAATTCCATCGGAATGAATAAGCTATTGGGAATCTTGTTATCTTATAAGTTGTACCAAAAAAACAAATTAAACTTGATATCTTTAATATTAAAATTAAATTAAAAGAATAAACAAATTAAATTTAAATAATTAAAAAAATTATAATATCAAAGATAATTTCTTTAAATTCAATGGATGATATCCGTTTGAATTCCATCGGAATGAATAAGCTATTGGGAATCTTGTTATCTTATAAGTTGTACCAAAAAAACAAGAAGTCCCTTTATTATTTTGTTCTTTATTCGAAGTCAATGCGGGGAAACAAGCTGAGGAATTGGCTTTCTTTTATTCCTTTCTTTTGGGGTTACTCAAATGTCCCGAGGACTTCCAATCCGGAGGAACAGTCTTCACATAATCTGGTGGAATAATATGTCTATTGTGCATATTTTAAAATAAACAAAGATTATGCATTTTTTTTTTTTTGGTATTTTTATTTGTTTGTTTTAAGACATCTCCATGTAATTACATATTAAATTACATGTTATAGAATATAAACTAAGTGATAGATTAAAAGATATATTATTTTATTTATTAATTTATTTAAAACTAGTACAAATATCTTAAACTTTTAATTATTTTATTTATTCAAGAGTTATATTTTATTTTATTTTAGAATTATCTAAAAAATATTTTAATAATATTATTTAATTTATTTGTTGTAGTCACTAAGGCTTAAATTTTCAATAGATCATTGTAATCCAAATATTGTGTCCTTTAATCTATTGTGTTCATAAAGATTTGAACTATGTGTGTGAGTGTTCATGAGGTCCCTTATTTGTAACCTCACCTAACTCAGACCAAAGTAAAAATTCTCATATAACCAATATTTTTTTATTTAATTTATTTAATTTGTATTTAAAGAACTATTTTTATTTGCTTAAAAATTATTTTATTATTATTTTCTTTAAAGTTATTTTATTTTATTTTACACTTATTTAATAATTACATTTTTTATTTACTTAAAAATTATGTTATAATTTTATTTTTAAAATTATATTAATGTAATTTTTATTTTTATTTGTATAATCACTATATAACATATCATATCTATACAACATCTCTTAACATAATTAAATGTATTAAAATTACAATATTTTATTAGATATATTATTTTTAATTTATATACAAAATAATTACAAATAAAAATAGAAATCTATTATCTAATTTACAATATTAACACACCTAAAATATAATCTATAAAAAAAAAAAAGTTGTCAATGTCTATTTTGGTTTATTTGGGTACATAGTGACATGACCTTAGGGATTTGATTAGATGATGATGTGCTTTTGTTTAGGATATGGTTCCTCCCAACTAAATGTTAATGGGGCCCACCACTATTGATTAAAGAAATTGTGATGGAATAGATGAGGTTAAGGATTTATGATAAGGGCAGCTTGTTCAAGTGGTGGACACTAGGAATATGTGGGCTCCCAAAACCAATTTTCCTTTTTTTTAAAAAGATGTCTACTCATTTATTTGTTTTCATAGGTGAGATCGCAAGCATATTGGTATATAAAGAATTAATGATTCCCCAACTCTAGATTAAATTGAAGTATAGGAACATACCTCAGTTTATCCTATCTCTTTTTATAACACCTAAATATAGTTTGATGCTTTAACCTTTTCTTTTTTGACTTGGGGTTCGGTGTTTGATCTATAGTCACTTTTTTTTTGGGGTAATGATTGATTCAATAACAAACAAACAAGTGTAAGAAAATATGCCCCTTCATTCAAACCATGGTTAGAGTTTTGATTAATGGAGAGAAAGAAACGTTGGATTTATTTGATGTTTGTATTTTTTTAAAGAGGTTTTTGTTTTCTTTTTACATCACTTTTTAATATAGTAATGGAATGTTTATATTTGATATATATATATATATATATATATATATATATATTTATTGAATAAAGTTGAAATACAAAGAAAAATAATAAGCAATTTAAAAGGGAATCGTATGAGAAGGAGAAATAATAAAACAAAGACTCAACAAGGAAATTAACATACAACAATCGAATACAAGAGTAGCAACAATTGTCCCAGTCTTGAACAACTCTAGTGACCCACTTTGACATTCACCAATAGGTAAAACCAACAACAATATTTATAGAACAACAACTGAAACATAAATTATACTCTCAATTTAAACAAGTTTTGGAGTTGTCTAGAACATTGGATGTCCCCTTCATAAAGTTGCAAAAATTGATATTTGACCTTTTCCAAAAGCTACTTGTATTTAGCATCCACTTTCAACTGAAAACACAAAGAGACGGGTTGTAACATGATGTCAGAGTAAAACAGTAGCATTTCTGCTTTTTGATGATTAATATGATTAGAAAACACAGATAAACATCTACTTTTCCAAATATGAAGTAAAATAGTCTATCTCATAGTATCAACAACCACATTCTTATGAAGCCCAATACCAAAAACCGCTTCTTTCCAATGTAATACATGTTCAAAAATAGCAAAAAAAAACAAATATAGCATTCCATTTTCTTTTGGCCCAAAAATAGTCCCAAAAAATATGTTTTAATTTTTTAGTATGCTAGCAGAATGAACACTTAGCTGGCTAAATCTTTAAATATTTCAATCTATCTGCCACCAGTAATTTATGATGCAAGATTTTCCAAGTTAGAATCTGGGCATTTGCTTCTGCTCTAGACTTCCAGATTTGGGCACTTAGATACCTCCATTTATTTTCTCGAAATCTGCAACTCTAAATTTGGTTTATATTTATTATGAGAGGTTTTTTTGTTTTTTTTAGGTGTTTGGCTTTCTTTTTAATAGTTTTATTTTAATTTTTAATGTTACAGCAGTTTGATTTAAAAATAATAATTGATGCAATTGTGGTTAGGAGTTTCAATGAAGGGAAATTTTAAACATCACACACTCTTGGATTTCTAGTACTTGTACTAAAATCGTGTGCACAACTCAATAGTTTATGCTTCTTAATAAATCTACAAGTTGAGAGGCTATACAAATTTCAAATGGGATATCAATTACAAGTGCTCCTTAATCAGTCTTGTAATTTTATAAGGCTTTGCTGGAACCAAAACGACTCTTCCTCACACAATTCATAGCAACTTGTAGTATTCTCTTAGACTCAATATTATACATGTTACACCCCAATTGTGTAATTACCTATTTACTATTATTGTGCTAGGGTAAATATTGCATGTGTGAATGTACTTTAAATTATAATTGAGAATATATGTGCTTGCACTTTGTTATCAATGAATTACGAATGAATGTTATTTCATTTAATGTTATGTGATGAAATGCATATATGTGAAATGGATGGTTATTGAATTAGATATTCTAACCATGGAGAAATATTATCTGAAAGCATATTTTGTTGAACAACTGACTACTGTGGGAATGTGTTAGTTGGATGCAGGTATAAGTTCAATCCTCTAGGTGTGAGGGGAAGTATCACTCAGGAGAAGAACTTGGTAACGTAACCTAACTGAGCTTATACATACACACTCATAGTAGAATGGTTGAGTCAAGTTATTATGTTGGGAGTTGGTAAGTCATCCTTAGTATGATGTGTTTGCATTAGTAAGAGTCTTGATTATTGTTGAATGCATGTTTGGATGATGTTTATCTGTTTGGAGCTTATGAGTTCTTCCTTATATTACTATGCTTGAGTTGATGAGGTGAACACACGTGGAATGTATATATGTAGGCATATGCATATCGACGATGGGCCATTCACATGAAGGAACACGTACATGAGAGTACATAGGTAGACGTACCTATGCATGCTTATGAACGAGTTGCTTATGAGCATGGTGTTATCGAACGAGCAATACAACATGTAAGTGAATAAGTATATATACATCACACAAATGTTCCCTATCAATAAGCTTGTAATGTGTATGTGCTTGATTATGCAATCGAATGTGTAATATATATATATAGTCGATATGATTATTATGTGAATGTCAACTTGATCATATTCATTTATATATTGAATGTATACATATTTGATTGGCATGGAATATATATACATATACATAAATATATGTGATATAACATTAATGTTATTTATTGACATATATATACATATGTGTGTGTGTGTACATATATAATTATATATTTATATATACATGATATTAAATAAAGGTAGAATTATGTATATGTTATGCAAGATTATAGGCTGAATAATACATACGATGATAAAAGATAAAGGCTGATTTATATGCAAAAGTAATATGCAACAATAAAGGTCAATATGGAAGTAAACCATAGTCGATGCTATATGGAAATGAATCTTTATTATTAAGCAGTGAATTATTCCAAACTTAGAACACTTATATCTACGATGTAAAGTGATGGAATATAAAGCCAACTTCATAAAGTATTATGAATGCATGATAATAGGAAAAGTGAACAACAAGGCACGAATTGGTCAAAGCACCATTTATATGTTATTGTTATGAAGTGACTCATTTTTCCTCTGTTGCTCAACAAAGCTATGACTAAGTTGACATAGTATAAGTGTAGCTTGCATGTAGAAGACTGTTTCAAGAGATTTTAATTATGCCAAAGGGATAGGGAGGTTAGCTGCAACATGGCACCAAATTATGAAAACTCTATAATTTGTAGAAGTCTATTTTGCTTGCAATTTGATTGTCATCATTTGGGCATGTGCACCTTTGAATTAGTCTTTAGCTGCTATCAATTAAATAAGTCGATCTACAGCATATTATGATGAGTTTACACTCAGATTTTTGTCACCTTTAAGCTATATGTAGTGAGTCGACTTGCATGGAGAGAGTTGTTGACTGGCATGCTTTTTCTGTAGGCTGAAATGTCTCAGTTTTGCTATATAAATAGAGGGGCAAGTTCTCTCATTTAGGACGAATTATTTTGCAAACTTATTTTGTAATTTATTCTGCTGCAAATATTCTAAGAGTTGCAATTTGTGAGAGCTAGTGTTATCTTTGTGGGAGCATTGCATTATCTTGAGTAAGAGTCTATAGTGAGAAATTTCTTGGGGTTGATAAAGTAAAGCTAGGAAGCTATTGTCAGAAGGTTGTGCATCAAATCAGTCAATTGGTTAAGCGTATTACAGGTATGAGGGTCTAGTTTTCTCTTATTTTGTCTTTATTTAAAAAAGATTGAGAATTGAATGCTTTGTTTGAATTGCTTGAGATTACTTGCATTAGGAAAACATATCAATTGCTTTAGAAAGGAAAACGAAGTTGTTTTATGATTTTTGTGAAAGTGCTTGGATTTACTCCATAATAGGAGGGAATTTTTGTCATTAGTATTAAGATACTAGGAATGATTAAACAAGGATAGCTTAAGGGTTATTCATAGCTAAGTTATTTGATTATATTAGATAGCTAGAGAAATAATCTTGGGATTTGATTGTCCATTGAAGGGAGGATAACTTGTGCTTATGCTTTGTGGGTAGAAATTCCATAGAGTTTGTGGGAAAGGGAATAGGATATTTCTAGGGTTAAAGATTACCCATTTGAGGAAATACCTATGCATAGATTATAGTGGCCTAAAGTCAAATCGAACTTTAGTAGTGTATGTGAGTAGGATGACTATCACTCAAAGTATTGAGTGAGAACACTTTGGCCTGTGATTGGACTTTGGCTCCACTGTCAATTCACCATGATCCATTTATGCATGCTAGTTCCAAATTGTAGGGTTTACAAGCTCTAGTCATGTAGGACACATCAATAAGCTCAGAATGGAAATACCTATGCATAGATTATAGTGGTCTAAAGTCAAAACGAGCTTTAGTAGTGTATGTGAGTAGGATGACTGTCACTCAAAGTATTGAGTGAGAACACTTTGGCCAAAGTAGTGTGATTGACCTTTGGCTCCACTGTCAATTCATTGTGATCCATTTATGCATGCTAGTTCCAGATTGTAGGGTTTACAAGCTCTAGTCACGTAGGACACAACACTAAGCTCATAATGGTTGTGGTTACGAGGGTACTCCACCAATCTCTTCGTTGAAGGGTAGGGTCGTCTATCAGATTGATAGATGTACGAGGGACCACATATGAGTCTATGGTTGGCAAAAAAGAACTTGAGTGATGCTTCTCCTCCTCAGCAGGTGATAAAAGACCAAGATTTGAAAGGAGGTTCCAAGACCATCTATATGTATTGCTTTGAAGCTTAGTTGAGCTATGTATGTACTTTGTATACATTCTTTGGAATATTGTAATATGTGAATTATTATATTGGAATGGAATCAAAGTTGATTGTTGTTATGACATCTATGTTCATTTGTTCTCTATAAATAAAAGAATTTTTTTATGGCAATGGTTAAGTTACATAGTTTATTTACTTGCAAAGTGAAAACTTAGGAAAAATTACTTCAGTGAACAGTTGACATGTTACAGTATACTCTTACTTGAGTTGTCAACCCCTTCAATAACTTCGGCCAAGGTATTTAAAGGCATGTTTAGTAGTTATGGAAGTTAAATGATTCATCTTCCTCATTATCCAATTATCAATTAATGACTCTTCATCTCCCTTCAGTTACCTCATCTCAATATAATGGTCTTCTCTAGGTGGGATGTGGTGCCAAGGTCAACACTTATCTAAACCATGTGAGTGAGCTATCTAGCAAGTTGCTTCAATGTACAATGTTGCATAATTGTTACTTATGTGTAAGACTTGTATGCATGTGACCTTGGTTTTGGCTCTTAAGTATTCCCTTTTTTTTCCTACTTTTTATCATCTACACAAATATCTACTTCTACATAAGGCTTCAAGCTTTTATTGCAACTACACTACACTACCACTTGTGTGCACGATTTGCACAAGGTGCTTATTCTATTATCTATTTGGGTGATACAAAATGATCATATCCACATAGATGCTCATGCATCATACAACCTAAATAAGTGATATGAATCATGAGCTCATGCACATTATGTTACGTATGCTACTAATTTGTCATGCTTAGAAATCTTGGATGTGTTAAACCACATCACATCTTCAACTTCATGACCCTTTTACTTCACCAAACATTCCTTATACTCATTCATGCATTTCTTCTTGATTCTAGTAGATATCACTTATTTAACCTCCTCTCTAACGTTCTTAGGCAATTGATTCATGTCTCTAATCCACCTCTCCAAAAAATTGTTGTCACCCTTTTCATTGGGTTATCCCTTATAGCAACTTTATCTTGTAAACATTTTTTATACAAATTTTCACTATACTTTACATGGTATAATTTTTCCATTTCAACTTGTTATACATTCCTTTTGGGATCCCTTCCTTTTATAGGTGTCCCATGACCATGTCACTGTTGCAAGTATGAGTAGTTGGTGTTGTCATTGATGTCAACAAGCCTATGTTGTCATTGATTTTTGTAGTTGAGTGAGATGGTTGTAAGAGTATAGTTGATGCTTTGATTAGTTGCATTATGTTGTCATTAGTAAAGTTGTTGGTGTCAACCTCTAGTGTTGCCTTAATAAGCTTTTGTCTATGGTTGAGGAAGTGATGAAGAGGATGAGGATGGGTCTCTAGTGCTTGGTTTCCAAGTGATTTTGAGAAAATTTGATAAAAAGAGGAAACAAGGTGTTGCAGTGGTGTTTTGGGTGACAGAGTTGTGTTCTAGTTTTGTTTCACATTTCTTCTAGGTAGAATATTTGCTTGTGTGATTTAGATATGTTGGTGAGCATTTTTCAGAGGTGTTGTATTCAAGAGTTGGTGTGTTGGATCGTCATACAAAAGAAGTTTTCACCAATGTGTAATTGTGCATTGCAAAGATGTCTAGGAGAAATGTTTTTTGCTCTGCATTTCTCTGCAGTTGTATTTTAGGTCTTGTGATTTTGAAGGTGTGTTGATGGTGTTGATAGTTTACCTCAATCAAGAGGGTTTGAGGTTTGGTGCTTTAGAAGATGGTTTTTAAAGTAACATTGTATTTTAGAGTTGTCTAAGTGTACACACCTGTACATTATTCAGGTGAAAGTTGTTGCAAAGGAGTTTGTTGGATTTCAGGGTGTTCATGGAATATCCTAGATCATGGGTGAGCATGGAGTGTGATTCTAAAGTCATCCTTGAGTTTGAGGAAGAGTGTACTTAAAATTTTAATGGTGTTTGCATGGGTAATGACCGACCTGGTGTTTACACTTCATGCGAAGGATAATTATTGTTTGAGGAAGCATGTGGTTGAGTGGTGTTCTTGATTTGGGTCCCAATTAAGTTTTGATGTGGTCTGCATTCACTTCTATCTGCCACTTCTATCTGCTCTAGAAGTGTTTTGGCACTAACCTAATTTGAATTTTCACGTGTTTGAGGTGCATAGCCAACCTTGGAGAAGGTTTCAAGGTTGAGGACAGTATAAGTATGAGTTTCAAGTTGTTGAAGGATGTAAAGATAGATGTATGAGATGTGAATGATGTGAAGTGTAGAGTTATAGAGTGTGAAATTGAGTAGTGCAGTGCGAGCTTTCATGTGTTAGTTTACTGGATGTAGTGAGCAAAAGGTGGATACAATTATTTAATCAATTTGTGAAAGGTGTTGAAGTTATTATGGTGGATTTTATGTTGCATCGAGATGCTTTTATTTGTGTAACATTCCTTCTCTATCTTCTTTTCATTCTGGCAGTGGGCCTTTCCTCTTTGGGTAGTGAGCCCTATTGTATTTGGTGTTGATATTACTTATATTGTGAGCTAATCCTCACCGTGGTTTTTCCCTTCTTGGGTTTTCCACGTAAATCTGGTGTTCTCTTGTGTATAGTGTTGAGTTGTTTAAGTTTATGTTATTTTCTTTTCATGATAATTCATCATTATAGATTTAAGGGTTTAATAAATGAATGTGGATCTGAATGTTAATGAGGGTTTTGAAGTTTTAAGGTGCAACTGATTCACCCCCCTCTCAATTGTCTTGTGCATTCGATAGTCACCAACCTAAAAGTATTGCTTTCTCCTTTTCATATATGAACATTACGTATACTACACATTACTCATCTCCAATTGTATGCACACTTGTGTGTGTTGATTATGCATGCACTCTACAAAATCTATCACATATGCACCCCTCCCTTTTTCTTAGATATTGCACAATTTTATGATGCATATAGGATTTTTATTCATAAATTATTTGGGATGAGGTCCTTTGAGTACTTTTATTTACTAAGTTATTATATGTGAATTCTACTTGCACCAAAAGTGGATCCCATAGTTTAGGCTTCTCTCCCACTAGACACCTCAATAAGTTTCCATGACTCTTGGTAATCACCTCTATTAACCATCTATCTAAGGATGACACTTTTTACAATAATTAAGTATTCAATTTCCTCCACAACATTCTTTGAAAGTGTCCCACAAAAATCTTGTATGATAACCGATGCAACTTTACTATTTCTCTAAAAACTATTTTTCACTTGTGTACCATCATTAGTTTGATTACAAGCCAAAAATGTGACATTTTAGGAAAAAAATCTCCTACAAAAAAGATAGAATAATGACCATTCTTCATTCTAGAAAATCAAAGAATAAATTCCATGCTTAAATGTTCTCTTGACCTCTCAAGTACTAGGAAAGATTGATAAAAAAATTGCATTCTAACTTTTTTCATTTACTAATTGGAAAATCCTACACCCTTGTACATATTTTTACACATTACAAAAGTCAGTAGCCAAAAAAATCCTTCACTTAATTGTACAATTATTTTCTCAATATCAAAATGGCCAACCAATTCACCATTGTGCTTCTCCTTTATTAGATTCTCATGCATTGATCTTATAAGTATGCACATTTGTGCCCCTTTGAATAACCCTCTTTCAACACGTAATATAAGAAAAGAATTTTATTTGTGCACTCAGATTGTATGTACACCTTCCATAATTCATTAAAGTATTCATCCTTTGTGTATAACTCTTTCATGGAATCAAATCCCATGAGATCCACATGTATATCACTCAACAGGAAATATATTAAGCTTCCCACTCATGTGTTTCAAGATAAATAAGAAAATTGTAAGAATTCCACACATTTCATGTATTTGATTTAGCTTATCTTGACCATTTATGAACTATAATGTATGATGGTCTATGTACAACAAAACTATTTTAGCAACAAATACTGCCTCCACTTCTTCAATGCTTGCACAATAGCATCAAACTCTTGATCGTAAAATGAATATTTCTTCCATATATTGTTTAATTTATCATTGAACTATGTGATAAGCTTACCTTCCTAACTTATCAAAACTCTAGTGGTTGCACCACCCACATCACAACCTATCTAAACTAACTTATTGGTATCATGCAATGCCAACAAAAGCTACTATGTCCCATTCTTTAATTTATGGAACTATTATTCAACTAATTTAGTCCAAAAAACTCCTTCATATCACTCATCACTGGCTTTGTAATAGGTGCACAAATTGCACAAAGGTTTATTATAAGCTTACTAATCCATTGAAACTTTGTGCTTCAAAAAAAAAAAATAGTGATGGTCACTCAAAAATACCTCACTTTCTTAGGATCCACATTAATTCATCATGAGATATCACAAATGCCAAGTACATCAATTGTGTCTTCATGAAATTGCATTTCTCTATATTTACAATCAACTTCTCCTTGAAAAAAAATATAGCACTTGTCTCATATGCCCAAATCATTCTTCCTTTGACCTACTAAAAATCAAAATACCATCTAAATACATAATGAGCTCCTAAGTGAGAAAAATTCTTAGAAATTTAAGAGTTCCTTTCAAGAAGTTTGATTGCAAACTATAGAATAGTATTGGAAGCTTGAGCCATAAAGTTTTATTGGTAGACTTTGTAGTATGGCACAAATGTGTCTTAGACTATGGTGAAGCCATCGTATCAATTATTTTTTATTAGAGGTAAAAGCGGGTTTTAATGGGGCTTGAAACCCAATACAAGGAAAGGCAAGCTACAAATAGAATAAACCATAAACCAACAATAGCACCACAACAACCTCTAAAAGATAAACATGAATACACCTTTTGCACCAAAAAAACAAGCAAGGGCCTGAAACCCCTTTTACAACCTAGTTTTAACGGGGACCAAAAACCCTTAGAGATACAAAGAAACTGCCTGCATCTACCAGGCATCAACAAACCAGCCACTCATGGAAGACACCATAGAGCCAAGAAAGATAACCAGATTAATGGAGTAAGACACCAACAAACCCCTAATCAACTCAATTTGTTGGGACATGGAGGGAAGCTTAGAATACCACCCAACCTACAACAAAACATGAGAGGCCAAAGATCCCAAATCATCCATGGACATCTCCAACAACAAAACCTCCTTCGAAGCACTCTGGTAATAGGAAACCAACTCCAAAACCACCTCTATAGGAAAGAGCTCCCCTCTATTGGAGAGGATGCTACAAGCAACAAGACCACTGCAGCTAGAAATCATCAGCACCCTCCACCTCCATAGGAGAACTTCCCACCTCAATAAGAATAGTTGAAGGAGGTCCACCTCCATAGGACTAGAGGAGAAAGATAACACAGTAGCTGAGCACACAACCATAGCATCCTTTGGTAAACACTGCACTAGAAACAAGTTGTGGACAAGGAGAAGAGTCTTAAATAAACACCATAGGTCCACCTTAACAACTTTCACATAAGAACTCATTTGGGTTTCCATAGAAAATAACCCAACAACAAGCCAAACACTCATCCACTTTTGAGCCTTCACAAAAGGCCAAAACAACTGAGCCAAAAAAATACCAACAAGAAGCAACTCAGCCCAAGAAAAGACCACAAACCCCAGCATCAACCACCTGGGGGCAAGAGGAAAAATAACATCCTCAGCAAAGAGGGTCCAAGGACATTCAACCAGAGAGAGCAAGGCCACAACAAAAAGTCAGCCAGAGAGAACAAGGCCTTGAATTTTTGGCTAAAACACATTTGGGTTTTCAATAAAAGCTCGAAGAACAGCCCAACCATAAGCCAATAAACAACTACAAGAGGAAACACCATATGGGATCTAGGTAAAATGCTAGAAAAAAACCCAGCCAAGAGAACCCAATCTGGAAACAAACCAAACAAAGAACCAGACCAACAACTTCACAAAAGATCCAAGCCCAAAGAGAGCATAAGCAACCAAGACCCAAAAGTGAAAAGGGAACAACCCATACAAGAAGGAAACTGAGAGACAACCAAACCATTAATCACCCAAGCAACCCTAACATGTCAGTCAGAGCCAAAGATAGGCCAAAACTCCATAGTTCCAACCAATGGGAAGCACCACCAAACCACAAGAGGGAAATTAGCAACAACCACGAAACACCCAGGGCAAGATCCGCTAAAAAGGTGCCACCAAATAGCTAGCAGAGAGGGGCTGAGGGAAGCCAAGAAGAAACCAGAAAGAGAGCATGCCAACAAAAAAAGCACCCAAGCTATCCCATTACGCCCAAGAGGAGCAGAAATAAGCCCATCCTCCAACCAAACCTCCTCAAAAAACCCAAAGCATGCACTCACTAGTTGTAAGGAAAATCAAGCGCTCCCCACAAAGGCCACAACCAAAACCATCGAGAAGAAATGCAAAGGGAAAGCCAAAAAGCAGATAGAAACCAAAGGAACAACAACATCCTCCATCCCATTTTGATGAAATAACAAATCTGTCACCACCCAACTGGACGAAAACAACTTGCTCTGCACCACCATCACCTGATTGGAAGAAGGAAGCAAACAACCTAAATCTGTCGCAACCCAATAGCGAGAGCCACTAAAAAGGTGCCACCAAACAGATAGTAGAGAGGGGCTGAGGGAAATACAATTGTTGATAAATCAAGTGAAATACAATAAAATTAATTGATCCTCAATGCTTACAAATTCTTAAACAATGATAAAACTTGAATAAAAATGTAAATAAGAGTGCAGAAATAAAAACATGCAAACCATGGGAACACCAATATACACAGGGAAATCATTTTCCATAAAAAAACCCACCCACAAAGAGAGTAGAAGCTAATATTAATCTCAAAGATTGAGTACATCAACACAAGTTCCCCCTTTAGTCCAGTAATAGTATAGAAACATAATGGCACAACCTATAAAACTTACAAATTGTTATCTCATGCCTTCAAATTCAAGTATTGAACCCATGGAATCAAACTAGGAACCCAACATTCCCATTCAAATTTCAACACCCTTAAACATGTGGGTCACAATGTAATTACCCTAGAATTCATACTTATTTCTTTTGTGATTATGGATTTAGCTTTGATGATCATTATACTTTATTGTTTTTTTGTCAAGGTGTTCTTTAACTAATTTTATATTGGCATCTAGATTTTGTTTGTACATTGCATGATGCATGTGATACTCTCTAATTTAGATTTGACAGTGTTCATATTTTACTTCATCTCTATCAATATATATCTATACATGTTCATAGATGGATGTACATTAATATTGAGTTATTCTAGATGTGATGACTATATGATGTATGTGATGTTGTGCCATGTTGAGTGTTTGTGCATTTCATCAACTATAATATATGATGCAATTATGTTGGACGTGTGACTTAAGTGTGTATGTATAGGTTTATTTCCCCTTTTTAGTATACAAGTCTTGACTCTTTCCCCAATGATGGTTATATCAAAGATGTCACATTGGGCCTAATTTTCTAATAAATTCTATCGTACTCAAAGTGAGTGCAAGATGTGTCTCATGAGATATTCTGAGACTTTGAATCTAAATCAATAGCGATCATGGATTCCAATTGTGTTGTGTGTAAACCGTAAACATGTGATTTTAGTTGGATTGCTTATTTGTTGTTTGCATTTTATTGTCCCAAAGATAATTAATTGCATTTTAATGGTAGGGTATTCTTTTATAAAATTTAGAAATTGGGAAAGGGGGAAATGCTAAGTTAATTGCATTAAGAATATTTAATTTATTGCAATTAATTAGTTGTGGTTTAAAAATATTTCATTGGTTGGGAAATTTCATTGAAATATTGAAATTTTCCTAGAAAATAATCAATTCAAATTACTTTATTTGCCCTTGGAAGGGAGAAAATGACTGAAGCATTGTAATTTATTTACATGTATTTTGTGAAGAAAATAGAAAATATATGAGAGAGGGAGATAATTAGAAATGAAAAATGTGACATAAAGGGGAAAAGACTTGGATGATTATCCATTCTTTCATTTTGAAAGGAAGCCCAACTCAAAACCCTCTCCCTCTCAAAAATGGAAATGGTTGGATTTGCTTAATTGGTGCATTACTTGGGCTTGGATTTGGATTACAAGGGAATGCATTAAAAGTATAATTGATTTTTATGTGCATTCTTTCTCAATTTTGGAGTTAATTGAAATGAATTGGCATTCACACGAGCTCCAAAATTAAGGCATTTCAGTTTAATTTCCTTATTTTTGAGCTCTCTTAATACATGTTTTACATGCTCACCATGTGATAGCATATGGACTTTATTATAGAATTAATTCAATGCATTATTGTTTAGTTGAATCATTGTTTGGAAAGGTTTAAAATGTTTATTTTTAAGCCTTTGCTATGGAAAGATTTATAAGAAATTAAGAAATGTGAAGTTGATTACAAAAGAGTGTGGTTGTTCATCTTTGAACCAAAAGGATATATTTAATTTATTTTTTTAAATTAAAAATTAAAAATAGAATTTTAAACATTCATCAATGGTGGTTTCGAAATTTCATGGACATTGGAAAATAATTTTAGAATTTTATAAATTGAGAATGATTTCAAAGGAATTAGAATGGGGAAAGCAAGACTTTGACTTATTTTTTCATCTAAAATATTTTGGGATTATGCCTAAATTGTTTTTGATAATATAAGTTGCATTTATAGGGTGCAGTACCCTTAACATGAAAAGCCCGAAGGGCTAGAGTTCATATCAAAAAAGATAAAATAAACCAGTTACAACATAAAGTCCAAACATAGAGATAGAAGATTGAATACCAACCAACCCAAAAACAGACAAGACCCCCCCATCACCTAGCAATACCCTCCCATTCCTCTATGAGTAATTTCAACACATCTTGCCTAGAAAAACTATTGTTGGGATCATAATCAACAACCTTCTTGTTAACCTCATCCTTCAACACCGTCGAAAGAGTGACAACCAAGTGATGAATGATTCTGATTGTGAACCAGGTCAGTCTTGTAAGCCTCCTTTCCAATTTTCTGACACGAGCAATTAGGATATTGGGGTCTTCTTCCTTCACAACATCTGACCTATTGGTCTCTTCCACGTGAGTCTAATGATTGGAGGAATATGGTGTGGACTCCTCCATAATCATTTGATTCAGCTTTGAGAAGTAACTAGGTCCTTCCGTGTACTCCTCAATTTCCTCGATTGTGTCATGTTTGTTTTCATCCCTACCCTTTTCCTACTCTGATCTAGTAGAGATGTCATCCACCAGGACCTTTGGCTTATGTTTAACCAACCTATTGGACCTTTGAACGCTAGTTTGTTCCCCCCCGTATGAACACTTGTGGTCACCACAATATCCTCTTCAGAGTCTTTGGACACAAAGTTGTCCTCATCATTATACATGGGAGGTTCCTCAACATGAAAGGTAATGCCCTTTTTTCCTTTCTTTGGTTTAGGCTTGGCCTTCACTGGAATTTTTCCCCCTTTCTTAGCGGGGGTATTCTTTAGTTTGCAGAGCCCAACGATGGCCTTTGATCGAGACAGTCCCATACCACCCTTCTTCTTTTTAGCAAGAGACTTGGGTTTGGAGTCCTTAGGAGGTTGGCTGGCAGTGGGAGGGAGTTTCCTCTTAGTGCAAATAGAGACAATTGGGGAGAGTTTTGAAGGGGATAGATCAAAAGGCTCAGGTTCCTCAATTCTAACAGTAGAAATGGGTTTTGAAGGGAAAAGGTCAAGGTGAAAATGATAAAGGCGAAGGATAAGCCCTTGATGCATGGGTAGAGAGGATTGTTTATCAGTGTTCTTAGCTGCGAGCTCCATGGTTTCCTTAACCAAGCTTTCAAGGGATGAAAGCAGAAAAAAAGGAAAACTAATAAGTATCCTATGGCAAAGGTGATTCCACAATGGTAAATGATAGAAATAAAATACTTTAAACTAACCTTCTAAGGTGAATGGTAAATGATAGAAATAAAAGACTTTAAACTGACCTTCTAAGGTGATATATTTCATTAAAACTAGGTGCACCTAATCCCATGATGAAGGAAGTTTGCTCCGGTTTAAACTCGCATGGAGTTTCATAGGTTGCTCGTTCTCCCTAAAGAAGGTCAAACTCTCCATGTTTTGCACCTTCGTGTGTTTTTTAAGCTTTTGTCTCGAACAAGAAAGCCTCGTTGCTTTAGCAATAACATTTTCATTGATCTTAAAGGAAATGCCTCCCATCATGACCCTTTTATCACATCGGCTATGAGCAAATCGAGCTGAAAGTTTCTCATCGTGCTCTTTTAAACACTTCATTAGAGGTGTTATACCACCTTCCACTCAAATATGCCAAACAAGAGTGTCCTAGCAAAATTCCTTGCATGATCTTGGTTTAGTTCTCACATAATCGCGCCCTATATTCACACACAAAGAATAGTGAACGGTCACAAGGAAAAGCAATGTGGGTTTTTTTTCAAAATGCAAAAGGGTAATGTACACATAAAACTTATCAAAGGGATAACCGTCATAAAAAATCTACATATTTTTCCTAATTAAGGCAATAAGATTTTCCCACGTATAATTAGGCATTTCCAAGAGGCTTAAGGTTGTGGAGCCATTGCAAGCATTGATGAAGTACTTGGAGAAATAGTTAAAGGCCATCATGACATGGGAAGCAATAATTATTGGCCCATAATTAAGCAAAGGTTTGAGAAAGATTTTAGTCATCCGCACGTTCCAAATAAAAAAGCTCTTATTATTGGGAGAAGCCTCGTATAAATGATGAGATAATACACAAATCTTATGGGGAATCCAACTAGGCAGAACAAACAATCCCAACCACATCCCAGTCACCTGCACGTACCCATCCATCTCATCAAATATTTTCCACGGTATACCTAAACCAAGGGTTAAAAGACATGTAGTCCAATCCACAAAGGAGATCTTAGTATATAAACAGTTAAGTTCCTTTTGCTCCTCAAGGATAAATCCTTGGAAATTCAAGGGGAGGGACACCATATTCCTCCAAAAATTTGATGATTCTAGGAAGAACCCAAATTGGCCAAGGAGTCGGCCACTTTATTTCCTTCACAGAAGGTGTGGGTTAGTTTCATCCTTTCAATTTTGTTGAGTAAGAACTATATATCAAACAAAATATACCTGATGTTCCACCCCTAGCAATAATTATTGTTGGAGTCAATCACAAATTTGGAGTCTCCCTCAATGTGTAGATTCTTTATGCCTAGAGTAATAACAATTTTGAATCTACTCAGAAGCACTCTTGCCTCTGTTGTCATAGAGGTTTGTATCTTGATACCACTAGAAAAACTAGCCATCATTATGCCATTCTGATCTCTGATGATGCCTTCGATGCTAGCTAGGATAGGATTTCCTTTTGCATTGCCATCAAAATTAATTTTGTGCCAACCATTGGGAGGGGGTTTCTAGACAGTGTTAAGCCTAGCCAAGGCTTTTAAGTTGTCAAAGGAATTGATATCCAAAGTCTTGTTTTAGGATTTGGCCATAGTGATTTCCAAGACAAAGGGAGGTTTGTCTGAAGGTTTCCATACATACAAGGATACATTCTTAGTAATAAGTCTAAATCCAATATTAAAGACCTCCTTTGGGATTTCTTCCATATTTACGAATATTCTATTATTCCTTTCTTTCCATAGACACCAGCATATAATGGGGGGGACCTGTCTCCAAATTTATTTAGGTAGAGGGTGGTAATAGGGGCAGAGCTAGTTATCAACAAATCTCTTAAGATCGTCATTCATGGTCCAATCGATACCCAACCTTTGAAAGGTAGACTCTCAAACTTCAACAGTAAATAGACAGTGGAGTAACAGTTGAGGGATAGACTCATCATTTTTACATAGTATACATCTATTAGGGATTTGAAATCCCCTTTTTATTAGGTTGTCCTGTGTGAGGATCCTGTTATGACTCGCAGCCCACCAAAAAAAAATATTTTTGGTGTAAGATGCATGTTCCAAACATGTTTCTAAATACTATTATGAGTTCCTTGCAAAGACAACAAACTATAAGCAAACTTAATAGAGAGATTACCCTTGCTTTCCTTGGTCCAATAGAATTCATCCTCTTGAGCTGAAATGGGTATTCTAGTTAGAGGGAGAGTGTCCTAAAGAGTTTTAGCATGATGCCTTAACTTCGGGGAGTGAGGGTAGCAACTCTCTAACATCTTCCATTTCATGGAACCATGCAACCCACATAAGTAGTCTCTCACATTTTTACCAAGAAACATAGAGGTAGGGGCCATTAAATTCCTAAAGTTAAATTGAATAAGGGGTATTTCAGACAGCCAGGGATCCTCCCATAACTTAATTTTTCTACCATTACCGAGTTTCCATCTCAACCCAGAGTAGAACAACTTTTTCATCCTACAAATATTGTTCCAAATTAAGGAACCGCGAGGATGGTCATTCGAGAGACATCTAATCAGTGGGATGTTGTTGAGATATTCACATTCAGAAGTGTGCAACAGTCCTTCCTATTTCTCAACAGATCCCAACCAACCTTCGCAAGAAGGGCTTTGTTAGTAGGTTGGAGTTTTCTTATACCAAGACCACTACTAGATTTAGGAAGATATACAGTATCCCAACTTAGCAAAGCTAATTTCTTCTTTTCCTCCATACCAGACCAAAGAAAATTCCTTTGTATTCTTTCAAAATTCTAAACAATATATCTAGGAATTTTAAAAATAGAAATAAAATACACCGGGATCCCTTGAAGAGCAGTAGCTAGAAGCTGCAATTTACCAGCATTGCTAAAGATAGAGCCTTTCCATCCAGTCAATTTCCTCTGCATTCTTTCAAGAAATGAGTTCCAAAAGCCAGGGGTGACTTCATTACATTGAGAGGGAGGCCAAGGTACACAAAAAGGAAGGAAAGCACTCTTATAGCCAAGAACAGTAGTCACTCTGTCCTGAAGGGCTTGTGTGTTGTTAAAGAAGTAGATCATGCTCTTATTATAGTTTATGCATTGACCCGAGCTAGAGCCATAATTATTTAGACAATTTTTCCATTTTATAGCTTCCACCACCGAAGCTTTCCCAAAGAGGATGGTATCATCCACAAATTGTTGAATAGTTGAAGGTTCAAGGAAAGTTGTAGGTTTGAATCCTTTAATATTACCATCCATTAGCTTTCTTGAAACATTTCAGCTTAAGACACCAACAACCATAATAAATAGATAGGGGGAAAGGGGATCTCCCTATCTAATCCCTTTACCAACATTGAAGAAACCATGTTGAACCCCATTAACCAAAACAAAGTACTTGACCATAGATATACATTGAGGAATGAGATTCACAACAATCTAATTGAAGCCAAACGTAGCTAACACTTTAAGAAGAAAACTCTATAGAACTTTTCATAAACTTTGGAAATGTCAAGTTTGAAAACCATACCAACATTGTTGCATCTATCCATTGAGTGAAGGATTTCATGTGTGGAAATGGTAGCATCCATAATGTGGGGACCTGGGACAAATCCGTTTTGGCATGGGCTAATCATTTTTTCAAGAAAAGGTTTTAGGCGGTTGAACAATATTTTTGAATTGATTTTTGTGCCATGCCCAAATATCAATTTGGTGAGTGGGGAACCTAGTATTGGGGTGTAGGGATAGGAAAGAGTGGAACTCAACATTGTCCCAAGTCTAGAAGTGACTTTAATAGCTACAACAGGCGAGAGTTATTCAATTGAGTGATAATTATAGAAATTCATTAGGTAATAAATGAGAAAAGATGTAAGTTGATGACATATTTATAGATTTCACATAGGCTCAATATGCATATATCAAGGACATGCCACACTCAGGTAGAGTTGGTGGATATCATTTGGGTAGTCCCCTCACCTTGTTATGAAGATTTGTACTCAATTCTACAAAGCCACACGTTTATTCTATTTTGATGACACCCCTTGCCTTCATCTAGGATCCACATCCTTGGTGTTATTGGATTATGTATCTAACATGAGACTATCTCCATCCATGTGTGAGATTGGATGAGACCTTGATTTTATATGTGACCATTCACATTTGTGTGCAAAGTGTTTGGTGTGTGTAAATCATACTCCTTGTTTTGTGTGTTATCCCATGCGACTATTTGTTAACATGGTGGGGTGGCCCTATGATTACCACATGATTGAGTTGTATGGAACCACCATTGGGGACTAGTGGATCCATTGGAGTAGCTCAGAATCCCACTCAAGTTGGATAAATACTTTGTATCTCAATGATTATTTTATTTGAATGTCTTAAAATATATATTTTAGGGAATTTGAGTTCTCTTATATGATTTTAATATTATAGTTTGACCTCCTAATTGGAAGGATTATAAATCACCCTTATAAGTGGTGACAATGTGATTATTGCTTTTATCGCATATCGTGGTTGGTGTTAAACACATATGTTGTTTTACATTCTCTTCATTAAATTTCCTATGTTGGTAAAATTAACCTAGCACACATTTGGATCTGGTCTTAAAATGAATGTGATGTGATAAAAAATATTTAGCTATGACATCACTGGTTTATGTTTTTATTGTCTTCTTAGTGCTCAATTGTGTGTTAGGACTCACCACAGGGTGATGTTTTTTTAGGTATCATTATGGTAGAAGGAAAAGTGGGGAGTGTGGATAAATTTTCCCTATGTTCCTCATGTATTTATTCACATCTTAGAGTCCCTTATTGACCTCCCAATTCTTGGGAAGCATCTTGTCTATTTGGTTGCATCACAAAGATCAAGTGTGAATGTTCCTCATGGTCTCCTAGTTGTTTATGGTCATTTCAAAGTTTTTGATGTGTTTTAATCTTGTCTTTGTGATTCCTAGATATTATCCTTAAGTATGATACCTAGAAATGGTCATCCATTTAGTCTCTAATTAGGACTACAACATAACAAAATGTCTATAGCGTAAATTTTGAACTCTAGCATAAAAAATGAATACCTGTGAATTTGTGCTAGTGTCATATTGGTGTGATAGTGTCCTATTGGCCTATTGATGTCTTGTTGGCATGTTAGTGTCCATTTTCACAGTGTAGTCCTTTGGCACACTGTCATCCTTTGTTTCATCAATTGGCTGGTACTTTTAGGAATTTTATGGGTAAAGTTTGTATATGAAGTTCCCCCCCTTGGTATTGTGAGTCTTCCCAAGTTTTCACTTTGTTAATAAGTGTTGTTTCCATATTTAGTGTTGAGAATCATTCCCTTTCACAAAAATGACCCATTTTCATTTTAGTCGATGGAGGTTTTATACCTCCTAATGGGACTGTCTCTTTTGAAAGTTTTTCCCTTGTTTTGGATATCTTTGGTTGTGGGAATATCTCATCTTATTTTTCAAGTGTTTCTTGCATTAAGGGAAATGGTGGCTATCTGTATATTCAAGATATGATATCTCCTCATTGTCCCACCACTTTTTTAGGTTTCTCTTGATGTTAAGAGTGATGTCAAGTGTGTTTAGGGCTTAGATTTGAGGTATATAGTTCTCTCATCCTACCCTTGTTTTCAGTTTAGAGAGAACTCAATCATGGGGTTAGGACATGATTGTCATTGTGGTGTCATTCCACTCTCTCATAAATTCATCATTATGATTTGTTATAATTGGTGTCTTTTGTTGGTGTTGTGTCTTGTACGTGACATGAAAAATCATACCAGTGAACTTGTTTCCTTGTCTATTATTGCGATTCATGACATTTTATGTGCATATTGGTGTGTAGTGTTACATGTCAATATTATTTCTTAGTTTTTAATATTTTTTATTATGTTTATCTTAAAAAAAAGTATTTTTCATGGCTAATATCTTGGGTGTGAAGCTTGGGTCATTACACACAAAATACTTGACACCCTCACACATGTGAGGTCCCTTGAAATAGTATGCGACTTCATTATGTCATATAATTTTGCATAGGTTATCATAACCTATCATAGAATCTCTTATAGTCTCACACAATGCCGTAACTACCATAAATTTTCTTTCACTAAAAATAAGTGTTCAACACGTTAAAAATAGAAATCCAAAGTCGATGAGCTCATTTGAACCCAAACTCTTACCTCTACAACAAACCCCAAGTGAGAAGAAGCACATACATGTTCTAAGGTTGATAAATCCACCATCAAAATATTTCCACAACATGCACAAGGTTGATGATGTAGTTTTTTCTAGTTTTTAAGTGTAAAAATTGGATAAAATAATAATTTAAAATTATTTTGATTCAATTTTTTAATTTTCAAGAATTTAAAATCCACCAATTAATTACAACACTAGTTCACCAATTAATGAAAACCTTGGTGAAGAACATGGACAACCAAACCCCTAAAAATTTCCTCCATCGATTCCTCAATATCCTCCTTAAACACAAGAAAATCTAGTAGGTCAAATTGAAAACAATAAAAGGGAATTCCAAGCATTGATCGATAAGTTGAAAATTTCAAGTGGAACTAGTTTCCATTGGAAAATAATCACCACTTCATTGGAATCTATCATGTCTCATATATATTATGTGAGTGAACAAATTAACACATGGTCAAATAAGAGGGAGGAAGCACACAAATTGTATGCCTCAAAATTATCATACCAATAAGTAAATAAAATAAAATAATAAAATCTATTTTTTGTGTTTTTTTCATCAATCCATGAGCTAATGCACCTCCACACAATAGTTACAAGAGGTTCCATATCCATTGATTCCAACACCAAGGAATAAGGGAATTTTTTTAGAGAGGTGGTGGATAATTTTTTACCATCCACAATGCAACAACAATGAAGTCCCACATTATATTTTGAGAAAAATCTTGTGATTATGTCCTCAATGAGATCATAAACTACTTTGACATACAAGAATTCTAGGTTAGAGGTGGGGGCTTTGTATAGGATAGAGAGGAGGAATATCATGCCTAGGACTAGGCACAAAGACCTCTTGGTAGGTCAAACATTGAGCATGTCACAATACCTTCTATTATGAAGGAGAGTATTGAGGTGGAGACTCTAGAGTCCATCAACGCCTTCACACAAACCTTGTTACAACACATCAATATTTTATCATAGGGTGATGAGGGTGAGGCTTCTAGGTTTCAATGATCACCTCACCTTTGTTGAAACTATAGGTATGTTTGTGATTATGGATCTAAGGATGCTTGGGATGAATGGGGCCAATAGTAGGACACACCCATATTGGATGACATGGTGTTCATGAATGACATGTTGGATAAGATATTTGGCATTAACATACATATAATTTTGAATAAGGTTAAATGAAATTTATTATATTTCCTCTTGAAATCTAATATTAACTATATTCATCTATGATAATTGAAAATTAATGAAAATTGATTGTAATAAACATTTAGTGTTAGAGTGTTCATCCTATGTCTATCGACCCTTCAACTACTGATTATGTGGCCATGTCAAGTTCATATGTAAGTAATTAGTAAAGAAATAGTAAATATATTACATGTAAATATTTTTTCCTTATATGAATGGTAATCTTAAAATTCATGTTGGATGATGAACATGTGGATGTTGGACCTTTGACATTAGGACCTTTTGGTGGGAGTGGTCATACAACTTTCTCTAAGGTAAGATTAACTATTTTAAAATATTATCTTTGTAAATAATGTTAGGTATATTTTGGTAAAATAATATTGTTCTATTTTCAATTGATGAAATCAGTTAAAAATCCTCTCAATATTCATGAAAAAATGGAGATGGGCATTGCTAAAGTAGTTTTTTCTTCAATGCCTTTGACACAGGTATGAGTCAAATTAGTAAATTTAATATTCTATTTCTTGTTTTATCCCACATCTATTAGTGTAAATTTGAATGATAGTCATCTGTAGCCTGATTTGTTTCTTGATTCTTGTCATAGGGGGTCACAACTTCAGATGTACACCTTCCACTCACACAAATGAATAGATGCAAAAATTGATTGAGACTAATTATCATATGGTGATAAGTGATTGTTCTCTTATAATTCATTGCATAATTCATTTTTATATATTAATGTGTATATTTTTTTACTGTATTAGGTGGACCTCCTGATAGAGCTCCCAAAATTCTTGTAAAATTTTGAGAAAAATCATGACCTGAATCATAATTTTTAAGCTTTGTGTCTAAGGGTGGGCTAAAGGTTTTTGTTTGTAAACCCTAACACTGTAAACATTCTATCCTAAAACCCTTTAGTGTTATAATTTCATGGTGACTTGTTCCCACCCATTGCCGGTCCAATTATTCATCACTTAAGCCTTCTAATGCATCCGTTTACTAGCCCCTCTAGCCTAGAAGAAACAGTCACCCCGCATATTATCCTGCGCCAAATTTTTGTAAAGTTAGGTGAAATATTTCATTTTTGGGACTTAAGTCGTCACCCTTAAGGGTTTTATTACCATCGGCCTAGTCATGGCCCCACCTTTTAAACTAACATTTGGCATGTGTAAGAGTGTGGTTTGTGGGATTAAGATTTAATCCCTGTCGTTCGTCGCACACCGCGCGGGAATTCATGGATAGCCATCAGACAACATGCGAGGTCTGTGATATCATGACGTGTTTCCTTTCCATTTGGGGCCTGACCTTTGTACGATTGCCCAGTGACCGATAAAGGGAAGATTGATGGCTATGATGCTGGATTAAGACTTAATCCGAGCCATTCATCGCATACCTCGTGGCACTTAATTAATACCTGCCAGACAACTTGCAAGGTACGTGAAAGAGTGACATGTGGAATCTCTTGACTACCGGGCAGAGTGTGGCGGAGCCTGTGGAATAAGTGACGTGGCTCCCAAACATTGTTTTCTCATTGGCCGGTGGATGACTAGTTGTGGTATGGGGTTTTCAAACCCGATTTGATCACATTTTGGCTACTTGATCTTCCATCTTAGTCCTACATCAATGACTGATATTTAAAATCAAAAAACATGCATGTGTTAGTCATTTTGCTCTGCAACCAGTGAGCATTAATGGTGTGTTCTCTTCAAGAGTGATCAAATTGAGTCCTTGTGCATGCGAGAAATTAATTTTCAGCTATCATGAGGAATGATATGTGAATCTCCTAGTACCTTGGTGATTAACGGTGAAGAAACCAATGCCAGTGATTAATTGCTTCCTCAAGCGTGTGATGCCAAAATTGATGAGAAAACACCCTCAGACTTGCAAGATAAATATAGATGAAGTGATTTCCATTTTCACCATTACATTTAGTAGTTAACATATTTCTAAATTTGTGCAGAGTGAGGAGTGTTCAATTGTGAGCTTGAGAAGTTGTGAGGCAACGAGAATGAGTAAGCCAATCACTTCTACAGTTCCAATTAGGAGGTCGCCAAGAATTAACGTGTGGAGGCCTCAAGGAGATGTTTTTGTACAAGAACATAAGGTACCTGAACATGTGCCATCTACGGAGGAGAAAGACCATGTTGATAAGCCTTCGTGTGCTTCCACTAGATGTAGCAGAAGGTTACAACATCAAGGTATTGCTACCGAGAAAGCAGAAGAGAAAGGAAAGGAGCCCGCATCGTTTGCACCTAGAGTACACAAGAAGATAAGGTATGGACATGGCTCTTATGGAAGACAAAGTTCCCTAATTGCTATCATAGATAGCCCTTTAGAAAGTTCAATGGAGATAGACTCAGACTACCAATAGTACCTCATGATGCTGAATCAAGTTACAGTTCTAGGAATGGAGGTATTATCAGTACTGCCAATATCCGTCAAAACTCCGAGTGTGCGAGATGGTTATGTGCTAGGAAAAGATAAAGATGAGGAGGGAGTGAAGGTTTCTTCCCTACCTCCTGCAAGGACACAAAGTGGGCGTGTGTATCATGGGCTAGGTTCTGGTATTGGTTATTTTTCTAATTGAGAAAGTTGGTGTGTGGGTTTTCAAAATTTGTGTTGTTTGGTAAGGTTGTCGTGGTGGTTGCTTCTGTTCCTCGCGTGCGATGCTATTTTTTGGGTTTTATGTTGACTATGGACCTTCAAGGTGACGTAGACATGGGATGCGAGGCTTAGTTGGCAGTTAAATGGAAATTTTGGCAATATTTACATTTCCCTTTTGATGGTGGTTATCAGTTTTGCCTCCCCATTTTCAACAAAGGATTGCTCATCACCATGTGGGGAATTTTGAAATGAAACATCTGAAATGTAATTGCATTTTGAGTTGGATGCTTGTTGCTCCCTTGTACTATAAAAGGGATTTCATGGCTCATTTTTAGGGATCAGGTTCTAAAATTTTGAGTCTTGCATACATTCAGGGTAGAAGTTAGGTATAGGAAGGATGCCAATGAATAGAACAACTGAATTGTCTTGGTTTTGAGTCATGTATATGTTGATATTAAAATATTTTTATAGAAATTACTGATATTGAAACAAATCTTATGTCTAATAGATTTACTCTCCTTCTGTAAATTTCTACAAATTATGAATGAAATATCAAGGGTATCTTTGTTCATTGTCAAATGCTTATTTGAATGTATGTCCTTATTTTTGTCTTGATTCAAAGAATCAATTAAATGCTTGAATAAGGTCATGAATTTGTGATAATTTACAAAGGATCTGATAAGAAGTCATGTTTTAGAAGTAGTGAGTTTTCATAATGTAAGGCATTGTGAAAATAGTTCATTATTGTTAGAGTTAAAGAATTTATGTATTACTGATTATCATATGTGTGACTCCATTTCCCAATTGATAAAATACTAGTCTATTTTATAAAGGTATTCACATTTGAATTATAATAATAGTGTACTCGATCATGGACTCAGGATCAAAGCATAATTCATTTAAAATTTGTTAACCACGAGGCATGTACTTGAAATACTTTCTTGTTCCTAGTGAATAAACAATCATTTTGTCAAAGATCAACCAATCTTTTAGTGGATTATGTTTATTTACCCTTCATAGTAACCAATCTGTGAGTTGATGTGTTCTTTACTAAATAAATCAAAATGAACACAATTAGGAACACCTTCCTAGGTCCCACAGAGCCTAAAGTGAAGGAGTAAGGCCCCTTAAAGCCTTTTCTCATTAAGTTGGCCATTCATCTTGGGAATTCTTGAGTATAGGAGTTGGCTACTCTTTAGAGAGTTCTAGAGGTGTATTAGAAAAAACACCAACACCTCCAAAATATTTAGAAAGGAGGTAAACTCAACGAGTTCGAAAGAAACAACCATCACTTGCCTCTCTATCTATTCAACATCAAAAGGGTCGTTGAATCTTCCATCCTAATAGAGAGGATTGAATATATTTTGAATTTTTTTTATTCATATATGTCTTTCTTGTTCATATATTTTTGTATTTCTGACTTGTGATATTGTATTCTTATATGGCTTTGTTGTAAGCCTATATATATTTTTTGTACATATATATAGTTTTACCAACATATAATATTGTATGCCTATATGGATAATTTGTTTTACTAATGTTTCCTATGTTTTCTATAAATGATTATTAGACGATACATATTTGATTCTTTTTAATTTTGTATGTTTGAAGATAGAGAACTAATTACAAGGATAATATACTGAAGAGATATCTATATCTATATCATTTATGAGTTTCTAAAATATTTACTTTCATGTGATTGCTTTCTTTAGTTCAACTAGATTGTCCCATAAAATTAGACCCTTATTTTTTGAGGGTAATGAAACTTATGGATACAACATATAATCAAGCCTTGTAAACCAAGTTCAACACTAAAGAACTGCAAAGATACTTATAATTTTCTAGGGAAATGATGAAATTATTTTCCTTAAAATCTCAAGCTATCCATGGATCCAAATAGAAATGGCCTTAACATGTGAATCTCAAATTTCCTTGAGTCTAAGGGTTTAGTTGAGTAACATAGTATAGGTTCAATTAAGAAACACACTACCTCTAGAATCTTAAATTTATCAAATATCAATGAAATTAAATTCAAGTACTTATTTATCAAGTGTCACTAGAATGATTGAATAATAATATACTAGCCAACTACTGCTCATCTAATGATAGCACCTTGCATTGAGTTTTGTTACTTGACCATAATGATAAACCTCATTGCACTAAGTACCACTTTAGAAATGTCACATACCTAGGATTATTTTGTTGCAATGTCCCATTGTGTTCATAATGATTGTATTGTAGCCCCGATCAAAGACTATGCCCTAAGACCATCATGTAACAAGTAAATAAGTCCTCTTTACTAAGGTTAAATAAGGTTGGTTTCCCACAAAATATAATGGTTTTAGAGTTATATTTTTTAATTTGAAGTTTTAGATTTAGGTTTTGAGTATAAGCTTTATATTTTAAGTTTAAGTTGTAAGTTTAAGGTTTTGACAATAACTTTTCAACCAATAATATTTTTCTATTCTATCTTCTACAATTCTAGTTCTAAAACAAAGTATACAAATCAAACTCAAATCTTAAAGTGGCTTTTATGGTTAGTTTTCACATACATTCAATTTACTCATACATGGTCAAGATTAAAAATGCTTCCTACATTATAATCCAAAAATATTCACTTCCACTAAATCCTTATTATTTAAGTTATTTCAAATAAAACTTTGACCAAACCATTGCTTAAATTTCTAAAACAAAATTATAAGAGCAAGCAATTCAAGATAGTTCAATTCTTGTATAAAAATTCAAACTCTCTCCTGCAATATAAAAAATCTATAAGGATTGAGATATAATTAATCCCCATTTACATCTATGTAAACACATTGTATGAGTTCTCCTTTATCACATGACCTAGCTTATATTTATTGCACAATACCATGTTTTCTCACCTAATTAGTAATGTTTTTTAAATATTGTCTCAAGAATCATTTTAAAAATAAAACCATAAGGATAATGACCTTCCCTAAATGATTAATTTATGTATTTCCTCATTAATTACTTTGAACTAACACATTCCATATGAGACATGTAGCACATGTTACACCAAGCCATAGAGTCAACATGCATATGGAATTGATCACCAACATTGTTACCATTTTCAAGAATCTTATGGATTGTGTATCTAAAGGTAAAGGTTCATATTTATTGTCTTTTGTGGATGATAAGCATGCAATATCAAACAAACCATGATTCTCATCAATGGTAATTACATAAAAATATAAGCATTTTGAAGAATCAAGTTCTTAAGAGACTGCCTCAGTGCAATGTAGCCTAGAAGGATTAAGAGACCCACAAAAGGAATCAAGACCTCTAGTAGCATTCACTTTCTCACCTTGAAATTTTGGCACATTTAGTTTAATATCACAATGTGCAGGAAGAAAAAAAAATGCATATTGATACTTTTACATTGCTCCCAAATGAAGTATTTTTCAAGAATGCATTCATTATATTGGTATAGTCAAATGGTCTCTATTTTGACCAAAAAAAGATAGGGTAATATAGAGGGACTTCGTATCCACTTATAGGTTTAGATGAAACATTTTTAGGTGACACAGATTGAGAGAACATGTGGACAAAAGTTTGTGGCAAGTTTTTTCTCTCAAGGCTCTTAAGAGACTGCTTGGTGCAATTTTAGCTTGGAAGGATTGAGAGACTTGAGGAATGAACCGAGGCTCCTTTACAATTCACCCACCCACCTTGACTTGTTGGTATAGTAAATTTGGCCTCATGACACAAAAAATATAAAATATACATGTTGGCACATTTACACTACTCTCAAAATGACATATTTTGTAATAATGCATTCATTGTTGGTATGGTCAAATGGTGTAGATTTAATAAAAAATGAGATATATTATTGTAGATAGATCTAAGATCCACCTATATGTCTAGATGAAACATTCATAGGTATCACAAACTCTGATAACTACAAGTTGTCTCATAGTTTGGCATTTTTTTTTCTCTTAGGGCTCTTAAGAGATTGCCCTAGCGTAATGTATCATGCAAGGATTGGGAGACCCAAGGAAAAATTCAAGGCCTCCAATAGTATTCAATCACCCACCTCGATGTGTTGGTTTATTTTATTTGGCCCCATAACACATGAAATGAAAAATAAGCATGTTGGCACATTTACACTACCCTTAAATGATGCATTTTTCATGAATGCATTCATTCTTAGTATGGCTAAATAGTGTCAATTTGACTAAATTTTAGATAAGGTACTATAGAGGGACCCAACATCCACCTCTAGGTCTATATAAAACATTTATAGGTGCCACAAACTTCGAGAACTACTCCATCATAGTTTGATATATTTTTTTCTCTCAGGGTTCTTAATAGACTACCCCAGAATAATGTAACCTATAAGGATCAAGAGAATCAAGGAATGAAAAGAGTATTATATTATAATTCACCCACCCACCTTGACATATTAGCACAATTGGTTCAATACCATGATGCACAAAACACAAAATATGTCTATTGGAACATTTACAGTACTCTTAAACGATGCTTTTTGCAAGAACACATTCATTCTTAGAATAGTCAAATGATGTCAAGTTGACCAAAATAAAGAGATTTTATTGTGGAGAGACTCTATATCCACATATAGTTCTAGAAAGAACATTAATAGGTGCCATAAACTTTTAGAACTACTTCATCATAGTTTGGCAAGTTTTTGCTCTTAGGGCTCTTAAGAGACTGCCCTAGAATAATATAGTTTACAAGGATCAAGAGACCCAAGAAATGAACCAAGGTTTATATTAGAATTAACCTTCCCACCTCAACATGTTTGTGTAGTTATTTTTCCCCCATGATGCACAAAACATAAATTATGCCTAGTTGCATGTTTACACTATTCTCAAATGATGTTTTTTGCAAGAATTTATTCATTCTTGATATGGTCAAATGATGTTGAGTTGACCAAAAATAAAGGGGGTTATTATGGAAGGACCCCACATCCAATTATAAGTCTATATGAAACATTCTTAGGTGCCACAAACTCTGAGAACTACTTTGTCATAGTTTGGTAGTTATTTTCTCTTAGGGCTCTTAAGAGATTGCCCTAGAATAGTGTAGCTTGCAAGGATCAAGAGACTTGGGGAATAAACCAAGGCCTACAATAGAATTCACCTTCCCATCCTAATGTGTTGGTGTAGTCAATTCATCCCCACAATACATTTAACACAAAATATTATTGTTGACACATTTACACCACTTTTAAATGATGATTTTTGTAAGAATGCATTTGTTCTTGGTATGGTTCAATGATGTCAATTTGGGTGAAACCAAGAGAGGTTATTTTGGAGGGACTCCATATCCACCTAAAGGTCCCAAAAAAAAAATTTTAGGTGCCAAAAAAATTGAGAACTACTCCATCTTATGACAATATTTTGCTCTTAGGGCTCTTAAGAGATCGCCCCAAAATAATGCGTCTGGCAAGGATTGAGAGACCTAGGGAACAAAATGAGGCATCTAATAGAAGTCTGTGAGCTTGGGTAAATATATGGATACTGATTTTCTATGTAAATGTGATGTTCATTTGTGTAGCATTCATTTCCTTCTACGATATAGTGAAATTTGAAATCCAAAATTATCTATCATTGGTATTCCCAATCTTTGCGTTGATGTGTCTGTGGTATTTGTAGTATGTGTGCTAAAATTGATATGTAAAAATACTTATTTATTTTGAATCCTTGATCACATTTGTATCATGACTATGGACAAATTTTAGTTTTCCTTTACTACTTTATGGTTAAAAGTATACCCACTTTAGAACTCTAAGAACATAAATCTCATCATACGAGGGAGCTATACCTCTAAAATTTAGAGGAAGATCACTAACCTAATAGCGATCTCTCCAACTATTGGTTCATTTGTCACTACTCAATAAGGAAAATCAGGGTCATTTTTCAAGGTAAACTGCAGTGAAAAATATGTTAACTAACACAGTCTATTTTATTTATTATTAGTTTTCCTTTCATTGTTGTGGTGGTAGATATGATTGTAAACCATCAACCCTAAACTTCAAGATTGAAATTTTAAAAATTGAAGGCTTATGTGTTTAGTAAATTAGTAATGAAAATTTTAAAGGAATGTAAGATTTTTGTCTTTCACTTACCCAAAAAGATGAATTTATTGCGTACTTGTAGTTTCCCTCTTAATTCCAACTGGTGGCATGTTTTTATTTTCATGCATTTTAGTTTTTGCTCTATGGTCCTTGTTTTGAAATGTTGTTTGTATTTGCTAGGGTTTATTGAGACAGTCATCTTTCAAATTCTTAAACCTTAGAAAATCCCTAGGTCTAGGTGTGGCTATAACAAATTTATTCTATTCCTCTGTTGATCGCTTGCTTCAATTGCCCGCCTTTCAAGTTATGACTTATGAGCCCTTTGTCTCATGTTTTAACCAACCCCTTCTGCTAAGCTTACCGGATGGACTTGTGACTCATTGAATATTTTTTCTGAAGTATTAAAGCCCTAAGTCTAAGTCCCCGTGTGTTAATCTTTGGCCCCCTTTCTCCTAGTGTATCCTTAAGAACAAACTTTTTGTACATGTCTAAATTTACAACTTAAATGCTAAGAATTTGGCCTCACTTGAGACATGTGTTGAGCCCTAAATTTAGCACAAACCTTCTTTGAAGCATGTTTTCATATCTCTAATGCATAACAATTTTGTGATGGGCACGAGGTTTACAAGATCAAAACATGTGTCATGATCTTTTCATAGCGTGCATCCTCTTTGGAGTGCATATTTTTCACAGAGCACATAAGAATAATGTGCTAAGTTTGCTTTGTTAAGGTTGAAGACAAGTGTGTCACTATAACTGTTGTGCTTGCTTCCTTTGCATCACATTTTTGGTCATCTAATGCATAGGAAAACTGTGCTAGGATTGGACCACTGAGAATTAACACTTGTCATAGTTTCAGTTCAACGCTTCACTCCTTTAGAGCCCATTTTCATAAAAGGAGAGTATAAAGAAAATGTGTCGGGTTGGGTTTGATAAGAGGAGGATAAGTGTCGGCTTTTGTTTCTAGTGAAAGGCTTATTTAGGGTGGGGTCCCATGGGGGGGCTGGAGGGTCTATTTTTAAGGAACAAGAGGTCTCATGATAACAAATTTTTTTTCCTATGGGATTAAATGAAATCTGCTCCTAAAAAATAGCAGCTCCTACCTTATAGGGCTTCAAATTTGAGGGGGTGTGAAATGGGTGGGGCTGGAGCTCGCCCCTACAGTTTAACAATTATCTCTACCATTTGTCAGCAATCAACTCAAATTCCACATGCCCACCAGAATAAAATTGGAGGGAAATGGTGTGTAATTACAAGTTTTAATCTCTATGATTTACATTGCACTCCACCCACAGTGCATAGCTTGAAACAGAGCAATAGTTCAGAGACCTTCCAGCAATAGAACAGTGCGTTGAATACAGCAAAGCAATGACAGAAAGATGTATCATAACTTTTCTCTCGTATTCGTCCTCTGTTCGTCAAATAATTTATGCGTAGTTGACTTTGCTGGAATTTTTCTATGCCTTGTTAAGGATTTTGAACTTAAAAAACTAGTGAGCATTTTTTGGAACAAAGACAATTATAAAATCAAGTATTACGCCTTGTTTTAAATGCATATTTTGAACTTTGAGACTTGTAGAAGCTCTACTTGTTTATTTTTTTGGATTGAGAAAATTGAAACTTAAGAGCTGAAGAGCTGAAGATTTGTTTTTGTAATGACAGTCAATTTTTCTCCTGACTTTCTTCTCTATTTTTATTTGTGGATTGCATGACTTACATTGCATAGAACCATTGGCCGCTTTAGTCAATTCATGGGATCACCAGCTTCCTAAAAATATGGAGCTTAACATTTTAAGTTGAACTGTACTATTTTGTTCATGGGACTACTAGCTTTAAAAAATTCCTAAAAAATCTCTGTAGCACCCGCTGAGACTTTTGAGGAAGCCCACCCCCATGGGACCCCACCCTAAGAGCACATTTTTGTGCTCTTGGCGCATAAGGAAATTTCGCTTAGTGATGATGAGTAAAAAGGGGACACATGGTTTGTCCCAAAATGTCGTGCTTGATTTCTTCTCAACGCATTTCTTTTCAAGTGGTGCATATATAAAAGGAACTAAGAGGGTGATGTCATAAATGGACACTTGGAACTTACTCCTTTTAGTGCATGGTTCTTATGGAGTGCAGTTTTGGATTATTGGCACATAAGGAAATTGTGCTTGAAAATAGTCACAAAGATGTTGACATGTGTCATATATAGAAATTAGCATAGAGATACTTCATAGTGCATTTTCTCAAAAGGTAATTCAAATGGAATATGTGGTGGTCCTTACAATTGTGCTAACTATTGATCTCATTTTAAAGCACTCAAATCAACGACTGGAATTCAAAAGGGAACGACTAGTTTTCGATGTTTAATTTCATCCACACAAACCATTATTCAACAATTAGAGCTCAACTACTGCCATTAAAAGATGATAAAAAAGAATTGTTTTGTTCTTTATCATAATTGAAAGCACACTCGAGATTTATGAAGATTTGAACTCTTAGAGAAATAATTACAAGCGAAAAGGAGCTATGGTTTTTAGGCATTTTCACGGATAAGTAGTTTGATCATTTGCAATTGTAAAATTGGCTGTAAGTTATTGAAAGGGTCTAGAAAGGAATGGTTTTCAGCTTGTCCGATTTTAATTTTCAAAAGGAATTGAAAACCCTAGGTAATTCAATAGTTGTGTAAAGATAAAAAAATATCTAAATAATTTAGGAACTTCAGAACCCTAAAAATGAGTGAATCTAGTGTTAAGTCAAGAGGTACTAAGAGGTTCATGGAGGATGATTTAATGAAGCAATTTTCTGGGTCGACGAAGAGGGAAAAACATGCCCAGGTTACAGGGGTTTCAACAAATAGATTGCAAGATTTGGTTGGATAGATTAGGGATGCCATTATTCCCCAACATGGTTGGACATGTTTGAATATGGGTACAAAAGAAGTAGGTATAACAAGACGATATCAAATTTATGGAAAAAAAGATTTGGGGAAATTGATAATGCCCAAATGTCAAAAGGGTGTTCCTATGCTAGAAATTTCAAGGCAACAAATTGTTGAGACCTTTGACTTAAATGTCTCAGCTAGTGTAAGCATAGACTTTGGTTCTCTTAGAAGAGAATGGGACAAAGATAAGCATGGATTCAGAGTGCTATGGATTCCTCAACATAGGAGAAAGGGTTCAAATAATAAAGTAGTCATATTTTCTAAGGATGAAATTGAACCTTTTGACTTTGATATCTTTGAAGATTATTTCATCAATACTTACTTTGATTAGTGCCAAGTCCTCGAGGAGGACTATAAAATAAAAATGCCAATTTACATGATGCTAGCAATCAACATTCAACATAGGGATGCCAACATGAGTTTTGATTATGTTACATACATTGCAGAAGAGATGCATGAGAAACTAACTGATTTGAAAGACCCCAATGTTGGCTTCTACTTCAAATGGTATTCTTTATAGATGCACATGATTTTGTATAGTGGGGAATTTTTTTGGAATGGGCCCTTGAATCTTAAAACTCATGATGAAGAACAAAATAGATTGCCAGTCTAGATGTGGATATACACTTGGGATTTCCATTGTTCATCTATCAATTATTTGTCCTTTGAGAATGTATTTGTGCATGATGTGTTGATCAATTTGGGCCTTCGGCCAAAGGATATGATTTCAAAAAAGTTTGTCAAGTTCCTCAGGCCCCTTCAATTTGATCTTGAAAAGAAAATTGATCACAATTGGGGAGATTGGTATCTGCATACCAATTGCACAATTTTTAGAGTATATGGCACCCCTATCCAAACACATTGTTTGTCAAAATTTGTAATTGACTTGCTTTTATGGAGATAATGTGGCAGCTCAATGGAACTGATAAGTACCATTTCAAACTCATTAAGAAAGGATCACTCATTCTAAGGGGAATGAAATTCTCTCATTTTAATATAATTGCAAATGAAGGGTTGAATGTTTTGCCGACCATCTTACAAAGCTACAAAATGAAGGTGGACCCTGCTAGGAATTGTGATTCTGAGGGTTACATTAATAAAATGAGATTAGAAAGAGACAAATCCCAATGCTATCACCAATTCCATGCTTCTGATGATGTTATTAGAAATCTTAAAATAGATGAAACAGTGGAGAGGAAACTGTTGGAACATGTTAGTGATTGTGCCAAAAGATTGACCTGTTAATGCTCGATACAAATGCTAGAGATAAATGGATCCATGGGAGGCAGCTAGTCCATGTCATGAATCTGAAGGGAGATGCTATGACAATTATTCCAACAAAAATAATAATAGATTTTCATGGTCCAATCTAAGGAGAAAAGGATAATCAATAATCCCTCCTATAAGAGCCCCTTTGTAGAAATTACAAATCCTATTGAAAGAATGGAAAAAATGTTTGCTTGTTTTGATAGTGGCACATACTTTAAGAGGAAGCAAGTTAAACAAAGGCTTGGAGAAGAAGTTAAACAACGTATTCAAGTTGTAGCCATCTAGACCATGCTAATTGAAGTTCAACCCTTGGTTGACTATTCAAAGAATCTTGAGGAAGGGGAGATCAGGAAATAAGAAGACACTATAGAAAATATGCCAGGAGATGAGGAGGTTGATCAACACTTCCCTTCCCCTAAATTCAATCATGGAGATGAGTAGGTGCTTGACAATAGGCTTACAATGGATTTTTATAATGATGATTTATTCCCTGATGATGTTAGAGTTCTAGCTTGCACCCAATTCATGGATGATGATACCTTTGTAACTTCTAAGGAGTTCAAAGATTTACAATTAAGGTCAACGAAAATGAGTTCAATGAAAGGATGAATCAAGCAAAGGAGGGAGTGGATCTTTCATAGCATGAAGAGATCACAAGGAAAGTCCTTCAGGAGATGGACTTTTATACATCCAGGATCACTCCATAGGAAGGAAGAAGAATGGTAAAGGAAAGTGGAATCCTCTTGTTACCAAAATGGGATCTTACATCAACCATTGCACTGGACACAATTAGGCATCAAGATGAAGGTGCATTTGCTTCTGATGAGCATGTTGAGCAAGCACACTTTGGGTCAAGATTTAGTCCTAATTTGTAAACTTTGGATACATGGGCAATGACCCCTACCACTAATAAACTAAGATTTATTGATTCTATCAAGGAGATCATAGGGAATGCGATAATAAAAAGAACATTAAATACATCAGCTCCACAAGCATCATCTTTGGTGTTACATACAACCATGTTTAATGTCGCAACTACCAAAAGATAGGAGGCAAAGTATGAAAGTTACATGCTAAGCATGTAAAATTTTAGGATGAATATAATAAGGTGGTAGCTTAGCTTCCACAACCCAAGGTTTCAATTCCCCCTCCTCCCACATCTACATCTGTAGAGTTCTTAGCCTAAGATAGAGAGACTTTGTCTCTTAGAATAAAAGGGTTGAAGGATCAACTAAAGCAAAGTAAGGAGAGTGAAAAGAAGGCCAAAGAAGAGGCCAAGAATTTTGCAACTGATATCATTGATGACTTTTTAGGTCATAGGCTATCCTATGTGTTGCACAAGATTGAAGGAACTTGGAGTACATTTGGTGGATTACATAAAGCATATGTTAAGAATATGCAAATTTAGAATAGCTTCCAAGATGTCTTGAATAGATGGATTTTAAGGGCCACCTCAATAAACAAGATGATTAAAATGACATCTTTTGATAGAAATGCTCCCAAGAACTTAATGCAAATAAGTGAGTAGATTGAACTATTGAGGGAGGTTTCTGCCTTTCAAACAAAGCTAGACATGAAATTCAAATCTAAATTGAAGATGTTTAAGGCATGAAATAGGGAATAGTTCGTAAGATTTTGGATATTTAAGGTATTGTCAAATCTTTGGATGTGTGGAAGGTAGAGTTTGTAGGCATAATTCCCTCATTGTCATCATATATTTGTAAGGATAGTAAACTAGATTTAGCTCTCTTGAACAATTCAATTGAAGAATTATTTAAGTTAGAGACTACTCTAGATATTTTTGTAAAGGAAACAAGAACAATTATATATGCAAGGTATAATTCTCATAATAATAAATTTTACAATCTTTTGGGTTTTCAGTGGCCTTCGAAAGAAGAATATAGCTCATGGGTAGAAAAATACATTGAATGAATATCTCCTACACTTCTTTTTGTCTTTTTAGAAAGGTGGAGCCTATTTTTTCTCATGTGGCCCAATCATCTTCTTCCTCAGATGTTTTTGAAGTTATAAAAGGTGGCATGAGGGCTCAACCAAGTGCTTGTACTTCCACCTTTCCTCTTTTAGATCATTTTTGGGATCAACAAGTATCTTTTTCAACGGTATATGTAACTATTTTATCTTTTAGCAGAAGATTTGTTTCTCCCATGAGATGGTTGTAAGTTGTTTTGTCTGATCCTAAAGGGACAAGATTGTCAAATGAAAATGTGACATATGTCCATGGCTTGAAGCTTGTTTGATCCCTTGTTTCTATAAAAGGAAATCCAGGGCCATCTTTTTAGGATCTTGGAATTTTTTGTAAGCAGAGCACTTGTGTTTAGTCTGTACATGTCTAGTCTAGGTATTCATAGGAAAGGATATCAATGTAATTGTTAATTTTGTATAACAATACTAGTTCTATACATGAATATACAATGATAATTTTGTAGTCAATTGTCTCCTCAAATGTATACTTCTTATCATTTATGAATACAAATTGATCAAGGATCTTTTCTGTTCATCTTTGCAAGATTTTTTCAATTGAATGTTTCTTATATGGCTTCTATTCAAGGAGTAGAATAATTTGCTATATAAGGAATATTGAATGTTTTGAATGCATACATGGATTGCTAAGTAGAATTGGTTGTAAAAACTAAGAGTAACATTGTAGGGCACTGCTGCTAAGCTTTCATAGAATTAGGTTGATACTGTTATATAAGTTTTCAAAGTGAATTTCCCTTGACTCCGATGCCTAGGTCTAAGGTACCAGTTTGAGCAAAGGTTCTAATTATGCTTTCCATGGTCACCATTTTAAAACCAAATTTCTATTTTAGTTATATTTATTTCTTAACATTATTCACATGTTCACAAGAACAAAATGCATAAGAACTCTAAGAATCTAGCCCAGTAAGTGTGTTTCATTTGTAATTCTTGGTCATATGAAGAGAATATATCTGTTTAAAGCAATATTTGGTATTAATTATATGAAATCCAAGTGAATATTGCATAGGACCACCCACCTAGGTTTTGTAGAGCCTGAAGTATAAAGGAGAAAATTGTCAAAATCCTTCTCCTATTCGTTGGCCAACCCCTTAGAACAATTAAGCATTAGAATTGATTATTTCCTAGATTGTTTTAAGAATTAGTTGGAAATTATCCTAAAAATGAACCAACACCAACCACCAACACTTAGCTGTTGAAATTTGATTCAATCGTCTAAGTTCAATACTATGTGCAATAACTTCCTAAGTTTCTTGTTATTCTCAAACAAGCGGCAAGTATACAAAAAAAGCAAAACAAGTGCAACATTGATCATAATTTCTATTTATATTAATGTTAGTATAATATTATATCATTAATTAAACCTAAGTAAAATATACATTATTAATTTATTAAATATAAATAAAATATAATTATTTTGACTACTCATAATGATAAAATTTACAACATCTAATGAACATAGATCAACAACTTAAGTTCTATTCTGGGTCCAAGTTTTGAAAAACCCAAATTTGAACTAAAGTTTCTAGAATATGTCTCCTTAAGAGACAAACTGTGTCAATTTTTTCAATGGGTGGATAATCACAATTGACCTGGTAGCTTCATTAAATTCATTACATTTGGATGGTGACAACAATAATAAATAAGATTTTGGGATTCAACAAGCCTTTTAAAAGGCACCACATAATCAACTGTAATAAATAAAATAAAATATTATATAATTATTAATAAATATAAGTAATAATGTACATAATATATAATTTTAATGCTAAAAAATTGAAATATAATTTAAATGCATCAAGTCCCATTAGTAAATTCTATCTCCCAATAGAAATTCTAGTCGACAAATATGAGATCACACCAAACACTAGTCATAAATGTACAAAAGGCATTTGAATTTTGAGGTGAGAAAATTTATGAAAACAATGGACATTGGAGTATAAGGTTGGTGGGGAAGAAATATTTTATAGCTTTAGTGATGGTACCTTAATAGTGAAATTAATTAATTTGTGTTACATCATTCAATAAAAACTTACTACTTAGTTTTAGTTACTTTACAATTTAGAATTGGGTTATTGAGCATCAACAATAAAGAGTCAAGAGAAAGTTTGAAAATTAAAATTGATGGCGTTCATCATGGTAGCTATGTATAGAAGGATATTTATTTTTTATGAAAATTGAGTATGTCGATGCATGATGTTATTTCTGTATTATGCAAACAACTAGTTGCTCACAAAAACCCACAATGCAAAAACAAATGCAAACACATTTTGAATTTTATTGCATCAAATCAACTCATGACAATTACATCAAATGGTAAAATAAAATTCCACCATTGAACATACAAAAATCTACACACAAGATTAATGAACCATGGCTCTTCTTGTAGCTTCTTCTCACTGCCCCAAACTCTCTTAGCTGTTGTTCAAGCCTTCATACAATTTCTCTCCTTCCCTTTTCCTCTCGTACACTGGTGTCTTATCTTTTCTTCACTGGTGCTACTCAAACTTGCAACACAAAACCCCAATGATACCTCTACAGAGACATATCTTCTTTTTTTTTCCCTTTTTCCAAACTTCTTCCCACGTTTTTCTTCAAAAACCTCCCAAAAATGCATTGAAAATCATCAATTATTGTCCAAGATGGGCTCCCAACTCTCCCCCAAGAATAATTATCCATATATTGTGTTTATTCAACCTTAAATGAGGCATCTAAACTTCCAAAAAATCCTCTAAATGCCGTCTTTACTCAAGGGGCGTTTTTCTCTATTATGAAAATTTTAAAAACTCTAAAATCTTGATTTTTTTACCTCTTTTATGTTCTAAATGCCCCCATATTATTTATGCAATAGATAAATAGTTAATGAAGGAATAAAAACTGATATTTAATTTCTATGACCCTTATAATTACCCTTCCACAATAAAATTGATCAAATTGGTACTATGGAAGTGTCGAATCCGGTGCTGACAGGTGAAAAAAATGAAAGTTCTCTGATTCGTATGAAAATTGGTGTGCAAGATTAAAATAACACCCCATGGACTCTTATAAAAGGATTTTACTCCAGCCTTCCAAAATCATGAGATATAAAACATTTCATTATTTGCTGATAATTTTTAATAAACTTTCAGCATTAAAATCTCTCAAATTAAAAAATATATGAATTTTTAATTATTTTTGTATATTTCACATGCCACCATGAATGCCCCTACCAAAGTATTCTACTCCAATCCTTACGAGTCTTTCAAAAATAATTTTTGAAAACTACTTGAGAGCCTTAAAATGATGATTGATAAAAATCAACTTTATGCAAATTTGAACACACCAAGAGCTTTCCAAAGCCAAGAGATGTTAAATGAACCCCAAAACACACCAAAACTGAATTCAAACTTGAAGCTTGTTTTTGGTTGATGTTGATTGTCAATTTGTTCGGATGCTCTTACATCAGACACGCCAGGTAGGAATTTTTTTTTTGAGTAGAACTCACAAAATGGAGTGGAGTAGTAGGACTACTCTTTCAGGTTGTGGACAATCTAAAATGAACTCCATCACTGATTTAGACAAAAAAAATTTCTTTCTCCTCCTCTTCCAACATTTAGTTGGAATTCTTGCCGTCTTCCATCAAGTGTGCATTCTATTCATCCTTCTTCTTGTGGACTCACATCCACCATAGACCATCATTCTTTGCCATATCTCTTCTTCCTTTCTATCTTTCTTCGTGGGATCCAACCCACCACAAACTGACCACCTCCACCAAGTTCCTCCTACACCATCATCTACAACCTTTACACAAATATGCAACATTCGCATACCCATTTTCAACTACAACTTTATCTTCTACTATTGTAATCTCTTCCTTAGAGGTTAAACAATCAACATTTTTAAATTTAAAACCAAAAATTACTTTCTTTGCTGCCCCAAAATCATTTTCTTCATCCTCAAAACCTTTCATGTATGCATCTTCATAACGCTATTTGAATTTTTTCATGTAGTCATGTCCTCCAAAGGACCATTGTTTGCTGCATCTCCTTCTTTATTGTTTGCACTGAAGATAACTTCATCCAACATTTTCCTCTCAAATAACCTATCATCCTCATTTCTTCTTTCAACAAGAGATCATCCTCTTCCTCACCAACCCACTTGTCAAATTTAGGACCATCCATGTTCACATTTTCTGATTGCAAACCCTCTTCATCCACTTCACACAATGCACTTCATTCACATGTTACCTCTGCAACTTGTATCTTATCATCTTCTTCACTTGCATGGGCTACCTCCACATATTCTTTTTTACATTCAACCCCTACCAAAGGGCTGCAACACTCTTTCTTTTTGCTCTTCTTTTCGCTATTCTCTTCTAAGAGAATATTCTTCTTCTCATATCTCTCTTTCCACATTCTCATTTCCTCTTTAAACTTCTTTTCTAATATATTCACTTCAGATTGAAGCTTTTCAACCTCTTCACGGTGCTTCCTATTTTCCACTTCTTCCCAATATTGTTTCCAGAAAAAAATTCATATGGGCCTCCTCATGACCCATCCCATCCTCTCAAGTATAGATTGCCTCACGCTCGATGATCTGCCTACGCACTCTAACCCTTTAACTTCATTCTCCACCTACAGGTCTTGGCATAGATTGCCTCGCATTCGGAGCTCTGCCTATGTACTCAAAACCTCAACTTTGATACCACTAATGCAAAAAACCAGTTGCTCACAAAAACCCACAATGCAATGTAACTTTGTTGCAATAAAGAATACCCACAATGTAAAAACAAATGCAAGCACATTCTAAATTTTATTGCATCAAATCAATTCATGACAATTACATCAAATGAAAAAATAAAATTCCACCATTGAGCATACAAAAATCTACACACAAGATTAATGAACCATGGCTCTTCATGTAGCTTCTTCTCACTGCCCCAAGCTCTCTTTGCTGTTGTTCAAACCTTCATACAATTCCTCTCCTTCCCTTCTCCTCTCATACACTGGTGTCTTATCTTTTCTTCACTAGTGCTGCTCAAACTTGCAACACAAAACCCCAATGATACCTCTACAAAGGCATATCTTCTCTCTTTTTCCTTTCTCCCAAACTTCTTCCCACGTTTTTATTCAAAAACCCCCGAAAAATGCATTGAAAATCATCAATTATTGTCCAAAATGGGCTCCCAACTCTCCCCCAAGAATAACTATCCATATACTATGTTTATTCTACTTTAAATGAGGCATTTAAACTTCCAGAAACTCCTCCAAATGTTGTTTTTACTCAAGGGGCATTTTTCTCTATTATGAGAATTTTAAAAGCTCTAAAATCTTGATTTTTTTACCTCTTTTATGTTCCAAATGCCCCCATTATTTATGCAATAGATAAATAGTTAATGAAGGGATAAAAACTGATATTTAATTTCTATGACCCTCATAATACCCTTCCACAATAAAATTGGTACTCTAGAAGTGTCGAATCGGGTGCTGATAGGCAAAAAAAAATGAAAGTTCTCTGATTTGTATGAAAATTGGCGTGCAAGATTAGAATAGCACCCCATGGACTCTTGTAAAAGGATTTTACTCCAGCCTTCCAACATAATGAGATATTAAACATTTCATTATTTGCTAACAATTTTTAATAATCTTTCGGCATTAAAATCTCTCAAACTAAAAAATGTATGACTTTAATTATTTTTGCATATTTCACATGCCACCTCCATGAATGCCCCTACCAAAGTATTCTACTCCAATCCTTACGAGTCTTCCAAAAATAATTTTTGAAAACTGCTTTCAAATCCTTAAAATGACGATTTGATAAAAATTGACTTTTACAAATTTGAACACACTGAGAGCTTTCCAAAGCCAAGAGATGTCAAATGAACCCCAAAACATGCCAAAACTGAATTCAAACCTAAAGCTTGTTTTTGGTTGATGTTGATTGTCAATCTGTCTAGATGCTCCTACATCACTCTAACTCTTAGTATGATGGACATTGGGAATTTTATTTGTGTATGACTATACAAGATGTTATTTCTTGGGCTTCTTGGAATGAAGAAATACAGGCCCTTGTTAACTCAAATGTGTTATGTCAAGAATTCATAGTTTTGAGTTTTACAAATGACACATACTACTATGGATGAGGGTCAAATTTTATGAAGACAATTCTATGTATGAGAAACTTGAAATTAGAATCAACACATGAAATTTCTATTATAAATTTAATTATATTTTATTGGGCTCATTATTAGAATCAACACATAAAATAAATTTAGTTATATTTTATTGGGCTCATTATTACCTACACCTAATGGTTTCTTGTACATTGAATACAAAGCTATATGGAAACTCATTTGTTGACATTGTGGATGACCACGTAGTCAAATTTTTGACATCAAGATTGCATGTTAATAGGCTAGTTATGGAGTATAGTTGAATATTTTTTTGTCATCATGGAATAGAGGGACACATATTTTAGAGGGAAAACTCAAGGTCATTGTAAATGATAAAGACTTAGAGTCTAGAGAGAATTTTTTTGTATGTTATAGATTTTCATATATTTAGATGGAAATCTCAACTCTCAATAATGAATTGCTAACAAAATTATAAGTTTATTACTATAAGTTACAATAAATTACACCTACAATAGATGAATAGTGAAACCTACAATATAATCCAATACAATAATATCATAACACGAGTTCCCAATTGAGCATTGTGAAGAGTTATTTTTGAGTAATATATTATAGTAATTTTATGTTTTCCTTTATTTAAATATTAATATAAGACTCATATCCATTTATGTGTTTAAATTATTTGTATTATTTAATTTCTTAATTTAGGAAAAATATAGTTTCTAGATATATTAAACATTTTCAATTTACAATTTATGTACTGTTGTTGATTAGTATGCATTTAGTTGAATGATTATAAAAAAATATCACGCAATAATAATATGAAAGTATTAATTGTAATTCCCCAAGCCAACATGCTCATAAAAAAACCCAACAGAATAATTTTTTTTTTGAAACAAGGACCACAATACCGATAATACAACAATGACATGTCACACTTGCACAATAATGTACACACATCTGTCACAATGACACAATGACAAAGATAACAAGACAAATTCAACATTGCTTAAGCACTTGTGGGATAAATCCACCATGATGAACATACGAGAGAGAGAGAGAGAGAGAACAACACCTACATGACGATCAATTACAAAACCATGATCACATTCTCTTGCAACACCACACCAAGATATGATGAGGGAATAATCAACCTCCAATCCAAATCCCAACACTCTTTACAAATCTAAAACAAGGGAAAAAATTCAACAAAGGTTTCTTAACTAGGAGGTACAAACTCTCCACTAATTGGAATGATGACGAGTCACTTCTAGACAACCACACACTTTCCAAGACATCTCATCATAATGCAACATCACGCAAGTGGAAGAATAATACATGACACCCCATGACCTATGATGAATGTGGATGACATAAAAAATACCAACAAAGAAGGATTATAACCTTCCCAAGTCTTCACAAGACTAGGTGCACAATCTCTCTAACCTTAGGTTCAAGACAATCATGCAACTTCAAAAGAAGGCATGTAAAATTAGACAAGAGAAGCCACAAGTTCTAAAAAAACACATAAGGACATACACACAACACCACTAGACCTATATGACCATGAGGAACAACTTCCATTTACATGGCTTTCCCATACGAGGCCTTAAAACAAGGAAGAAAGATCAAGTCTTGAAATAGAGATACTTGGCTAGGTTTTTGAGGGTCTTGATGACTAAAACAGATAGAATGAGAAAGATACAAGGCATAAAAATTATTAATAAGTGGCATTAGGCTTATAAAACCACTAACTAACCATGGTTGAGAGTGTTAATATTTTATTTTTGTATGGGAACGAGGTCGCCCAAACATAGGACCAAGCCGCCCAAAGAGACAAGCAAATTTTTGAGTTTTTAGCTTGTCAAACTAGACTACCCCACTGAAGACTAGGCTTCATAAATATGCAAATAGGCTACCCAACTAGACTTAACCACATTCTGGTAAGTCCAGGTCAATTTTGAAAAGACAGGGTTGCCTAGATATAGTACTATGCTACCCAACTGTGAAATGTGATCACTAAATTCATTTTAAGCACTAATTGAAATATTACTAACTTCGTTTTAGCCTTTGCACATCCTAGTATTTAAAATCATAAAGTAATCATGCTTGGTACCAAAATTGAGGAGCACAAATAAGCCAATACTCTTCTCTATTACCAATTTTACATCTGTCTCAAAAAGAGGTCTTTTGTCATCAATATTACAATTTGTATGAAAGGAAAAAGTCTAAATACATCAATTAAACTTAGTATAGTTTCCTCGATCCATGAATCTCTGATACCCAACAATGGTTACCATGCCACCCAAACTCGTGAAATCAAAAGGTCCACTCCCACCATGCTAGGAGATAGTCATATGGACCACAAGCAGAAAACTCATGTCAAACAACATGGTGAGAGGGCTTACACACACACCATACATGATGAAAACACTTAACATAGACATCATGTATCAAATAATCATCTGAATCACATAATGGATCCAATACATGTCATCACTTGGTACAATCACTAGGGCGTAACATAATCCACATTGGGAAAACTCACCAATGTCACATCAAAAATCCATTGGGCCAACTCACCAATTCCATATAAAGTATATCCCTTGGGAAAACTTATCATTTAAAACAACACAAGCACATGGAAGGGAATACATCCTCCTTCAGGTAATACTCAACTATACTAGGGTTAGATATTAGAGAGCAAGAGAGGGAATGCCATCACAAACACTCACATGGGGCTCAATGTGGAACCAAATATCCTCTCATACAAATGAGGGTACTTGATCTTACAAGTATTATTCTCCTTGAGTGGCTTGTTTTCCTTGATCATCTTTAGCCCATACGAACACTCAAGGCATGAGAGGGATATCCATTACCTTGGTTAATTAATTAGGTCCATTTTCAATTGCTAATCCAAAACTCCCCATACCGTGATTTCCTATGCACCACTTTGGGTAGGGTTCATGTTGGGATCTATTTCAATAAATCTCTCTAACACCTACACCCTAAGCTCATCACATCCTCCAATGAATGTGGCACAGAAAAAATGCACAAAATTTAGTTTCATCAAAATTTTCTAACAAGTTTCCACAAGCACTAGTTCAATAATTCACAAAGGATACTTTCATTAAAACATTCAAATTCATCGTATTTCATTCAAAATGTTCAAATTTTCTCATTTTTCCAATACACTAAAACTAGAAATTTTTTCCCAAAACCCCATTAAAATTTCTTCAAAATTTGAAGTTTCAAAAATATAAAATCTAAAGATACCCTTTGGTAGAAAAAGTGCCCAACACTCCTTTTTGGCTATAAAACATTCATTTTGCACAATTTTTGAAAATTTGGGCATTATAACCTCCTATAATTGAAATTTCTCAAAAAATAAAGAAAACAATTAAATGAGCATGAAATCTTACAAAACAAATTGTGTTGGGAGGTGTCTACACTCCTCCAATCTTATTCCAATATTCAAATTTGAAAGAAATTTACTAAATTAAAAGAAAGAAATAAAACACCTAGAATTATGTTAAAACTTCAAATGGAGAATACCTCAAGCATGCCAAATGAATGCATGAAATCAATTGCAAGAAAATTCCCCTTCCCATTCCTAATCCAATGAAATTGACCTTGTTGAATTCCCCTTCCAAATGCTCTCCCAATCAACAAAATAATTTTCTCTCAAAAGAGGGTTTTCTCCAAAATTCCTCCCAAAATAGATTATATAATGAAAATAAACCCCCCTTTTTCTATTTATCCTTTTTGAATTCACAATTATAATTTAATATAAATTTGTTTTACATTTCTAAATTTGTAATCCCATTCATTTTCCCCAAAATCCAAATACGCATTTAAATTAATTCCTGAATAATATATATCATTTAAATTCATGATTTAAATCTATATAAGCATATTCATTTAAATTTATGAAAATAAAATTCAAACAAGATAATTAAATCATAAATAACCCATATTTCCCAACCCAAGGAATTTCATAAATTAATTAAATACACTTAACATCATTTCCATTTTCATTGTATTTTTTCTCTTTCCTAAAACACAAAAAATACTTTAATAACCAACACAAGAAATCATTTAAATTCCTAACGTTTCATTTATGAAAAACATAAAATCTAAACCATTAATTAAATTAGACATTCACTGATTATTCATGACACATAGGGATTCAAAAATTCCTAACTTAGATCTAGGTTCATATAGGGTCAAATATGACTTATATCGTACTTGATTTGAGTACGATCAGGGAATGGATAGGGAGGCCCAATGTGACATCTGAATTAACCACCATTAGGAAATAACTAAGACCTATACATAACTAAGTGGATAAATAACCCTCTACCTGCAACCATTCAACACACGTCAAGGTAGTCTACTTAATGTATATATAGCTAAAGCATAACATAATCACCCAAAGGGGTCTAATAGTATAAAGCATAAATAACATCCAAATATTTTTCATATAAATAATTTCTTGAAGATTGATAATCACGTCTAAATTTAATCACAACATATACAATGCATATCACTAAACAAAAGTATAATGATAAACCAAGCATGTAAATATATAAAATTCCAACAGTCGACATGTTGAGGAACATCATCTTGAACATGCAATGGTTCATACACACCATTCAAGGCCATAAAAAATCACCACAAAATCACGAGGAAATGGTGAAGCTAAACCACCGATCCTGCAACTACAAGCTACAAATGAGAGGGACACTACATTAATAATATGTTAATTGTTAATGGAAATTAAAAAATGTGTAAAATTTAGATTCTAAAAAATCAATTTTAGTTTCAAGGTAACACAAATGGGTAAAAGCACATACATGTGTCACACTTTATAAAGGAATTGGCCAATAGCAAATTTTTTTTTGAACTTCAACCACATAAAAGTGGTAATTATGTTTTGAATTTCAAAATGATGTAAACTAATAAAATGTAAAACTCTTGATGAAGTTTATTCCTGTAATTTTTTAGATTTTAAAAAAAATGTTTTCATTAATTTTTTATCAATTTAAGAATAGATTTTGGAATGTTGAAAATTTCAGAAAAAAGTGACTTCACGGGCCGTCAAGAAACAAATTGAAAAAAAAAAATTTCTCCCTAATTTTTTTTTCTCCAAATAGGTAACTTCAATATTTTGTGCATGGAAAAAAAAATCAAATTTTGATGTATATTTTTCTTGTAATAACATTTTAAAGTAAAACTTGTCAGAATTTGGCAATTTTCACATGACATCAACTATTGTCTATTTTTTAATCATTTTCAAAAAACAAATTATACCATTTTGAAGAAGACTCTCCCCTCTTATGCCCCATATATATATATATATATATATTTTAATATGTTTTACTTTTTTTTTTAAATTTCTAATAAACCTCTTTTTTAACTTTAGCAACCTACTTGCATTATTTTAAAAATAAAATATTTTAAAAGTAATCAAAATATAAAAAAATTTACATATTTGGACTCACCACTCCGAGCTCTACAAAAGGGTATTTTTTTTGTTGTTGCAAAAAATCATTCTGACTAAAAAAATACTCTGCTAAAGTTGAATGTTTCAATTTTTTTTGAAAAAAGGTGAGTTGGCTGCTAAGTATAGGCAACCAACTAGACATGCTCAACCGAAACATGCTCGACCAAGAATTTCTCGACCAGAACTTGTTTGGCCGAAACATGACGGATCGACAGGTGCTTGACCAAAAACGATCGATATAAATAATTTTTTTTTTTTTTTTTTCAACTCAAGAAAATTCGGTAAAATACATATTTCGATAAAGGAAGGCATATTTCAACAAAGGAAGGCTTATTTCGACAAAAAAAGGTTTATTTCAACAATTTAGAAGACCTATTTCGATAAAAGAAGGTTTATTTCAATAATTTAGAAGACTTATTTCAACAAAAGCAGGTTTATTTTGATAATTTAGAAGACTTATTTTAAAAAAAGAAAACGTATTTGGACAATAGGAGAGCTATTTTTGAAGGTACATTGATCTTCAACTTATTTAATTGATTATGTCACTATTTTCATGAATGCATTTGAAGTTTGTTTTCACTATTTTTCATTTAAATATGGTTGAGAACTAGGGTTATTAGGTTATGGTGTACACATGTACAAAGACCCACAATTTTGTTGCATCTTATGACGATATTCCTTCTACATATCATGATGATTAGATATGTCCATAGAGCCACATGTTATTTTTATATCCTTCCTTATTTTATGCATTATGATGTGTTTCACATGATCACCAAATTCTCCCTAGCTCATGTGAGACCTATATCAATAAATTAAAGATATATACCTTTCATGATGCTTGGAATATGTAAATTGATGATCTATTTTGTTAGCCTAGATCATACATATGCACATTCATGCTTCATCATCTTTTGTTACATTACATGATGATATCAAGCTTACCCATGACAAAGAGAAACCACCTAATATGAGATATATGAATTAAATTCTTAGATTTCATAATTATTGATCACCAATTCTATGTTCTTCCGTTCCTTTTCTTGGCTTTATGAATATTTTCACATTCCTAGTTAGTATGGGGATGATGCAAAAACACCTTTTGTATTACATTTTGACATAAAAAATTTTAAACATGTGTTATGATTTTTATGTCACTTCTTCATGGTATCATATTCACTTTTTACTTTTTTTCTATGTCATGTATATTGTGACCCCCTTCACCCATTCTTCCATATACCTTTTATTTCTTTATATTTTAGATTTTTTAATACACCTTGTTTGTTGTGATTTTCACACTTATTTTATCTTTTATATTTGGTTGGACATTCTTATCTTGCCTACTTGGAGTCTTTTCAGTTTCCAATTTTTCTTTTCTTGAAATATTTCCTCCTATTCTTGTGTACATCCTCCTTATGCCTATGTTTTATTTACCTTTTCCTTTACTTTTATTTCCAACTTGGACTTATCTTTTATGTATATATTATTTTTCTATTTTATGTTTTGCATGCTTATGTTTATTAGACTTTTGTTTAATACTTGGGATTTTATGATCTTTCCCTTATAATTTTGGTTTCTCATGTTGCCTCATTAATTCTTAAATTTTCATGCATGTATTGTGATACTTTTCAAGCATGTAACTTTTCCACAAATTATTCTTTGACCATTGATTATTTTCTTTGATCCTATATGTTCATGGACCACACTTTTATCTAGTTACCACATAGACTAGAGGGCATCATGCATTCCATTACATCTTATACCTTCATCATGTTGCATCTTCATATTATGGGAATCATGTCTCTATCCCTTTACATCTTATGCTTATATGGTTATATCCTTACATTTTAGGTCATTAATCCTTCCTCAACATAGTGTGATTTTATTTGTCACATCCTTGCATTTAAGGAATCATGCCTTCCCCTTTGTAATCTCATCCTTTCATTGCTATATACCTTTTCATAGGAGATATATCACATTTTCTCTCTTTCACATCATATAAGTCTTTTATTACGATATATTTAAATTAGAGGCATCATGCCTTTCCACCCTCATGAGTTTCATTATACTATCCTACCCATCTAGGGAAAACTAGCTTTATGCATGTGCACAATCATGTGTTTTTCCTTGCACCTCTTCTCTTCTCTACTTTTCATTTATTTCTCATGTGTGGGTTCAATCCCTTGTTCTTGTGCATTTAACTCCTTCCTTGTAACATGATCTAATCCCATGTGTTAACCCTATAGATCCTTTTATATAATGTTCAGGTTATCCAGCCTATTGTGCCCCTACATCAAACTCCTTAGGTGTGAAATAATGTACACATGAATCCAAGATTCAAGAACAAATGAGATGAAGTGGTAGTTTGATGCTAGATTCAAAGTTCATCAAGATTGTCTCATCCTTACCTAGACACTCATACTTTGTACGATTAATTTATGTTTTCTCCCTTATTTAAATGTTTTTCCTCAACCTCACCTACATGGCATGTACACTAACTGAGCCTCTATCCAAGTTCATTTCCATTTTAATTGTTAATTAAATTTCTTACATGCTGTCCAAGTTTTCCCATGCTCTTGCATTAGGTTGGCACATGTATTAGGTTCACTTGATTTGATTACATGTACTTGAATTATACTTGGTGATCTACACATTTAGGTATATTCGAGCTCATGATGTTTCTCTTTCTATGTTTTATAGTACACTCATTTTATTCAAAGATCCACATATTGATGCACATTTAGTGGTGATCTAGTAAGTGATATCATGATCTAGCACGTGCATCTAATTACATGCTTTAAATATTTTCAAGTGATTTAGTGGTGCAGGTGGTTTCTAGATTTTATTTTTGGTTTTTTCCAGAAATCCTTCTTCTCAACTATTGTCTTTTTTGGACTTTATGGGCTCACATTGCATGTATTTATCATCTATAAACACACTGAAATAAAGTACCTAAACTTTGTATGTGTAGTATTGGGATTCTTGCACATCACTTTGTGCCTTGTTGTACTCGCACTATGATATAAAGTGCCATGGTAGTTGATGTTTGCCTTTTTTTTCCTTCATACCTTTCTCATGTGAATGTGACTTTTATTTTCACATCCTTTCTATCTACTTGTACTTTCATGATTGCACCTTTAGATGTTCTTGGTTCCTCTTCATGCACTACTTTCGGGCATTTAGTTTCAGTATACCTATCTCGCCTCTCCCTTTTCAGTATTATGGGGGGGTTTATACTGTTGGTGTTAATGCTTCCTTGGTTTCACGTTGGGGTGAGCTATGTATACAATATTTTTTCCTATGTACTAGGTGGATGCAACGGCTGGTTACCCCATGCATTTCGGTGAGATGGAGTACTTACCATATGGACACTTTTTCATTCCTTCTTTTAGCATTTCATCAGTCATTCTATAACAGTGTTTGTAGCTTCTTCATGCTTCAGTGGTGTTTTCCATGTTCATCCTTTGTTCCTATCTTCTAGGACAATTTCTTCTTGATTGGAGGCTTCTTCATCCTTCACTCTTGTTTGGAGGCTTCTTAGTCCTTCACTTGTATTTCTCTCTTTTGGAGAGGATTTTTTCCTACGTGGTTTTCTCCTTTTCTCCTATTGTTAGAGATCTTTTACATTTGTACATGGGTGCCTCATCTGGCCTTAGCTGTTGGGACCCATCTTTGCTTTCATGCTTTTTGTCCTTAGTTTCTTAGCTTCTCCCTAAGTTCATCTTAAGGGGGGGTGTTAGAGTAATACATTGTTTACTTAATTATTTTAATCATGTTGATTAATTAATTAAGTCACCTTTACTTTATTTCACTTAAGCTAAACTTATGAATCTTTATTTTGCATTATTAAAATAGTCACGTTGTCTCGTTCATTATGATCTTGACACTTGTCACATGCTAATTTAATCCTCTCCTAGGGTTCTCTTTAGGGCTTTGATCTCCTTTCTTAAGGATTGATCTCTTTGTAATTATTCATCTTCTTGGGTAATGCATTTTTGCTTCATGTTTGCAAAGCACCATTCTTGTGTCTCTTGATCTCCTTTGGTGACAGGTTATTTGCTTGCAAGTGTTCATTGGGATCTATGAGGTTGGATTACCAACTTCTACAATGATATGTTTGTAATTTATGTATTTAAAGAAATTTTAATTGATGAACCTTTTTTCAAGTGATATATATATATACCAAATATGAGCTCATGATACCAAATGTGCTCATGTGATATGTTTGTAATTTGAATGCTTTTTTTTACTTTGGCTTTAAAACAAACGAACAATTTATAATTTAGTGTTAGATATTTATGCAATATTAACTGTACACATTTCATTGAAAGCTCATGTGTGTACATTTATATGCAGGTGAATTTAAATTTGAGTGCAATTTGTGATGATGAATCCAAGGACTAGATCGAGGAAGTGTGATCAGACACGAACAAGAGAGAGGAAGAGAAAATCGGGTGAAGGAACATCTATTGAAGAGCAACCCATGGAAAATATTGATGACCAAGGTGACGTACAGGTACAAGAACAAATTGAACCTAGTAATATAGTTTTTTTCTATGGTATGGAAAATATGATGGAGATGGATGAAGATTCTCTTTTCAATAATATTTCATTTGAAGATATGTTATTTGAAATCACATTAAAATTACACTCAAAAAGAATATGGGATTAATTTTTTGAAGAAAAATCTCTAATTGGAAGAGCATAGTTAGTTGCAAAGCTATTTAGACAAAAATAAATGACCCTTGTTATGGAGTTGTAAGGGGTTGATAATAGAAAAAGCCATTAGATTCATTAAAACAAACAATTGTTGAAAACTTGCAAGAAGCATTGAAATGTATTGAAAACAAGAGTCGATCTAGTGATCTAAGTGTTGCATGTAGAGCATTGATGACTGCAATTTATAATAAGAAATTATCACATAGAAGAAAAGTTCAAGAAATTTTTGAATTACTAAATGTTTCTAGGAGAAATATTCAAAGGTATATTGTAAAGAGAAATGAAATAGATGAAAAAATTGAGAAAAATTGGGTAAATATTTGTAGGGTTCCCCGAAAAGATAGAATTTCAGAAGATGTAAAGAAACAGGTGGTTGAATATTGGACCAACCACTGTCGTGTTTCTTCCAATAGAAGCGATACTATACAAATAATAGGTGAACATGGTGCACAAATTTCTCATTCAAAACATTTTATAGATACAACACAAAGTGAAATTTTTGAGGCATTCAAGCAAGAATTTTCAAATGTGAAGATTTGTCAAAGAATGTTTGAGACACTACGACCATCATTTGTACATATAAATAAAGTATGTGAAACTTGTTGTTGAAATCATGTTGAATTTGATCTACACCTACAATCATATAAAAAAGCAATGAAAATAATTGATCGAAATATAGCCATCCCTGGAAACACAACACAATTTGTGAAGTCTCTTGTATGCGAAAAATCAAAAGATTTAGATGAATTCAATGTTCGGTGTATAAAAAATGTATGTAATGATTGTGGAGATTTGAAAAATATTTTACAAGTTGACAATATTGAAATGCAAGTTATTTGGAAGAGATTTTAATATGAGACATACTTAATGAAGTCAAGAGTCGAGGTCAAAAAATTTGTTCTCAAATAGAGTGGATTGCCTTACAATGAATTCATGAATAAATTTCGCAATATCATATATCCACATATCCAGCATCGTCATGGTGCAAGATGGCAAGCTAAGCAATTTTGTGATTAAAATAATTGCTTTCCACCAGGTTCTATTCTCTCTATTGTAGATTTCTCTAAGAACTATACATTTAGTCCTCAAACTGAGATTCAAAGTCAATATTATCATTCAGAGCAAGTTGCAATCTTTGTGTAAGTTTGCTATAGGCATGCTGAGTTACAGGTCGATGAAATACAAAGTAGCAGAGATGATCGAATTATCATCAAAGATGTTCACTTTTATATCAGTGATGATATGGGTCATGATAGAAGCTATGTAGCTCATTGTTTCAAAATGTTTTTTGAAGACCCAAGACGATGTGGCATAAATCAAGAGCAACATTGGATATGGTTTGATGGATGTGCTAGTAAGTACATTATTTTTATTTTATTTTATTTTTTTATTCTTTTAACTTTTAGACTTAAATTGTTCAATTACTTATATATAATTACTTTTTTGAAGCTAATTTGGTTTGAGTGTAATTATTTTTAACTTCATAGGATAATTTAAGTTTGCAAAAGCTTTTGTTTGGTTAAGCCATCAACATGCTAGACGCAACACCAATTTTTTGTGAAAATTTTATGAGTGGACATGGAAAAGGAGAGCATGATGGAATAGGGGAATGCGTGAAGCGTGTACTTTGTCAACATGAACTTGCTGGTAGTTCACCACATATATATGGAATCTAGAGATATTTTAAAAAAAATTAGATATATTTAAAATAAATTCAATTCTTAAGTTCCTTGAAAGTAACAGGTGACAAATTTTGCCAACATGTGTACTTATAGATAATGCCATACAGGATGCAAATGAAATTGTTGAATGGTGCAAAAGTCATTTTTCCACTTGCGACTCAACATACAACAAACAATATTTTTGGGAAGTTATAGGTACATCTAGTCAAAATTTGTTAAATTTGAATTTCAAAGTGTGTGTACATGATTTAATTGAATTTTCAAATTTGAATTATATATATATATATATATATATATTCATTTAAATTAATCACTAGTGGATGTTTGCAATTTATAGATATTGATTGATCAAATCCTTATAATTGTCAAACAATTCATGGTATTAGAGTTCTGCATCAAATCATGACAACAGGATGTAGTAGGCCTTATGCAATTAATGTGAGAAAAATCATGTTTTTGTGTTGATTGCATTGAGGACAATGCAAATATTGTTCAATGTGAGAATATTAAAGATGGGTATGTTTCACGATGGGAAATGAACCAATTAATATCATTGCCTCTTTTTGATGAAAATGACAATGTCGATGTCTACAATCCTCTATATTCAGCTGATTACGAATGTGTATCTGATTTAGTTGGTATAGGTATGGAAATTGATTAACTTAAAATTGATTTAAATATATTCTATGTAAGTAAGTTTCAAGCATGTTTATATATAAATTTATATAAATTTAAAATATATTTACAACTTTTGTAAACTTTACATGGTGTGTGTACATGAGATATTTTCGCTGTTGCAGATCTTGACAATGTAGAAGGTGTAGATTACTATCTACTAAGATGTACGCAACCAAAAAGAAAATTGGTGGAATTGATGATAGATGGTGATGGACAAGAGTATCCCATTGGATCAATCATTATTGAAGGCACATATTATCAACAAATAAAAATTAGATAAAAATGGTATTATATTTGTTGATTATATGCCAGAACAAAAGGTTCTGCATTACAGTCACTTAGTTATAACAACAAAAATAAATTTAGAGATAATTAAAGATAGACAGGATCCAAATTATATGTACCAGGAGCTTTAAGTTGTTTTTTGGATATATGTACATGTATGACTGGATATATATATTCAAATTTTTTATAGATCTATCTATATCTATATTGATCGGACATGTGGCATGATTTAGAATGGGTTTTTTTTAAAGGATTGGTCATTTATTTCTAGAATTGTATTTAAATTTGTTCCTTGTGGAATTCTTAATTTATTTCAAGAATCTTTGATTTCATAATTTACATTTGAAAGTCCACTTAAATATGTATTTTAGATCATATATGCTTGATACAAAACCTAGTGACTTTAAAAATGTTTTCAAACATTTTGCCTAAATTCCTATAAGTTGAGTTGAACAAATGAAATCGAAGATTTGAAAGTGAAATTAACAATTCCATGTCAAACATAAAAATACAATTGGAATAGATGATTTAAAGGAATTTAGGAAAAATGTGAACTTTTTAAAAGTCACTAGGTTTTATAAATTGCATGTATATATGATCTAAGATTCAACAAATGAAATCAATTACATTAGTATTTAACTACCCTATGACATGGTGGTTGTGTTATTTTACTTTATAAATATATTTTGTGTGAGAGTGTTCATGTTGGAAGTCTTCTTTTGGTCCCCTAGTCACATGGGTAAACACTAACTTAGCTATGTTGAATACCATATGAAGTGTTTATGTTGGGATCATGCAGTTTTAGAAGGTTTTTTCTAGCAGGTTCTTAAATGTGAAAGTGTTGGTATGCTCTTTATTAGTGTAATTTTTTTGTAGTTTTTAGTGGGTTCCTAAGCTATGATTACTTTATTTTAATTTTGTGACAAATTGGATCTAGTTGATTTGGCGTTTGAGTGGTGAAGAATCTACATGTTGTCTCTAGTTTTCTTTATTTTTTATGTTACTAATGTGACATTCAATATTTTTATTATATTATCCAAAATCTATAGGCATTATAATTTCTTTTCTTTCATTTAGAGTAACAACCATGATTTTCTATAACCTTTGGTATGTTACTTACGTGTATCATTTTGTGAATGTTCTTGTATGGGTTCTCTTGGATTGGTATTTCTTGTTCACCTTGGTACATTGGAATATTCATTGTAGTGAATCATAGTGATGATGTTTGGGGTGCTTGAGATAGCTATTATTCATTGTAGTGAATCATAGTGATGATGTTTGGGGTGCTTGAGATAGCTATATTTTTGCAACAATAGTTGTTTACCATGTATAGCTTGAGACCACATGTAATGGGATCTTTGGTAATTATGTGGATTGATCACTTTTTAATATATAGTTGTCATGGGGAGATCTAGATACTTATATAATGCGCATAGTGAGATTTTATCAATTTCCAATTGTATAAATGTTCTATGGAATTCTTAAGTTCAAGAATAGATTTGATTTGATTTACATTCAACTCCACTTATAGCTCATCATCTAGATCACTTTTTTTGCATGCACAATCAAATCATGTGTATTAAATTATATGGAATTCTTAAGCTCACTTGAATAGATTTGATTTCATTTAAATTCATTTGGACACAAGTATAGCTCATCATCTAGTTTGAATTCTTTGCATGCACATTCAAATTCATGTGTATTAGATTATAAGGAATTCTTAAGTTCATATAGCATCATATATGCACAATTTACATTTAACCTAGAGTGACTTTAAAAATGAACATTTAGAGCTAAGAATTCCTTATCATCTATTTCCAATTGCATTTTTATGTTCCACTTAAATAGCATTGAATCTCTTAGTCCAATTTACCTAGAACTTACATATTTGCGTTCAAATTATTTCTATTTCTTGACCTATTTAAAGACAAATTCATTTCTATTTTTAATTGTACATCCATCTTTTTAAATTTACAAATAGTAACTATTAGATAGTCCAACATTTTTATTTCACGATGTAAATAGATGTGCAACAAGTGTTCAAATCATAATAAATTTAAATAAAGGTACAAACTTACTAAATAAATAAAACCATAATAATGCACAATGTAAATAGATGTAACAAGTGTTCAAACCATAATAATGTGTATAACAAACCTGTTCAAACCATAGTAATGTATGAATATGATGTAAATCATAACAAGTGTATACCATAAAACATAAATGTATGTAATGTGATGTAAATCATAAAAAGTGTCTCCAACATAATAATACGATCTCAAACCATAATACTGTAAAACATGTAAAACATCTTGAAGAAAGGGATATCTAGTATGAATATAATCATTAGATCTCTGGCCCAATCTCTCCCTCGATCCATGTCGTGATCCCTCTCCTGATCCAAGATGTGTGGATCCATGTCCTGATCCAAGCTCTCCTGATCTGTGTCTTGAGCCTTGTCCCAAGCCTTGTATAAGTTCAAGTACACATGTAATTTAATTTTTAATACATGTTATATGTGTACATATATGTAAAATTATCTAAAACTTACAATGTACAAGTTCAATGTGTTCAAACTTACATCAAGTAATTTATTTTTTAATTATTTAAATGTTGCATGGGATTGCCATCATGCACCAAATTTTGAAACTATGACAAATCACCATACTGCTAAAAAAATTCATATACATGATTTCAATCAGGAGTTAAAGAACTAGACTTTAAAATAAATTATGTATGTACGTAAATTTTTAGAACACAATTATATATATATATAAATTATTCAAGTACTTGTCATGCCCTCGATGGCTCTACCAATGTCACTAAGATCACTAGAATGCAAAGACACTGCAGGGGGATTTGTAGCTAGTATAGTATCAGTGCCAAAAAGAATCCGACTATATGTACCATGGACAAGATTAGGTGCCGCAATAATCTCAGCGTGATCTGTAACATCCTGAGGACTTGGACAAGCTAAAGGATTGATAGAAACATGATGCACATGGGATCCTATAGGCTGATGTGGAATATCCTCTGAAGCTGCCACCTTGTGGCTCGTATGTGTACCGAGATATCACTGTCTAATAAAGCCATGTACCTGGTCAAGAGGGATCCCATGGTCCTCACTAATGATCTGATAAGCTGCTAGTAAATCCAAAACTGAGACTCTACACATATTACGTAGAGTTTTGAGGCTCATATGCTCAATATCTAAAGGAGTAGGTAGATCGACACAAATAAATGGATCATAAGATGTAGATGTAGCCTTAGTGGTAGGAAGGCTGATCTATAGGCGTAATAAGTATCTACCAACTCGATCAGATGACATCTAATCGATCAGTGTTGTAATAGAGGAAATAATATCAAAAAGCTGGGATCAAGTGGAGCATGCTGCTGACTCCCTTGCTGCTACCAATTCCAAACATTTTGGTAAAACCAAAAGGTTTGGGCCAACTAATGCCCTCTTGTTCACAAGTAGTGGCAAATCTGGATGACTAAACTATTGTTTATCAGAAAAACTACTTTTATCTTGGCCAACATGCTCAAGATAAGATGTGTAGTCCACATCTATCTGTAAATGAAACTCTGCATATAACTGTTTGAAAAAATATTGTGGCAACTCATCATTGTGAGGCCATCTATGATAAGCTGCCAACCATCTAGGGTATATGAATGACACAACAAGAGGATCTACACACTTTGTAACCATATATCCTCTAATTCTATTTTTTCCTCTATAAAAAGGGAACATGGTAAACACATTTTCTTGTGAAACTAATTTTCCAACATATCTCCATTTCTGTGTGCTAGTAACACTCTTAACAAGAGATGAATAAAACTGCTTAGTACTAATATCATCATAAGGATTGAATGATCGAATTGTCTCGATCATTCGTAAAATATCATCTCTAATTGTGACTAATATATCTTGATTAGCCAAATTAGGGGAGTTGTGAATTGTTTGATCTAAACATCTTAGAGCATTTTCTAATCTAGCAATACTCTCCTAATATAAATTTGATCTAACTTGAGCAAGTTGCTCAGAACAAGGGGAATGGTGAGATCCCTCATCATCCATGATATATATATGTATATAAGTAAAGAGAGATTTGCATATCATTAAAACAAAATATACATGATGTTAAACAAATTTATCAAATTTCAAAACTAAAACATATATTTAAATTTAAATTTTTTCAAGTTTCAAAACTAAAACATTTTTAACTTTATATCTAATGAGATAGTTCAAGTTATAGATCTATGTTCAATAGTTCACCTTCTACAACTTAGATAACATAAGAAATTTGACAACTCCAAAGAGACTTGATATAATATATATATATATGTGTGAACACACACACACACACATATATATATGTGTGTGTGTGTATATACATATACATATATATGTTTCTGTGATAGGGCGAATTTAAGTGCTAGAACACGAATAGCAAACAAGAGAATGCAAATAACACTAAAAACAACCTACACCTCAAGATTAGCCTAGTTGGATTCAATACAAAGTAAATATGACAAAATGAAACTTTATACCTTGTGTTGAATCGATCCTTTGGTTGGCCCTTTGATCTTTGATGTTGTATGCTCCTTGGATAGCACAAGATGCAAGCTAGATGATGATATGAGAATGGATGAAAGTGGATGCAAGTGTGAAAAATGGCTAAGTATGGCTCTTAGAAATTTTTTGCAAGAGTTTGGCTACAATGAATGATCTCCCCCAAAATGAGAGAAAAAGGGGGTATTTATAGAGAATTTTGAATTCTCTAGAGAAATGGACGGTCAAGATTGAGCCACCAAGATCAAGATGTAGGGCGAAGGCGAGTTGAGAACTCACAAGCCCTCACATCTTGACATGTGGCATGTGAAGTGGCTTGAAAGAGGTGATGTGTATGTGAGGTGGAAGGATAGTACATGACATGGAGGTGGTACATAGTACCTTGGAATTGGGACAAGATCTCCTCTTAAATGAGGTACTTGTCCCCATGTGGGTGAGAGGACATGTGGGGAATTAAAAATTCCTCAAATATCCTCATGGGGATGAGAAAAAGAATTTTAAATTCCAGGGGATGCATTGGGGGATTAAATGTGAATTAAAAATTCACATAGGGAATGGAGTGCCTTCTCCAAAAGGAGAAAACATTTAATAGGGTTGACTCAATTAAGTGATTAAGGTTGTGCAAGTACTTGATTAGAATAATTAATGACATATTAGAAGAGAGTTAAATTTCAAATGTGACTTGATGTGACAAGTCAAAGATCACATGGGGAGAAGAAAAAAGGAATTTAATATTCCTTGGAAGGATAAAACGAAATTAAAAATTCCTTGAGAGGTTGATTAGGCTAGTTAATGAAGGATTAGAGGAGGGTTAGGTGGCTAAGAGAGATTAGAGGCCAATTTGCAAAAGTTGGAGGATGTGACACATCCTAATCAAGGATCAGGCATGTGCACATCCCTAATGATGAGATTAGAAGATGGATTATAATTAAATAAAAATGATGGAGGATGTGACATATGCGGAATTCATTTGATGAAAAGGAGGATTAAAGAGATAAGGTATTTATTTATTAATTAAATACCTAAGGGATTTGACAGAATTAAGGATATTAATTAAATAATAACGATATTACTTAATTAATGCAAATAAGGGGATGCTTAGATGAAAAGGGATAAATTTGGATAAATCAAGTGTCCAAATTTAAGCGTCTACAGTTTCAATATATGTATATATATATACGTGTACACATGTATATACATATATGTATATATATTTATGTGTACATGTACATGTATGTATATATATGTATGTGTACATGTATGTACATACATGTGTGTGTGTGTATGTATGTATATATGTACATACATGTACATGACATATGTATATATATGTATATGTGTATGTATGTATAAATATATGTATGAACATGTATATATACATACAAACATATTTAGACATACATACATACATATAATACATACACACATGTACACACATACATACACATGTATACATACACATACATGTATACATATACATACATACATACACATATATGTATGTACATTACACATATGTACACACATGCATGTATATTTGAAACATACATACATATACATACATGTACAAATGTATATACAAATACATACATACACATATGCATATGTACATACATACATATACATATATGTACATGTAACTACATACATGTACACATATATATACATATATACATACATACATGTGTACACATATGTACATACATCCATACACACATACACACATATGCATACATGTACACACAAACACACATATGCACATACATACATACACACATAGACATATATATGCATACATACATGTACATATATGTACATGTAACTACATACATGTACATATATATACATATGTATGTATATATGTACATACATATACATATATGCATACATACATACACACATACACATATATATGCATACATACATACACACATGTACACATATATGTACATATATACACACATGTACACATATATGTACATGTACATACATACACATATGTATACATACATGTACACATGCATACATGTACATACATATACATATACATACATATACATATGTATGTATACATATACATACATATACATATGTACACACATACAAACACTCCATATTAAAATTAGGGTTATTTATTTAGAGTTAGGTTAGGTATTTAGGTTACAATTTAATTAGGGTTTAATTAAGGTTCAACAATGGTCAGAGATTAATTAGGGTCAAGTAAGATTGAAAAAAGGTTAGAGTTAATTTTAGGGTTAAGGTTAAAGTTCAAATAGGGTTATCTATGAATGGGACAAGGGGTAGATTTTAGGGTTTAGCAAATGATGTTAATCTAGAAGAATTTGTAATGACTAAAAATGACCTTAGCAGATGATGTTAATCTAGAAGAATTTGTAATGACTAAAGATGAGTTTTAGAAAATGATGTTAATCACTAATCTAGAAGAATTTGTAATGACTAAAAATGAGTTTTCTGGAGTAGATATAAAACAAAAATGCCAACTCATATTGCAAATTCAGTGATTGTCTTGAATATGATTTGAATTTAATGAGGGGTTTGAAGTTTTCTACTTGACCTTAGCAAATAATCTTAACCTAGAAGAATTTGTAATGACTAAGGATGAGTTCTCTAGAGTAGATATAAGACAAAAATTCCTTTGAACTCATATTGAAATGTTTTAATGAGGGGTTTGAATTAGCAAATGATGTTAATATAGAAGAATTTGTAATGACTAAGGATGTCATTTGAATTTAATGAGGGGTTTGAATTAGAAAATGATGTTAATCTAGAAGAATTTGTAATGATTGGCTCATATGACTTGAAACTACCACAAGCTATTTTTTCTCTCTTGGTAGGGTTTGTAGGATATTTATATAAAGTGTTCTTAATTCTTCTCTCTACCTACTATTTGAACCTCACCACACTTGCCCGCTTCTACACAAATATTTTAGAGAAGAAACATAAGTTGCAACATTTTTAGGATCCAACTAAAAAAGCAATGTTGTTGGAATACTCAACCTATATTCATCTATGATTCATAGGCACCAAAGGTTTAACTAGCATCAGTTGGCTTGCTTTGTTTTTAGCAACCAGTATAATAGTTCTTATGTTTACTGTAGTTGGAGTTCTTATCCACATGAATATGAAGACTTTGCCACAGGTTAGTATAATTGTGATATTTGAAATTTTACAGAAACATCCTTTCATTGCCTATAGTCTTATTTAAGCATTGCCAACATATTCAACAAGTAAGATGCCATCCAAGTTGCAGATGTGGTTATGTTTGGGTAGATGTTTGGTTACTAATATCTTATTTCTGTGTGTTGTAGACAATACAAGGAGTATTTAACACATTTGTTAGATTACTTCATATCTTTTTTCCAGTGAACACAACCTTTGCAAGTTATTGTTCAAATTGGTGTTAATTTGTCTATTTGTGGTCAGCTTTGTAATAACTCAGATCTTGAATGGAAAATTTGAAGAATTTAATTTTAGAAGCAAAATCTCACACTTGCTACACTTATACTCTGGTTTTCAGTGAAGGAATCCTGATTGTTTCTTTATTGGAGTTTTTTCTAATCACTTTCTGAATCTATGTTGTTGAACCTAAAGTTTTAGAACTTTATATTTTTAATGTTTTTATAAACCCATGCACTACATCAATCATTTATTTACATATGCATATTTTATACTTTTGTGGTTACATACATCAGCCACATACATGCTGCCTTATTTGTCAAATAAAAAATCTGATTGGATCTTGCCCATGGGCATTTTGTAGAGTAACAAATGGAATTTAGAAGAATATTGTAGCATTAAAAAGTTTGAGGAAGCAAAATACATTAAAAAATCCCATAACAAAATACAATTGTTCTCACTCCCATTCAAAGGGTTTAAATAAAAAAAACTGAAAAACCCAGAATTTATATAGTCTGCCATTCGGAGTTATGTTTATAAACTTTCAAACCCAATTTTTTTTTGCAAAAACTTTGGCGAGGGTTTCATATTGCCAATTTTTTTTTAAAGATATCACTACCGCGAGCTTATAGTTTTCCTTTAAACTATTCAAGAAAAAAACGTAAAACACTGCAAAGGCAAAAATTTCACATTGCCTTTCAAAATCTGAAATATATGTTTCACAAAACAAGCAAACAACCATATGGCCACTGCTATGTGCCAATTATAAACCGCCAATTGTCGAACAAAAGCCTTTTGATTCAATCAAATTCACACATATCTCAAACTCCAACGCTTGTCGTGCAAAGAAAACACAAGAAAAGAGTCATAGAAGAGGAGGAAAAGCAACGAAACTTGGGAACTTGACTCTATTTATCATCGAATGAAAACCCCAACTCGACCAATGGTTGCTCACCCAAAGTGCTTCCTCTCGAACAATCAAAATGGTCAGGCCCATTTTTTAAAAAGTTTTATTACTCTTTGTTTCAGCTGGAAGGTATTCGGCTGAAACACACCCAACCGAAAAGGTGTCACCATGTTGGTACCATGTCACTGCCGCGTGGTTTCGGTCGAAACCCTACCGGCCGAATACCTTCTAGTTGGAGCCCGTTCGCTCAGAATTATTTTTTTGGCCGAAAGTGTGACACACTATTGTGCTTTTACCCAAACCTTTTTATTGTTTAGAACCACTTTTAGTTTTCTTTGTATATATTGAATAATGTATATATGTATTTTTTGGATTGATGAAATTTATCTAAGGGGGGCACACCCATTAATATTTGATAATAAAAAGATTGTATAGATCAAGCTACTCTATGGAGGGCCAATGCAAAAACCATGCAAGGATACAAAATAGACAAAATATTGTTTATAGTTGGACTACATAACAAAATATCATTGTATCTATAAAATATATCACCTTTGTTAGCCTAGGATACATATATCATAACATCGTATTTTAATTTAGAATTTTAACACAATATTAGTATTCCCCATATTCACTCAATTTTAAGCTCCCAACATCGACTATAAATGACCAATCCACCTCCATCAGTGTTGAGGCTCCAGTTGTAGCCTTCAAAATCCGTGCCCTACTTTGCCTTTTCATTTCTCATAACTTCATTCTACCCTATTTCAATAAGAATGAATGGCACTTAGGGCCCAATGTATGGGGGGTTGATAGCATGTCATGTCCCCTTGCTATGATGGAAGCCCAAGCCAACAACCACATTGTCCAAAAAATTTCTTAGCCCACGGTATCTCCATTGTGGCCTAATTAAGGACTTATCTACACTCCTAATGTCCTTAGAATTATCCACAACCCAAAAAATAATAATGAAAATCAAGGAGATATTTATCTTCACACAATATTGAGGTGCTACGGACAAGAAAGCTTGCCCCAACACTAGTCAAATTACAAGAAGCATAATAATGCTTTTTGTCTTGAAAATGTTCTTCAAACTATAATCTAGAATTGCCCCCATAAATGTAATTTTCCATTTATTAGATCTCAAGCACATTGCGGTAGCCATTTTTTCTTTAAATATCTTGTAATTGAGTGTGAGATGGTTTTCAACATTCCTTTGAAGTGACTTGCATACAACCTCCATAATAAAACTTTAGTTTCTTATGCTTAGATCTCTTAGTATATTCTTGGCTAGAGGCAAGGAAATTTTTGAAGTAACTAAATGCCATTAATATGAATCATAACTCAATTGAGGTGAGAATGAAGACAAATCTAGAGAAATCAATTGCCACGTGCTAAGAGATCTTTCACAAACATCATCAAATTTTAAAATATTTTGAAAGCCTTTTTATTTTGCATGGGATCCACCATTTGTTGATGTGTTGATACTTGTCCAATGACACAATGAGAAATATTGTTAGACTTTTACCTTTGAAATGATTCATACATTGTTGATTAGAAGAATTAATACTAGTTTTATAGCTTCATGTCTTTCAACTTATACCTTTTTTCCTTTATCAAAATTAAATGTTACTATTATAAAAATGTGTCAATTTGGGCATAGGTTGAAGGAGCGTTGTTGCGACTCACTAATTTTTTACCCAATAGTACACTAGCTTTAAGATGTCAAAATGAAAATCTTGAGAGCTTGTGCCGACCATTAGATATTACTTATATGCAAATAACAGCTCCACTTGGTTGATGACTTCTTTTTATGATGGTGTCATAATGGGACTTGCATAAAATGATGTGTCATTCCTTAACCAATGGTGCAATGAAAAATACATGCTTGAGAATAAATAACCACTCAAATATTAGCTCTAGAATTGAGGGGATAGATTAATAGCCCCTCATAAAAATTAGAATGACTGCACGTTTTTAGATATTATATATTATATTTATTTTTTGTATTGATGTATATTTTAATTTGACAACTATAGTTAAATTATGTGGCACTACAAGCATGTTCCTTTTAAAGGCTTGTTGGGATTCAAAATTTCTTTATAATATCACTACCAGTAGAATGTGGTGAATTATTTGCTCATTAATTTTTTTGTTAACACTTGTATCTTAACTTTGGGGGACCTATTCTAGAAACTTTAAGTTCAAATTTGGGTGTGTTAGAACTTGTGTCTAAAATAGAATATATCATCGATATATTCATTGGATGATGTAAAGTTTATTAGTTAGTATATAATATTTTTTCCAACCACATTATTTTTTAGAAAAGTTGTGGCCAAATTTACTAGCAAAAACCAATAATGTGAACAAAATGAAAAAATCACTGTGGAATTTATTTATTTATTTAAAATCATGGATAGATAGAGAAAGAAACAACAATGTGAACAAATTTTAAAAAAATTGCCACAATTTACGAAAAAATCATGGGAAAATTTGTTAGCAAAACCAACAATGCAAATATATTTTAAAAAATTTGGCATGATTTTTCCCCCAAATTTGACATATATATTCACCACAAAATTTATTGTCTCGAGCTAGGCTTCACAAGGATTTTATATCTTTTTTAGGGGAGGTTTCTTAAAGTTATAATTGAACTACAAACAATCTTCTATGTATTGCACACATATCCTTAGCTGCTTGGTTTTCATGGGGAACTATTTTGATGTTCTTACCCCCTTTTCTTTTATTTGTGCACATTTTTTTAGCTCACATGGGTTTTTTTTTTTGCGAGGGTGGATGTATATGTACATTGATGTATTCCCTCTTCAAGTGAGATCTTATTTTTTTGTTCCACACCTTCTTCTTTACATGATCCATGCTTTACCTCTCAAATGATAGTGGGTCTCTCTTTTGTCTCTTGTATGCTAGTAGATCCACTATTATTTATGGGTGGTTGTAAATTCCTTGTTCTTCATTACATAACTAGAATAGATTGGTGTATTTTTTTAGGTTGGTCTCTCTTCTTGGTGCATCTTATGTGTATTTTGCATAAATTTTAAAATGATTGGTATTCATGGTGGATTGAGGCTTCATTGCTATATCATGAGATTCCCTTTTGGATTACATGGTTGATTTCATAAAGAAAGTAGATTCATGGAATTTAATTTTGTTTGGATTGATCATCTTTTCCTTTCTCTCCTTCAATAAAAAAATATGGATTGATCATCTTTTCCTTTCTCTCCTTCAATAAAAAAATATGTTCTTTGGTAGAGATTCTTCTTTAACAAGGATGTCTCAAACATGAAGTTCTTTTCTTTGGTAGAAGATCTTTAAAGAGATTGTCTAGTTAATAAAAAAATATATATTAATTGTTCATCACTAAAATTTGATGGCCCAAACATATCCCATTAAAATAAGTAACAATAGCTTTGGGCTCACTACGTGTCTTCTTTTCTACTTCGATGAATTTTTATGTCAAATATCGTTATCATATTATATAGCCAACTTTTGTCTACACTGTATTTGAGAAATATTTTAGGATTATTTTTCTTGTGTTGTGCTTACACACATTTATTCATAAATATTTAGGTTTTTCATGCTCAAATACATTTTTTATAACATTTTTATGCTTGTCTTAAGGGTGTTTCCCATCGACCCCACCTAGTACCATAACCAAAATGCCTTGGGGCATTATCAATGGACCCCATATTGTACCTTAACTCTATTTAGTGGATGTTGCACTTAGGCCTTTGGTATTCCATTTACCAATTGTGTATATTTTTAAAAAAATTATGCCTAATGTGTGAAGGAAACATTCTCTATATTTGATGCTTGTGAGAAAGCTTCTATGAAAAGTTGCTAGAAATATAGTGACTATTCACTACATTTGGATTTTAAGAAAAGACAATTTATTAAATATTATGAATAATATCATTTGTAGGAAAATTTGTGGTGGTCTTTGTGAATTAATACAATAATTCTCATTTCTCATATTAGGAGTGTGGAACAAGTAATCTAATAAAGAGACCCATTTGTAGGTTTATATGATCTTTGATATCATCCATGAGATCTCCATTTTAGACCAATGATTAAAGAATTATCTCTCCTTTTTGAAAAAAATATTAAAATAGAGTTTCCCTCTATTTTTAAACAAAATTTAGTTCTATTAATCAATGCATAATTGTTCTTATGTTTCTTAACAACTTACCTCAATGAGTGTTCTCTATCTTAAAGTTTTGTGTTTGATGGTAACCTATTTTTGATCCTTAAGTGATAATAGAGTGAATCAACTATGGATGTAACCATTATATTGAATAAATAGATGGTTGAATATTGTAGAGGGGATAAAATTTATCTATTACTTTGTTACATCACCTCATTTTTTTTTTGTATGTCTACACTATTATGTTAATTCTATCCCTTTCCTTTACACTTTCTATCTTAGATAGGAACATTAATTATTTAGAGGTATCTTGTCTATTTGAGGTTTGAATGTAGTCATTCCAGTCAATTGGATACAATTGGAGTATTCAACTACCATCAGACATGCCATTTTGGAGCATAAAAGAGTCTTTTTGGCATGCCTAATAAATATTGACTTGGTCAAGTTAAAAGTTTTAAATCTTTACAATGTAATGCATAAGCAAGATTATATTATCTATCCATATTCACCTATTCACAAGATGAAAGTGGGATTACATTATCTATATATGATTTTCATTCTTATGTATTTTGGTTTGTGAGACTAGTTCTTGTATAACTCTTGTTATGATATCTTAAATGTGGTGGTGATATTTGGAGTCTAGCTTATTAAACCTCTTACAATTACTTGACAACTCTCATTTCTTTGTCCTAGATGTAGAACACCTTTTTATGAGAAAAATATAGATACCATAACTACCATATCTTGTTTTCCAAAGATCTTGATTTCCTCCTCATCCCTTAGGAACTCTACTTAGTCTTACTTTAGTTACTATTGCCAGCTTGGTAAGGAATTGTCTCTTTATCTATAGGACTCTAGGATTCTTCTCAATCTTGCCTAATGGGGAGTTTTCGATTGTCTATCATAAAGGAACTATCCATAATCTTAAGTTATGTCTTAAGTAGTATTTCCCATTGACCACATCAAAGATATGTAAAATGTTTACATCCTATCATATCATAGAAGATGTAGATTTGTGACTACTAATGACTTATTTCAAGGATAAAGCTTTAGAATAGTATTAGAGATTCCAATCTATGGATATCTAGACTCGGAACAACCTATGAAAAATATTTGATCAATTCAAAGATCATGGTGATAATATTTTCCTTGTTCTTGTATTTTATTACTATAACTAAGCCCCCATGGAATTGTTATTAAACTTCAAATTTAAATTCAATCAAACCCATAAGTCAGTTCTTACATATAATTTGGCTTCCTGCTAGCATGAATTATCTATATTACCTTAGCACTTAGATTCTAGAACTAGATATTATGATTCAAGATATGGATAGTAACACATTGGAGAGAATAATACACATATCTATGTGAGTATAAAATAACTTAATACACATAATAAATTTTTCATTGAGGCTCATTTTCCCAATGGACATTGAGGTATATTTAGTAGTCATACTCAATCTACCATGTAATGTTTTCCCCTTGCTATGTTTCCTTCAAAAGTACAAAGCACACTAGTAGAAGTAGTATTTGCTTCATTCTCCAATAATACTAAATTCTAGAAAATCATGATGGAGATGATGAATAAATTTAACAAATGAGATGGTAGCCCTCAAGTGCAATTAAGGATTTTAACAAAAAATATACCATAATAATAATTGGATGGCCTAATAACCTAGGTATCCTCCTCTTCATGCCCCTAATCATTTCCTATTGTAGCAACCCAACCTCATCATATTAATCATCCTCCTCTTCCTCCTCAAAGAGGTTTAAATTTCAATCAAAAACCATAATTTGTTTTCATCTACATAATAACCTCATGAAGAACCATGTTATATTGCCATTATAGTGCCTAATTTTCAACAATAGACACATCCATTCATGTTGTGTTGCTTATTAGGACCAAATCTAGGGAATATAATGGTATATACTCTAAAAATCCCAATCCTCCATATTAGTCCAAAGATACTTTGGAGTAATATATAATATATAGATCGCATTGTGCACATAAATTTCTTGGTAGTGTTTGGAGTGGTAGAGGAAGTTATGCAGGTAAATAGTCCTCATAACCATTTTGATCACTTAAAAATATTGGGAAAAAGGTGTGTTGTACACCTTGTATATTTTTTATAATGTAAAAATTAATATTTGTTTATGGTGCACCTAGGGAATCTAGGGATGCATACATCACATGGGTAATACATTTTTGAAGACACTTTGTACATGTTGTATATAACATTGGGATAAATATTTAATGTGGGTTGCACATTTGGGAAATATTTAATATTAGGAAAACTTTTAAGTACCAAAAAGGGAAAACTAGCAAAAAATTAAATGAGGAGAACATGGTTTTGAAAGCTCTTGCTATTAGACACATAGTTTAAATAATACCACTTGGTGATTTTATGCAAGCTTATTTCTATAAAAGAAATCATATGAGTAGTTGTTGAGATTGGCTATCATAACCTTTGGATTATTGACTAATGTTGATTGAACATTTTTTGTAGATTGCATATGTGAGGAGATGATGCATGGATTGGGATGTGTGCTTCGATGATTATCATTTTCTTGTTCACATGGAGTGCAAATAGGGAGTTTGATGTTTTATAAGGATTGCATGTAGAATGCACAATTATATTGTAATATTTGTTCATGAGATATTACATTAAGTGTGTAAGTGATTTTGGAGGCTAGGTTTTTGATGAAGAGAAAACAAAACTCTCACACAAAACACATATTCCAGATTACGCAAACTTTGTAAACATTTAATCCAAAATAAAAAATAACTTGTGTTGATTTTAAAATCAATTTATAATTGCAAACAATCAAATTCAATTTCATGAAAATTAATAATTATAATTTTATGGGCAACACCAATGCCCCCTGGTTTTGTCCAAAATTTCATCTTACCCACTCACGGGCCATCTTGAATCTCCAACTTGTAGAGGACTGCCAACTACTTTCACCCTTTGTGCCATTTCTCTTCATTTGACCCACACAACCTTCACCGTTTCATTCGCCATCTTTCTTACTTTCCACTTCATCGATTCCTCTTTACTCTTTTCAACCGCAGACCACCTCTTTCATGGTATGGCCATTTGTCTCATTCTTATTATCAACCTCCATGCTCAGTCGATGTTGTCCTCCCAACAATTTAAATAACATGTTCTCACATCTGCCACCACCCATCTCTCATTTCATATGTTGTACTCTCTCCAAGAGGCTTTCCATGTGGCCTAAAAACTCATTATACCACTCCTCAAGTGCCTTCATAGGTATTCTTCTTTTAAACTATTCATACTCAATACCACTCTTGCATTCTCATAACTGCACATTCTTGTGTGCCCATATCTTCCACTGATTTGCATTCTATTTGGCCGCTGGCTTATGCAAGACTCTCCTTCCCCACATTCATTCCATGACACAACCCTTTAGACAAGCGTGTCTTTACTCATTCTCTTGGTTTTCACTAATCTACCACGCATTTCTTCATGCAGTCCCTTCTCTCTTCAACACATATCATTCATTTGAGCTATCAATTGTATACAAAATTCATTGCCAGAACATATCTCTTCCTTTAATCGATCCCATCTAGTGGTGAGGTATGATTTTTCACTTACAAATTTAAACTAAAATAATAATCAGCTCCTCCTGCCCGCCATGAACCCATCTTGCCTGGTTATGACTGGCGTTTAATTCTCTGGCTTGATGTTTGACTCTTCCCAGTGTGCCATTTAAATAAAACACTATTCTTGAATTTGGCGTGGGTTCACATTGCCATTAAGACTGCCCCACATTTAGAACTTGGTGTGGGTGTTTCTCCTCACCCTGGCACGCCTTTTACCATTCATAATTATGCTTTTAATATTTTTCTTTCCTATGAACAATGTCCCTTCACATTCGTAACTACTTCAACACCATTTTTTTCTTCTTCCATGCCCTCATAAGATTTGAACAATAATTTGTATAATTATATATTTCAAATTGTCTTTTAATCACACGATGAAACCAATCCACAAGCGGAATTTACAAAACGAAGTTGCATATATAATGAGCATTCAAACACATGATGTTTGCCAATCAATGATAAAACATCATTCATCTCTTCATTACCACCAAAACCAAATGGAATTGCCCACGGAGAAAAGAAAACAAAAACAAAACAACAAAACCAAATTGGAATTTTTTTGGCAATATCGATCGCACATGGACCCGGATGCTCCTGCATCAGACATGTTGGTCAGAAATTTGTGAGCATGGGCTCACAAAGGTGGAGTCAAGTGATAGAACCACCTTTTGAGATTGCAAACAATCTCCAACGAACTCCATCACTAACAACCCGACCTCCTCCGCCAAATAGCCCGACCTCCTTTACCAAATTCTTCCTCTTCTCTTCATGCCCTCCTCTCGCATGTCTTCACAAAAACTCTACCCTTGCAGTATCCATGCTGCAATCATACCTCGATATCACAAAGATTCCAATTCGTTTGTTGTAATTTGTCACAACACTTTCCTCTATGCTTTCCACTCTCAATTGTTTAGGACTCCGCACACCTGCAACGATACGTTTGAGCTTCCAACTCTGTGCTTTCTAGCCGTCAACCACTCAGGACTCTACACACCTACATTGATACTTTTGAGCTTCACTTATTCTTCCTCAATCCATACGTTCCATCACAAGCTTCCTCATGGTCGGTGATCTTCTTATGCCCTAAAACCTCTACCCACTTCCCTCTCCACCCATAGGTCCTAGCGCGAGATGCCTCTCAGTAGGTGCTCGACCCACACTTAGAACCTCTAGCTCTAATACCATTTAATGAAGAGAAAACAAAACTCTCACATAACACACATATTCTAGATTACACAAACTCCATAAACATTTAATCCAAAATTGAAAATAACTTGTGTTGATTTTAAAATCGATTTATAATTACGAACAATCAAATTCAATTTCATAAAAAAATAACAATTACAATTTTATGGGAAACACCACACTCCTTGGTTTTGTCCAAAATTTCATCTTACCCACTCACAGGCCATCTTATCTCCAACTTGCAAACGACTTCCAACCACTTTCATCCTTTGTTCCATTTCTCTTCATTTGACCCACACAACCTTCATCGTTTCATTCGTCGTCTTTCTTACTTTCCACTGCATCAATTCGTCTTTACTCTTTTCAATGGTAGACCGCGTCTTTCATGGTATGGCCATTTGTCTCATACTTATTATCTACCTCCATGCTTAGTCGATGCTGTCCTCCCAACAATTTAAATAACATGTTCTCACATCTGCCACCACCCATCTCTCATTTCATATGTTGTACTCTCTCTAAGAGGCTTTCCACGCAGCCTCAAAACTCATTATACCACTCCTCTAAGTGCCTTCAAAGGTATTCTTATTTTAAACTGTTCATACTCAATACCAGTCTTACATTCTCATAACTGCACATTCTTGTGTGCCCATATCTTCTACTAATCTGCATTCTATTTGGTTGCCATCTTATGCAAGAGTCCCCTTCCCCACGTTCATTCCATGACAATGACCCCTCATACTAGCGTAGCTTTACTCATTCTCTTGGTTTTTACTAATCTCCCTTGCATTTCTTCATGCGGTGCCTTCTCTCTTTAGTGCAGATTGTTCATTTGAGCTATCAATGGTATACATAATTCATTGTTAGAACATATCTCTACCTTTAATCGATCCCATGTAGTGGCGTGGTATGATTTCTCGCTTGCAAATTCAAACTGAAGCAATAATCAACTCCTCTTGCCCATCATGCACCCATCTCGCCTAGTTTTAATTCCCTGGCTTGATGTTTGACTCCTCCCTATGTTCCATTTAAACCAAACACTATTCTTGAATGTGGCGCAGGTTCACATTTCCATTAAGACTACCTCCACACTTTGGAACTTGGTGTGGGTGTTTCTTTTCACCCTGGCATGCCTTTTACCATTTATAATTCTACTTTTAATATTTTCATTTCGTATGAACAATTTCCCTTCACATTTGTAACTACTTCATCTCCCTTTTTTTTTTCATCTTCCACGCCCTCGTAAGATTTGAACAATAATTTAAATATTTCAAATTATCTTTTAATCACATGAAGAAACCAATCCACAAGTGGAATGTACAAAATAGAGTTGCATACAATGAGTATTCAAATGCATGACGTTTGTCAATCAATGAAAAAATGTCATTCATCTCTTCACAAACTACTACCAAAACCAAATGAAATTTCCCATAGAGAAAAGAAAACGAAAACAAAACAACAAAAACAAACCAAAATCTTTTTGGTGATGCCGATCATATGTTGACCCAGATGCTCTTGCATTAGTTTTTCCCTTTGAGTATTTTACATCTTGTGTCATCTTGATGATATGCTTGTCTATTATTTTGCATTATAAATTTTGAATACTTGTTTGTATATTTCTCTCATGGGGATAAATGAAAATATTTTATTATGGCTACAATTTTCCTTTTAAGAAAGAGAACATTCAATGAAGAAGACATTCCTTGTTCTATGTTTAGAACTATATAACTAACAAGATAGCTACCCCTACACCCATCTCAAATCAACCTGATATCATAGTTGGTACATCCATTCTAATAGTGTGACCACCCAAGCACACCCCCACACACAACAAAGTAAGGTATATCCCTATCCTAGTGATAGAGAAGCCTGAAGGGACCTAATGCAACTCTTATCCTTAATAGGGGAGTTTGAAGTTTAATGATGTGAAACTAACGAATTAGACAATTATTAATTTATTCATGTGGGAGGCCTTGTGTCTACCTAAATAGGTATATTTGTTGAAATAGGTTCTAAATTGGAAAAGAAGTAGACAAATTAAATATAAGGTGCAAAATAAATTAACCCTTGCATTTTTCATATTGTAATCGACAAAGACATTAGAAGTAAATTTGACCCATTCCACTTATTATTTTCTTAAAATAAGCTAGTCCATAAATTGTATGATGGATTATATAACTAGCAACACTATGATTCCTAAAATAGTAGTGAACATCCTTTGAATAACTTATGATCCAATGGTTCACAAATTGGATCAAATATATGGCACTCCAACCAAGAGAATCAAGGTTATCAACGGTTTCCCTTTGATGTTATATGCTTGTCCCAACATCATAATCTAGCATGATTTAGACACTATTGGTCTTGTGCATTTATTTGAGATGTGTTTATCACAAACCTTCACTACCAAAATACAAGGATATGTTATGTTGGACTATCTATGCATTTAATTAAAATTACCTAACATGATACTAGGGTGAATATTGATAATGAAATTGTAAAAAACTACTATAAAGAGACCTATCACTTGTAGATGTCAATCAGAATATGGAGACTAATAGAAATTGTAAGTGAAATCAAAATTGCAAAGGCTAAAAATTTCAAAAGCTTTTGAAACACAGGGATTTTGATCTCAATGATTAACAATTTTAAATCCTTAGAATCTAGATGGGCCTCACTACCTATTAAAAGATTCTTCATATTACTCAACCAACTTGTATGTAAATCATATATACTTATCTATGGATTTGTAATTAGTATGAATCATGTAAATATCATTGCTTTGCACATTGTTTTATATCATCCACCTAGTGTTCCTAGGGTTTGCACTAACATGGAGTGAACCCATAGATGGTTAAACAAGTTCTTATTATCCTTCAAGAGGATTTCTAATGGAAGCATAATGTGTGAAAAATTCCTTGTAAACTTGGAGTAGATGATCTCCTTGAATAATTTTCTTTTCATGATGTAGAATTTTAAAGTAGATATCACTCTCTCTCCATTGGTTTATAGAACATTTCTTGCCATGCCAAAGTTGTTAATAAAAATATTTTTCTAGATGTGAGGACCGTGAGAAAATGATAGGTGAACAACAATAATAGAAGCTTAAAACAACTGTAAATCAGATCTAACAGTGTTAACCATATGGAGTTTAAATCAGTTATAACAATGAAATGCAACAACGGAAAGCAAAACACATAACACAATGTTTAACGTGGAGAAACCCTTTCGAGAAAAAACTCCACCAAAGAAGAGATGAATAGCTTGTATTAACGAAAAATATGTTTACAAAACTCCTCTTTAGCCTTAAATCCGGTATCATCTATGTACCTTTAAAACATCTCATAGTGTCTCCAACTCAACCCCTCAATATATAGACTCATGGGGGCTCAAAATACCACCATAAAACATTACCATGGGTCAAAACAAGGTTTGGAAATGCCATAATAAAAATCCATTCGAATCCTTACATGCTAAACATGGTCTCTTATATGACATTACACCCTCTTTAAGTTTTCATAAGAATCCCTAGAAAATAGGAGATGCTCTTACATGCATCATAAACCATCAATAGCTTATGCAAAGATTCTCTTGTGCGTGTCATAGATGATTCTCACATCCCAAATGATATCCCCCACTTTTAGCCCTTACAGTTGTCATAGAATTTGTCATAACATCCTTAAAAATAGGCTTTCCATGTTATGCCACTAAGTGGGGATCTTTTGACAACTAATAACATATTTTTCAAGGCACTGACATGTGGCAAAAGTGCCAACTCAAAATCTCACACCCCTTTTGATGGAGCACAATTATTTAATAACATAAATGATATTTTATCCATGGGAAAAACTAAAGTAATAATAAATAAATAACTTAGGAATTGCCAAGGTTGAGACACCTTGATTCCCAAAATTCTCCCACTTGTCGAATACCTTGCAAGAGCTAAGGGGAATCACACCATCATGGAATCAACTAGGTACAAGAAATAAGGCCCATGGCCTCTCTGCACAAAATGAACTTATCTGTGCTCACAGGTTTGGTACTTGATAATCTGCAACATTAACCTTAGTGTCAATTTTCTTCAACTCAATTTGTCCATTGGCAACCATTTGTCGAACAAAATGGTATTGTACATCCACATGCTTTGTTCGAGTATGATACGTAGGATTCTTGGGTAAATGAATTGCACTCTAGCTATCACAACCAATCTAAACTGTTTTGCAATAGAAACCAATACCTGTACACAACCTTTGTAACCATACTGAATCCTTAGAAACATGGGTAGCAACCATATACTTTGCTTCAATAATAGATAAATCAATCGTAGGTTTCCTTTTACTCATCCAGCTCACTGCTCCTCCAAACAGAGTAAACACATACCCACTAGTGGACCTTCGACTATCCAAGTCACCTGCCCAATCCGCATCAACAAATCCCTATATGTCCAATGACTTGACCACATTATCAGTACCATGATAAAGCAAACAATAATCAGAAGTACCTCACAAATATCTAAATACCCTCTTAACAAAAGTCCAATGCTCTTTACCCGAGTTAGACATAAAATATCTTAGAACTCCCACTGCTTGGGATATATATGGTCTAGTGCATACCATTGCATACATCAAACTACCAATGGTACTAGCATAAGGAAACTTAGACATATCCTAAACATCATCATCAATATTAGGACACATATCTAAGCTCAACTTAGTACCAATCAGAAATGGAATACAAACTAGCTTACAGTTATGCATATTAAATCTCTGTAAAATGGTATCAACATACTCTGACTTAACCAAAGCTTTATGTGACTCCTATCCCTACTGATTTCCATCCTAAAAATGTATTTTGTAGCCCCCAAATCCTTCATATCAAATGTTCTAGAAAGCTATTTCTTGAGCTCACTAATCATCACCTTGATGTTACCAATAAACAACATATCATCAACATACAAGCTAATAATTAGGATATGATCATCAATAACCTTAATGTACATGCAATGATCCTCTTCGCTCCTAAGAAAACCCAACTTTAAAGAAAAAGCATCAAACTTCTGATACCACATCTTGGGTGACTGTTTCAAACCATACAAAGATCTCTTTAACCTACAAACCAAATTTTCTTTTCTCTTCATAACAAAACCGTCAGGCTGTCGCATATAAATCTCCTCCTCAAGATCCCCATGCAAGAAATCAATTTTAACATCCATTTTCTCTATCTCAAAATCACAAGAAACAACAATAGATAATAAGAATCTAATAGAAGTTAATTTAGCGATAGGAGTGAAAATTTCACCAAAATCAACTCCCTCTCTCTGGGAGTAGCCCTTAGCCAATAATTTGGATTTGTACTTCTCTAATTGACCATCTACTCCAAATTTATTTTTAAATACCCATTTGTATCTGATGGGATTTCTTCCTTTGGGAAAACTAACAAGATCCCAGGTGTTACAATTATCCAAAGCAATCATCTCCTCCTGCATGGCCTGCAACCAAGACTCATTTTCCTCTGAAGAGAGAGCCTCCCTAAAAGATTTCAGTTCATCGTCAGTACACAACAAATAAAAAATGCAATGGAAATCAGGTGGAATATATCTGTTGACTAGATTTTATTGTCTTGTGGGTCTTCTGAGAATAGGAGTATGAGGCTCTTGCTGTTCTTGAACTTTCTCAACCTCTTCCTGATTTTCTTCATCATGTTCTTTGATTTGATCAGTAACTTCATCTAAAATCTCATCTTCTTCCTCCTCATCCTCAAGTCCAACTCTTTGTTCTTCCCAAGGTGGGTTTTCTTGCTTAATTTCAAAATGCACTCTCTTTTCCTTATCTTTTTCTTTTGGTTGTTCAAGATTAGAAATAACACTAAGCTCCTTGAAAATCACATCTCTAGAAAATATATTTTTCTTGGTTAAAGGATTCCATAACTTATAACCTTTTACATTATCACCATATCCAATGAAAATGCACTTTTTCAGTTTTTGGATCCAACTTAGTTCATTTTTCTTTAGGAAGATGAGCATAAGCCTCACAACCAAATACCCTTAAATGTGAAACATAAGGTTTCTTACCTGTCCACATTTCATAAGGTGTTGTTTCAAGAGCCTTACAAGGAGATCTATTCAAAAAGTAACAAGCAGTACTTATAGCTTTTTCCCAAAAACATCTGTCAAGCCATGGAATACTTAGCATACTTCTAGCTCTTTCCATGATTGTTCAATTCATCCTTTGTGCCACTCCATTCTGTTGAGGAGTGTAAGGAATATTTTTCTATCTAACAATTCTCGCATGCTTACAAAATTCATCAAATTCCTTAGAACAATCTTCCCCTCCATTATTAGACCTCACAACTTTAATATTACAATCTATTTGCTTTTCAACTAAGGCTTTAAATTCTTTAAACTTAGTGAAAACTTATATTTATGCCTCATAAAATATAACTAGGTATATCTTGTAACATCATCAATGAAGGGGACAAAATATCTAGATTTTCCAATTGATTCCACATCCACATGACCAAATACATTTGAATGAATAAGTTCCAATTTATTCTTAGATTTAGTATTGCCTGAAGGAAAATATTTTCTATTTGGTTTACCAAACACACAATTCTCACAGAAATAAAAAATCTCATCATAATAGGAAAAACCGTCTAACAAATTTTATTCAAAATGGTTTTTAAACCAATCTCAATAATGTGGCCCAATCTACGGTGCCACAAAATACAAGTATTTTTAGATTTTTCAGTTACATTGGTAGAGTTAACAACAATAGTGGCTTAAACAAAGTCCCCTTCCTTATCCCTCTTGCTATCACCAAATTTCCTCTTACCAATCTACAACCACACTTATCAAATGTTACATGGATTCCCAAATCATTTAACTTCAAAACTGAAATTAGATTTCTAGCTACTCTAGGAACATGTAAAACACCAAGGAGAGTTTTAATTCTCCCATCACTGAAACACAACCAAATCTTACCCCTTCCGACAATAGGATATGAAGAATTATCAATGAGGTAGATTTAGCCTTCATCGTATTTTTCATATGTGGAAAACTACTCCTTATGAGGAGTCATATGAAATGAGCTTCCTGAACAAATTAACCAATGTTCATTAGTCATAGTATGAAGACAAGAAACCAAAGCTTCATCACCTGAATTTGAGGATTTCTCTGTGGAGGAATTAACTTTTTTCTTTGGATTTTGCATTCCTTCTTCACATGTCCTCTTTTTCCATAGTTCCAACATTTCACTTTGTTCTTCTTTCTAGGAGTCTTAGATCTTCCCTTAGACTTATCCTTAGGCCCATTCTTATCTCCTTTAGAACCTCTTTCTTTAGGCCTTCCCCCGACACTGAGAGCATCACCTAAACTATTCATAGCCTTTTTCCTCATTTCCTGTGACAACAAAGTTGCTACAAGAGCATCCATCTTTGGATCTTCAATGTTAGTAGTGATAGAAAGTACAAAATTATCCCAAGACTCAGATAAAGAATAAAGAAGCATAATGAATTTATTGTCTTCTTCAACATTAACATCAATAGAGGCTAGTTGACTCAAAACCAAATTAAAATAATTTAAATGCTTGGCTATAGATTCACCTTCCCTCATCTTAAGAGAAAACAACTTTCCCTTCAAGTAGAGTTTATCTACCCAAATTTTTTCTTGATAGATCTCACCTATCTGGTTCCACAAAGAATATTTAGTCTTTTCCTTTGAGACATTCAGGAGAACAAAATTAGAAAGACACAATCTGATAGTACCACATGCCTTTTTATCTATCTTCTCCCAAGCGTCACCACTCATTTTCTTGGGTTTCTTTTCATTTGTTACAACCACCCATTGATCTCATTCTTCAAGGAGATCCTCCCTTTTCAAATTCCAAAATTCAAATCCCACTTCATTAAATTTTTCTATGTCCAAACAAGAAGAAATTGCAACCATGGTTTAGCACAAAAACTACAAAAAATAGATCAACCAAAACTCCCACTATAGCTAAAAAACCTTTCTTCTACTACCCAAGACACATAATTGGCTAGGCTCTGATACCAAATGTTAGAAAATGATAGGTGAACAAAAATAATAGAAGATTAAAACAACTGTAAGTCAACTCTAACAGTGTTTTAACCATATGGAGTTTAAATCAGCTATAACAATGAAATGCAACAACATAAAGCAAAACACATAAACACAATGTTTAATGTGGAGAAACCCTTTCAAGAAAAAATCCACCAAAGAAAAGATGAATAACTTGTATTAATAACAAATATGTTTATAATACATTCACTCTAACTCCTTTTCAACCTTCAATCCAACAATATCTGCGTACCTGTAAACATCTCATAGTGTCTCCAACTCAAACCCTCAATATATAGACTCATGGGGGCTCAAAATACCACCATAAAACATTACCATGGGTCAAAACAAAGTTCAAAAATACCATGGTAAAAATCCATTTCTCCTTACATGCTAAACATGGTCTCTTACATGACATTACACCCTCTTACAAGTTGTCATAAGAATCCCTAGAAAATAGGAGATGCTCTTACATGCGTCATAAGCCATCAATAGCTTATACAAAGATTCTCTTACGCGTGTCATAGATGATTCTCACGTCCAAAATGACATCCCCCACTTTTAGCCCTTATAATTGCCATAAAATCTATCATAACATCCTTAAAAATAGGCTTTCCATGTTATACCACTAAGTGGGCATCTTTTGACAACTAATAACATATTTTTCAAGGCATTGACATGTGGCAAAAGTGCCAACTCAACATCTCATGCCCCTTTTGATGGAGCACAATTATTTAATAACATAAATGATATTTATCCATGGGAAAAACTAAAGTAATAATAAATAAATAACTTAGGAATTGCCAAGGTTGAGATACCTTGATTCCCAACAAGGACTATAACAACTATCAATTTTTAGTATAATTGGTGTGAATCTCTCAAATAATCATGCCTACTTCTAGGTGGTTATTTGGAATGAGTCATAATTTTATTCTCTTCTGACACTAATAGTCCCTCCCATCTTGACCTACCCAATTTATAAAGGCAATATCATTACTAGCTATGTTCCTAAGTTTTAAATCTATATGATTGAAGTTGTTCTAGAAACTTGGCTAAACTTGAGGCAAAAGTTTACTTGGAGGCAATGTCTTGGCTGAACTTTCCTTGTGCTCCTTTGATTTTCCTCCTGAGAGATTTGGTTGTATTAAATTATTCCTACTTGAAGTAAAAATTCATTTGGAAACAATATCTTGACTAAACTTGTCTTGCATTCCTTTGGTCATGCTCTAGAAGAATATTGAAGTCCATGTTCCTTCTTGCCTCTTAGAGAAGAAATGGTTCATGATTGTTGAGTTTATTTCAACCATTTCCCAATTCTAGCACTTTAGTGTTTATTGTTTGTTTTCTTGTTCCTTACAAATCCCTTGTACATTCTTCCCAAAATACTCTACAATTAATCACTACATTACCCTTAGACACTTGATTGAGAAGGTTCGGGATATATAGGGAAGCAAGGTCTTTTGTTGCTTTGTTGACTTCAAGAAAGCATTTGAAATTGTCCCTATAAGCAAATTATGGTGTAGAATGGAAGAGTTGGGAATTCTAGAAAAGTATAGGGTTGTTGTTCATGGGTTGTATGATAAATTCCTGGCCAAAATCAAAACTAAACAAGGATTATCAAAATATTTTGGGAGTGACATTGGGGTCAAACAGGGTTACCCGTTATTTCCTACGCTATTTGGGTTGAAAATTGAAAATTTAGAGGAGTGGATAGACAAGTATGGTGGTGGGGGTGTTCACCTGACCAACTACGTAATAAATTTTCTTCTATATGCAAAATATCTTATTCTAAAGGAAAAAAGAATGCACGATTTGAGAGAACACTTGAAAGCTCTAGATTTGTTTTTCCAAGAGGTTAGGATGCAGGTGAACACCAAAAATACTAAGGTCATGATCTTCACCTTGAAGAGAAAGAAGGCTACTATGAAATTTGTCTCTGAAGGCAACCCCTTACAAGTGCTTAACAATTATAAGTATCTTGGCCTTTATTTACACAATAAGCTTAGTTGGGAAATGTGTAGAGCAAAAATGATACAAGGAGGATGGAAAGTCCAATACTCATTGCAAAATAGAGGTTGAATTATGGGATTGGAAAACTAAGAAAACTCTTTTTGGGTTGTTAGTGGTGTTAGTGGTTCTATATGGGTGTGAATTTTTAGGTGACAACATAGGGTAAGTGCACCAAGATGGTGCACAAAAAGGGGGTCAAAAGTGGCCACTTTTTTTTAAAAATCAGCTAAACTTGAACTTGGAGGAGTAATTTGAGATTCATGCACTCAAAATTTGAAAATACCAAAATAACAAGAATTGTCTAGTACTCTAAATCTAGTTTCTAAACTATTAAAGTTTTTCAAAACTAGATAAGATTAAGAGGATCAAATGCTTCATGCACACAAAAGCCTTCCTAGTTTTTCAACAAAACATAACATAGTGTCTAGCATGCACCCCTCAAATTTTTTAGTTGCATTTATTATTTTAAAAAACCCATTGGCAAAAATATAATTAGAGTGAGTACTAGAAGTTGTATATTTTTTGTAATTTTTTATTGACCATTTTTTACATGATTTTTCAAAGTGGATGCATCTTGAAAATCACATCACCAAGCGTGTGCATCACATAACTTGCACCAAATTAATCGAATATGTAATTTTTTTCAATGAATAAATAATGAAGTTTAGAACAATATTTATATATTTTTTTCAAATTTAGACAAGTAGGTCAAAAATTATTAAAAAATTCAATACATGTGTCTTTGATAACTATGGAAGCATTAGTGAAAGAAATTAAAAATAAACATGTTAATGTAGTTCAAATCTAAAAAACTTATATGGTTACAAAGCTTAGAAGATGTGTGAAATTATGGTGTTAATTTTACAAAGATTTGATTATAATGTGTAACCCTGATGATGAGCAAGTTAACAAATGAGAATGGAGGGAAAAATCACGTGAAAATGAGGCAATTGAACCATCTAAGCCTAAGGCTTGTCATCCAAACAAGTAAGTACAAGCCAAAATGCGTGCGTGTTTTGTGCAAGCCAAAAGCCGTGCGTGGTGTTTTGTGCAAGCCAAAACGCTGCGGCGCAAACGCGCTAAGTGCAACGCGTAGTTTTAGCCAAAACGCTAGTTTTGTGCAAAAACGCGTGTTTTGCAAGCCAAAACGCGTGCGTGTTTTGTGCAAGCCAAAACGCGTGCGTGTTTTGTGCAAGCCAAAATGCGTGCGTGTTTTGTGCAAGATAAAACATATACATGTTTATTACAAGCCAAAACATGTACATGTTTTGTAAAAGTTAAAACACACTCATGTTTTGGCCTACACTAAAAGTATAATGTTCTTGAATCTAACTATCCAGCTCTCTCTCCCTCCACCTCAATCTCTAACTCTCTCTCCATCTCTCTCTGTCAATATTCCTCTCTTTGTGCCTCCATCCCTCCCCCCAAAATCTATTCCTCTCTCTCCCTCCAAATTTTTGCATCTCTCCCTACCTCCCTCTCCCTCCCCTCCTCTTTGTACTCTTTTCCTCAAATATCTCTCTATCTGATCTAGGTGGATCTTGAAGGCCTCAAAAATCCAGTAGCTTCAGAATCTCTCAAAACTGGCATCAATGCATAGAGCATAGCAATATGATCCTGACACAACTCGAAGCGCGTCAAAAGGTGTCCGTTTGCTCGAGATATGCTCAGTCAAAGTTCAACAAGGACCGAGGATACCAGATGGTTGAATGGAAAATTGATTGTCCTCAAAATAGGCGAAAGCAGTCTCAGATCGAAGAGCTCGCCAACAGGATTCCGAGCAACTTGAATCGCGTCAAAAGGAGATCGTACGTGCGAGTTATGTTTGGTCAAAGGTTCAGTCAAACAGGGTACAAGAGCCATCAAAAAGGTGGAAAAATTGATTATCTCAGAATTCGTCAAAATTGGCGTCAAATCGAAGTGCTCGTCAAGATGATTCTGACAACATTTGTTTCGTCGAAAATGGACATCGTATGCTCAAGATATTAGCAGTCAAAGTTTGGTTGACTTGATGGTACAAGTGACGTCATCAGTCAGTTCGTACGGTACATAATCTGATATGGACAAATCTCGGCATGACACGTGGCAAATGAGTCATTTTGTATGGACCAATCACAGTGTGACACGTGGCATCCGTACGACACATCATCAGACACGTGGGCAACATCGTCAGCGTACACGTCTGCACCTTCGATGAATAGGACTCTGACACGTGGCTTGTCGGTGGTCGGCGATTTCTTTTGTTTGTTTTAACAAAAGTCTGTTGCGGCTCAAACCCGTAACCTGCCATGAGTCCGAAACCGTCGGTGGCCATTGCACCAAACATACCCGTCAACTGTTATTGCGAGGCCATTTCATTTTGTTGTTTTAAAGTTTTGGTGTTCGGTATAAAACGTGGCCGGCGGGGTTTGAACCCCCGACCACGCGGCATGTAAAATAGTAAAGCACCATTAGACCACCAATAGTCCTCGGTTAATATATAGAGTCTGTTTGATTTTGTTAGAGGATAGTTGGCCGAGCCTAGCTAAATAAGCTTGTAAGGCCAAAATTCATTCTAACCATTTGAACAAAATAGGATTAAGGGACAAAGTAGTCATTGTACAAGTTGTTCACGGGGGGTTAAGTCATTAATTTGATGGTTAAGCCTTTTAAGGCATATTTTATGTATAAAAAGAGGGGGAAAGGTATGCTCTTGGGAGCTAATTCAGAAATTCAGAATTCAAAGGTGTGAGGGTGTCTCTTGAGTGATCTCATTCTTTGTAAAAACTCTTGGAGAGTTTATTTTCTCTTAGTAAAGGGTTTGGAGTGAGTTATTGGAGACGTTTGAGAGCTAGGTGGTCTCTAGGGAGCAGAGATAATAACTTAGTGAGTCCTTTGAGAGATTTTGTACAAATTTTGAGTCCTTTGTAAAGGCTTGATGCCTATGTACTCTTGTGTGAGAGAGAGTTGCAGCTGTATTGTTTGAAAGCATTGTAAAGGTGACGAAGGAGTTAGGCACGAACATGTTGCTAGAAAGATCCTGTCATTGCAATGTGGAAGCGGGGAGAGCCTGAAGTGCAAGAATCTTCCTGGGAAGCAGATTGTAACTCAGTGAAAGACCATGGTGATGTAAAAGAAGTTGCATCATAGTAATGGCATCGATCACCCTTATTTGCGGATCATCATTGTAACTCAGTGAAAGATGGTGAACTCCGTTATCAAATCTCTTTGTCTCTCTTTTCTTGGTGCATGATTCTATCAACTTCTTTACTTTCCTATGTTTTATGTGGTTATTTGCTCAATTCACAAGCATTGTCAGTTACAATCTTAATTTTAAATCTGTATCCTGGTGAATCTAACAAGTTGTTAAGTGATTCATAGTAAGGAGTTTACAGATCAAGTTGGTATCAGAGCTAGTCTGACAAGTTGCAGGTTGTGGAATACTTGGAGCAAATTCAAGCAGTGAACGAGATGTCATCACATAAGGAAAATCAGTTTCCTTTTGTCTTCGATGCAAAATTTTATAATACCTTCATGGCGATGAAAGCCAAGGTTGATGAAATGTATGAGGAATGGAAGTCTGGAAAAGAAGGCTTGTTGAAGAAAGTCAAAGATGCAGACTCGGTGAAAGCTCCTCATTCTTCTCATTCTCTTCCTTGTTCTCTTGGTGATTCTGAGAAACAGTCTCAAGGTGTTGGATTGAGGTTGTCCACCAAGATGGACTATGACGGAAAGGGTCTTGGTAGTCATGGACAAGGCATGGTTGAATCTGTGAAGATGGAAGCTGGACCTCGCTATGCAAGATCGGGGTATGGTGAAGGAGAATGCTCCAAGGCAGTGGACGCAAAGAATTCTCTGAAAGAAGAACCATTCCAAGAACGATCTGAGAGAGGTGATGGCACATCACTTTCAGGCAGTGGTGACACATGCAAGATGTCCAAGAGAAGAACGAACACATATTCTTCTCGCCATGCATGCACCAAGGGTGACCATCAAAGGTATAATAAAGCTGATTGTTCCAATGTTTCTTTTGATTTTAAGAAGATTGGCAATGTAAAAAGTTTATGGTATAGAAGACCATGCACATTTTGTGGGTTGAATAACCATAGTGTTGCCAAGTGTTGGAAAAGAATGGCTGTGTACAGGAAGGTAGAGTCAACCAGGAAAGGGACATTGCATAAAGACTCATCTCCAATTCAGAAGAAAGATAAGGGAAAGAAAGTGTGGATGTTGAAAACACCTTGCTCTTATTGTGACAAAGGTGGACATCAGGAAGCTAATTGTTGGAAGCTTCATCCAGAGCTTCATCCAAAGAAGGACAAGAAGAAGATTGTAGTTGATTCTCCGTTGGTGAACACAGGGCAAATGAAGAAGCTCATGTATGTGAGGAAAGTTTCTTCGCTCATGTCTGCAAAGGTGGAAAAAGTAGTTGATCTGAAGCACGAAAATGAAGTAGTTGCTTGTAAGCCTAACTATCATGTGTTTTAGGGATCATCAGCACTGCAACATGAAGATTTGTCGTGGAAACCTATCAAGAGGATTAAAAGTATTGTTAGCTCATTGTCATTAATATCCTTTTATTTGTTAATGTTGCTAATGTTTTGTACATGGATAGTAGCTGGGGTAATGAATGCAGAAGGATGTGAGAAACTACAAATGGGTAGCAATGTGATTGTAGTTTTCATAATTGTTGTACAACTTTTTGATGAAGCAGGTGCACAGAAAGGGTGGACAGATACTGGACAAGTGGGAAGGTGTTTTTTCTCACATCGTGTCTGATTAAGAACCTTTTGGAGGTCCAAAAGTTCCTCAGTGGGGAGGAATGATCCAAGTGGATCTTGAAGGCCTTAAAAATCCAGCAGCTTCAAAATCTCCCAAAACTAGCATCAATGCATAGAGCATAGCAATACGATCCTGACGCAAATCGAAGCATGTCAAAAGGTGTCCGTTTGCTCGAGATATGCTCAGTCAAAGTTCAACAAGGACCGAGGATGCCAGATGGTTGACTGGAAAATTGACTATTCTCAAAACATGCGAAAGCCATCTTAGATCGAAGAGCTCGCCGACAGGATTCCGACGCAACTTGAATCACGTCAAAAGGAGATCATACGTGCGAGTTATGTTTGCTCAAAGGTTCAGTCAAACAGGGTACCAGAGCCATCAAAAAGGCAAAAAAATTGATTATCTCAGAATTTGTCAAAATCAGCGTCAAATCAAAGTGCTTGTTGAGACAATTCCGACAGCGTTTGTTTCGTCAAAAATGGACATCGTATGCTCAAGATATTAGCAGTCAAAGTTTGGTTGACTTGATGGTACAGGTGACATCATCAGTTAGTCCGTACGGTATGAAATCCGATATGGACAAATCCTGATGTGACATGTGGCAGATGAGTCATCTTGTACGGACCAATTATAGTGCGACACGTGGCATCCGTACGACACGTCATCGGACACGTGGGCAGCATCGTCAACAGCTTGTCAGCATACATGTCTGCACCTCTGGTGAATAGGACTTTGACACGTGGCTTGTCGGTGGTCGGCGATTTCGTTTGTTTGTTTTAACAAAAGTTTGTTGTGGCTCGAACCCGTAACCTGCTATGAGTCCAAAACCGTCGGTGGCCGTTGCACCAAACATACCCATCAACTGTTATTGCGAGGCCATTTCATTTTGTTGTTTTAAAGTTTCGGTGTTTGGTATAAAACGTGGCCGGCGGGGTTTGAACCCTCGACCACGCAACATGTAAAATAGTAAAGCACCGTTAGACCACCAATAGTCCTCAGTTAATATATAGAGTCTGTTTGATTTTGTTAGAGGATAGTTGGCCGAGCCTAGCTAAATAAGCTTGTAAGGCCAAAATTCACTCTAACCATTTGAACAAAATAGGATTAAGGGACAAAGTAGTCATTGTACAAGTTGTTCACGGGGGGTTAAGTCATTAATTTGATGGTTAAGCCTTTTAAGGCATATTTTATGTATAAAAAGAGGGGGAAAGGTATGCTCTTGGGAGCTAATTTAGAAATTCAGAATTCAAAGGTGTGAGGGTGTCTCTTGAGTGATCTCATTCTTTGTAAAAACTCTTGGAGAGTTTATTTTCTCTTAGTAAAGGGTTTGGAGTGAGTTATTGGAGACGTTTGAGAGCTAGGTGGTCTCTAGGGAGCAAAGATAATAACTTAGTGAGTCCTTTGAGAGATTTTGTACGACTTTTGAGTCCTTTGTAAAGGCTTGATGCCTATGTACTCTTGTGTGAGAGAGAGTTGCAACTGTATTGTTTGAAAGCATTGTAAAGGTGACGAAGGAGTTAGGCACGGACATGTTGCTAGAAAGATCCTGTCATTGCAATGTGGAAGCGGGGAGAGCCTGAAGTGCAAGAATCTTCCTGGGAAGCAGATTGTAACTCAGTGAAAGACCATGGTGATGTAAAAGAAGTTGCATCATAGTAATGGCATCGATCACCCTTATTTGCGGATCCAGAGACGTAGCCAAAAGCTGGTGAACTCCGTTATCAAATCTCTTTGTCTCTCTTTTCTTGGTGCATGATTCTATCAGCTTCTTTACTTTCCTATGTTTTATGTGGTTATTTTCTCAATTCACAAGCATCGTTAGTTACGATCTTAATTTTAAATCTGTATCTTGGTGAATCTAACAAGTTGTTAAGTGATTCATAGTAAGGAGTTTACAGATCACTATCTCCCTATTTCCTTCCTTCCTTTTCTACTCATTTTCTCCCATGTATCTCTTTGTCTCTCTGTACCTAACTCTCCCTATCTCTAATTCTTATTTCTCCCTATCTACATCTCTCCTTCCCTCTCTCCATAACTCTCTCTACCTCTCTATCTTTCTCAATACGTCTCTATCTAAGTTATAATTCGCTTATGTTTCTAGAAGAAAATGTCTCCCCCATGCTCAAAAAGTCATCTTAATAGGAGAAAGTGTGTTATAATTTGCTCATTTTCCTATAAAGATAAAAATCCTCTTTGTATCTCTCTCCATATTTCTTACCCCCCCTCTTTGTCTCTCCCTCCCTCTCTCTCTCACTCCTCCATATGTCTCTTTCTAATGTGCTCTCATTTATATGAAGAATTTAGAGTTGAGGGTTTAGGGTTGATGGTTGAAAGCATTATTTAGGGTTGAGTGTATAGGTTTTAGTGTTAATTATTAATTTGAATATTTAGGGTTTAGTGTATAGGGTTCAAGGTGCATCTCTTAGTGTTTAGTGTTTAGGGTGTAGGGTTTATGGTCGATGATAGAGGGTTGAGGGTCTACCTAACTCTTTATATATATCAACTCACATCTCCACCCTCTATACTCTCCTCCCCATATTTATTGTTCTCTATCTCACTTCTCCCTTTCCCCTAGATCTACCTCTCTCTCTCCACTATCTAGACCTCTCTATCTCAACTTTCTATCTATCTCCCCTTCCTACCTCTCCCCTCATCCCTCCTTATCTACCTCTTCCTCTCTCCCTCCATATGTAGATCTCTCCTCTCTCTATCTCACCTTTCTATAGCTCTCTCCCATGTCGAGCTCTCTCCTCTCTCCCTTTAATATATCTAAATTATTCATTATTTAGGGTGTAGGGCCCATGGTTTATGGGTTTAGAGTTGATGGTTTATGATGGAGAGTCGAGAGTTGAGGGTTTAGGGATTAAGTTTAATTATGTAGGTTTTAGGACGTTAAATTATTAATGTTGGGTTTTAGGGTTTAACATATAGGGTATAAGGTTTATGTATCAGGGTTTAGGTTGTAGGGTTTATGATTGACGATATAGGGTATATAGTATAGGGTTGAGAGTATAAGATTGAGTTATAATGTTTAAGTTTGAGGGTATAGGACCCTTGAGGGTTGAAGGTATAAGGTTTAGGGTAGAGTGTATAGTTTTTACGACCTAGGGCTGAGTGTAGGGTTTAGAGTATAGGGTATATGATAGTGTATAGGGTTTAAGGTATATCGTTTAGGAGTGTATAGGGTTAAGGGTTCATCCAATATGATTTAGGGCCTGGGTTTGAGGGATATGGTTTAGGGTTGATGGTATATGGTATAGGGTTTAGGGTTGATTGTATATGGTTGAGGGTTTATTATATAGACCTTAGGGTCCAAGGTTGAGGGATAGGGTTTAGGGTCAAGAGGATATATGGTATATGGTTGAGGGTTTAGCCTATAAGCTTTAAAGCCTAGGGTTAAGGGATAGGGTTTAGGATTAAGGGTATAAGGTATAAGGTTTAGGGTTGAGGGTATAGGGTATAGGGTATAGGGTATTGGGTATAGGGTTGAGTATATGGTTTAGGGTTGAGAGTATAATATTGAGTTATAAGGTTTAGGTTTGAGGGTATAGGAACCTTGAGGGTTGAAGGTATAAGGTCTAGGGTAGAGTGTATAGGTATTATGACCTAGGGTTGAGTGTAGGATTTAGAGTATAGGGTATATAATATAGGGTTTAGGGTATATCATATAGGAGGGTATAGGGTCGAGGGTTCATCCAATAGGTTTAGGGCCTAGGGTTGAGGGATATGGTTTAGGGTTGAGGGTATATGATATAGGGTTTAGGGTTTATTGTATATGGTTGAGAGTTTATTATATAGGCCTTAGGGTCCAAGGTTGAGGGATAGATTTTAGGGTCAAGAGGGTATATGGTATAGGGTTGAGGGTTTAGCCTATACACTTTAAGGCCTAGGGTTGAGGGATAGGGTTTAGGGTTGAGGGTATTGGGTATAAGGTTTAGGGTTGAGGGTATGGGGTTTAGAGTTGAGGGTATAGGGTATAGGGTATAGGGTTGAGTATATGGTTTAGGGTTGAGAGTAAAGATTGAGCTATAAGGTTTAGATTTGAGGGTATAGGGTATAAGGTTTAGAGTTGAGGGTATAGGGTTTAGGGTTGAGGGTATAGTTTAGGGTTTAACCTATTGGCTTTGGTTCCTAGGGTTGAGGGATAAGGTTTAGGAAACTTACGGTATAGGTATAGGGTTTGGGGTTATGGGTAGAGAGTTTAGGGTTGAGTCTCACATCCCCCCTCTCTACTCTCCTCCCCATCTCTATTGTTCTCTATTTCACTTCCCTCTCTCTCCTGGATCTACCTCTCTCTATCTAACCTCTCTCTCTCTCCATTATCTACATAGATCTCTCTATCTCCCCTTCCTACCTCTCCCCTCACCCCTCCTTATCTACCTCTCCATCTCTCCCTATGTAGATCTCTCCTCTCTCTATAGGGTTTAGGGTTGAGAGTATAAGATTGAGTGATAAAGTTTAGGTTTAAGGGTATAGGAACCTTGAGGGTTGAAGGTATAAGGTCTAGGGTAGAGTGTATAGGCTTTACGACCTAGGGCTAAGTGTAGGGTTTAAGGTTGAGGGATAAGGTTTAGGGTTGATGGTATAGGGTATCTAGGGTTTAGGGTTATGGGTATCTAGAGTTTAGGGTTAAGTACATAAGATTTTGGTAAGTTAAACCATCATAAGCTCAAAACTAAGCAAAACACGTACGTGTTTTGTTAAGTTAAAAGCATGTACTTGTTTTGTAAAGGTAGATCCATAATTGTAAGCCAAAACTAAGAAAAACATGTACACATTTTGTTAAGTTAAAAGCGTGTACATGTTTTGTAAAGGTAAATGCATTGTTCAAACACAAAAATAAATAAAACACATGTGTTTTGTTAAGTTAAAAGCACACACATGTTTTGTAAAGTTAAAAGCACGAGGTTATCACCAAATTGGAAATTGGCCAGGTGTGTGAGGAGAGAACCAAATAAGGTTGCAAATGTTGGGGTGGCAAGTATGCGAGGTGATGGATAATCCACAGTCATTACAAGGAAATGGCAGTGGCAATCCTCGGTACCCAACACCCTATCAATCATCATTGCTGCTCGACTATAAGGTACTGATAAGATTGATCACGAGATCAACATGGAAATCATGTGGCATTGGTGGTTGGTTATGCTACTTAATCATCACCATGGTGAAGGTCTTCAGCGTTGAGTGTGGCTAGTGGTTGGTGGCACATTATAGTGGAGTAGAGATGGTGAAGGTACTCTGTGTAAAGTCTATCCCAAGGACATGGGATCACAAGGATAACTAGTCTTCTTGTCTCAGAATTTAGTGTTGTGTCCAACGTCCATAGAAAATCCACCGACTTTCACACAAAATGAAAATATTCATAAAATGCGTACGCATTTTGCTTTCATAAAAATGTGTATGCATTTTGTTTTCATAAAAATGTGTATGCGCTTTGTTTTCATAAAAACATGTGCACGTTTTTCTTTCATAAAAATGAGCGTGCATTTTGTATTCAAATAACATGATCACATTATTTGTTTTTTTTCAAAACACGAACGAGTTTTACTCATTTTTTGGCATTTGACCACTTTTTTGTGACCCATCTTGGTCCATATGCCCCATATTAGCAATGAAGTGGATACAATTAGAAAGATTACAAAAGCATCTAGTCACAAGTAGCCTCAAAATTAAATCGTGAATTCCGTACAAGATTTCCTTAGCTAAAGTTGTTGCCTTATCTGTGAAGAAATCAACTATGATCTGATTACTAATTTATTTAATGAAGCTAGAGAACATGGAGCTGCCTCGTTGGCTCAAAATAATAGTAGAAGGGAAATTAAATAGAAGGAAGAGCATGTTGATGAAAAAAAATAACAAGTGGAGTATTAGCATAAAAGGGTGTCCAAATAATAATAGGCTAATCAAAATGTACGCGCAAGAAAAAGTCAAAGAAAGCATGTGGATAAGGCAACCTAGGAGGAAAAGAGTATACTCTATCAAATATTTCAATCCTACATATGACCATGCACAAAAGAACTGTATAGGAGTGCAAATAAAATGAAAATTGAAAGTTTTATAGTTCAACTAAGAACTAGTTCGTACTAGCTTAGGTGTGAAACCAGAAGGTGGACGATACCTAAAGAAGAGCAGACTAATAGAATATGCATTTTTTGTATGTAGAACTAGTGGAGATAGAATGACACTACATCATGGAATGCCTGAATTATATGGATATTCGAGCCAATTACATTGAGATTTTAAATGTGAGCTCCTTAAGTAACTTGTTTGAAGAAGAAAGAATAACAAAAAGTGTTGATTGAGCTCTATCCTAGCGCAAGGGGGTTCTTTTTGGCAACCTTCGAATCATCCGCAGAGTGTGACTGTGTGCTGGACAGGGGGTGGATGTGGGGTATTCATTCACTATCCATCAGGCCTTGGTCTCATTCTTTCAATCCTCTTATGGAGCTGCTGAATACTAGACCAGTTTGGGTCCGTCTGCTGAATTTTCCTCTCCAGTTCTGGGAGGAGTCATGTTATGAAGCTATTGGCAACACCATTAGACGCTTTTTGATGGTGGACTCTACGACTTGGGAGCTTGGGCATACTACGGTAGCTCGTATTTTAGTTGATTTGAACATTTCCAAACCTCTCCATGGTAATGTTGTCTTATTGGTGGAAGACCGACCCTAGAAGCAGCTCCTGGACTATGAGGGCCTGCCTTTTCGTTGTAGGAGGTGCTTCTCTGTGGGTCATTTGGCCTCTGGTTTCCCTCTTGCTCGCCGCAAGAGTGTTGCTACTTGGTGGAAGGATGCTCTTGCAGATCATCTCACAGTGGGTTCTCCTTCAAAAATTTCTTCCGCATAGGTTGACCCTTCTGAGTTTTCTCCGGTGTTTGTATCCTGCCTGGATCCTATTCCAACTATCCCGTCCGTGGAACCACTGTTGCCTCAAATTGTTGTCACTATTCAGGCTAAATTTGCTTGATCCTCGTTGGATGCCTTTGCTGGTACTTCGATCGCTCATGTCTCCACTTCTGCGCTGCCGACTCCTTTGCTGCATGATGGCTAATGCAGATCCGCTTCTCGTACCTCGCTCGGGGACTTCGATTCAGAGTCTTCTTGGTTTGTTTTGTTGAGAAAGAAGAAGTGACTCCTAAAATCTATCACATCTTAGCGGCCTAGGGTTAAGGGAGTCAGATTTGTCCTCTTAGATTCTAGGGTTGTCTAGCCCTCGTCTGTGGTTTGATAGCTGTCTGTTAGCTGTGTCTGTGTGTGGTCTGTCCTCTTTTCCTAGTTCATTTCTGGTTTGAACTAGCTTCTTTTTGGTCTCGAGGGCTCTCTATGTAAAGGGTACAACACCCTGTAAATGCTGCTTACTTTATCAAAAACAAAAAGTGTTGATTACATGATTAAGATACAAAACATAAGATCTAAGATCTAAAAGAAAAGGGAGATCAAGTAAATACTATGTTGGTCGTCTGTTATTCTAGATCGTTTTGTTTTTCCATAATACTATTGATCTATAAGTCCCATATACTATTTGACCTCGTGAACATTATAAAAAAATCTTCCTTCATTCATTGCATGTTAAGATGTGATGCAACAATTTTATCGAAAAGGAATGGCAACCTATCCAGATTTAGTGCAAGGCTGACACAAATAGAATGAAAAGATGTTCAAACAAGGAATGAGAGTTCCCTACATCTAAAAATATCGACGCCCAACATTAGTTACCTGGAGGAATAGCGTGGCCGCAAAAATGAGAAGCTACATCTGGCGACTGATCGAAATTCAAAAGGACAATCTAAGAAAGATCATGCGTGTAAAATCTATTTGAAATGATCTCCCTCAAAGATGTCAGCCTCGCAAATTGGGAAAAGCTTCAAATGCATCCGCAGTATCAAGCCGGAGTCAGGTCTGCACCATTACGACATATCTTAAAAATCATGGAGTCGTCAGAACCAATGATTACTTCATCCTTTCCAAGGCGTCGAGTGGCTCTATAATACGACAGATATCCTTTCCAAACACATTTAGAAGTTACTGAAATGTCAGTAATTTCTGGACAGGGATGGGGGTTGAAGAAAAGGTTCACCCTGGTTGTATGAGTTCTGAGAATATTCATCCGAGTGATTCCCAGAGTCACCACCTACGAAAATGGTGGAGAGTAACTAAGGAAGCCTTATGGGTCTTCCTTTATCACAGATCCTGCTTTCTCTTTAGAGATAGTTCATGAGATAGTCGGTGGAGCAAGATGGGCCAAGGGCTTTCTTGAGGCACAAGCTTATGTTGATATAGGCCAATGTCGATGGAGGGTTTGAAGTGAACCAGTTGTGGTGTCATCTCTAAAGGGTCATAAGAGGTATCTCGGAAGACAATGAAACACCTAGTAATGGTGGAGAATCTCTATTGCACCCATCTAGATTGCACTAAGGAAGGTATACTCTTTGGACTGTAAATTACATTGCTTCATGTTCAAACGCGACGGTACGTCATAAATGTAAGCTCTAGATTAGGGGTTTAGTAAAGCGTGAGAAAAAAAAAAGAACTCTTAAGTAGAATGCAGGTCCAAGCACCTGTCACGATTCTTTTCCTATTCCCTATTTTCTTGCTTCTAGTCTTCGTGGTGCCACTCAATTGATTCTTAGTACCCAAGAAAGCTGCCCATGAAAGATAAGAATGATTGAGAAGGGAATATACAAAAACAACATTCAAAGTGACATTACCAATTGAAGGACCATCCTCTCTTGAAGAAACATCATACCAAGTTGTACCACGGGACTTTGTTGCCCAATGAATAAAGACCTATGTTCTTCCTTTTCCAAGTAAGGGTCTCTATGAGTCTATCTAAAAATAAAAATAAAAAATGTTGTGTTATTCCTCAAAAGGGTTTTGATGCATCCTCATTTATAACCTTCACTTTAGTTTTTTTCCAAGTCAAACATGATGAATCTACAAATTCATCAATAAGCACTTGAAATAAGTAGAAGATCTACAAGTTTCCTCACCCACTACTGGGCTCACACAAGCAAATCAAACCAAGGATAAGGCTTGGAAGGTGGGAGTGAACCTCTTTGTTGTTCTAACTTAGTATGGTGGATTAGGGGCGTCCCACCATCAATCTTATATCATATGGCATGAGTTTGCATACTTCTAGAGGATAACTTGAGTATAGGACTCACCACCCCTTACACATTTCTAGTAAGTGTGCCTTTGATGATTGAGTACAACCATATGTGAGTGAGATGTCATCAAAAGCCTAATTGGCGTAGCAAATTCAACTCTTTGCTCCGAGAACCAAACGTCAACTAACTAGCATGTGTGCACAAGGAGTATCATGCTTAGTACCTATTTAGTGGAAAAATAGCATGCTACTAGACAACAAGGAATCAAAGGGATGATTCCTCTCTTGAAAGGAGATTACTAATCTACCCAAGGTCTTAAGTTTGTTGGTTATCATCTTTGTAGGATGAATCAAGGGAGATGTAATGTTGTTTTACAAGAGGCCTAGTAGGAGTCTCTTCAATTATTTTGGAAGATTAAGTTAAGCTTATTTTTAAAGGGAAACCATAGAGTTACCATACATGCAATAAGAATAATGAATTGCAACATGTGCATAATAACTTGCAACAATTTACCCATATTCTATTCCAACTACTTATTAGAAAAAATACAAAAGGGAAGGGTTAGAGAAATAAAGCTTGAGGTTCCAAGAAGGCACATTGTGTTGCTAGAAGAACAAACAATCATTGAACCAAGCACCTCCTCAACTTGCATTGCATAACCAAGGGAAGAACTGGTCTAGTCTTGAAAGGAACATTCAATAATAGGAGCCTATGACCATCATACACCATTTCAATGCACAATATAAGGGCTTAAAGACCAAAATAGTTATAAGATTCAAAATATTTATTATTAAATTAATGAAAACAAGAGCTTATTACATCTAAAGCATATGGAAAACCATTGAATTAGTAAGGCTCCAATGAAAATATAGCCTAAGAAGGGAGAAAGGAAAAATTCCGAAAGCTAACAAAACTTAAATATCTCATCTATCTTCTAATAATCTAATCATTTAATGCCCTCATGAGAGATTTCCTTTCCCTTTTTTTTATTACATTTCACTTTTTAATCCAACATGTTTTACAAAGACCTATAATAATCATTCTTTGATTTCAAGTCCATGCATGCATCCTTGATAATTGTACTTTGGACCTCGTGGGAATGAACTTGGAGTGTGCAAATCGATCATGAAAAGGTACTGAGTTATCAGTAGGGAATTGGTTCATGCTAGGTGAAGATCATCATGCTCATCTCTATCTTCTACATTTTTAATCTTTAAGTACCATGAATCCAACATGTAATAACTTCTAGATCTACCAAATTGTTCAATCATGAGCTTTGGGCAAGTCTTCCATTAAAAACTTGTAGAACAAAGATTAAATAGTCAAAAATTTATAAGCATAGATTAAGTTTAACTCAAAATATGTTTTTAGGGGATTATCATACTTAAACAGATAGTGCTTAGGTGGAAACAAGTTCCACATATGTCAAAAGGTCAAAATTGTATGGACGAGTACATCAAATGAGTGGTCAAATGCAAAAAATTCCCTAGATATGCACTAGGATGTCACTGCTTCAATAAAGAAGTCATCAACTTTAATCTTGCAAAAATGTGTTTTCCTACTCATTTTGGGTAGTTCCAGTATAAACACCTAAAATGTGTTCCCGTATTTCCAACGTCATCACTTTAGATCTACCCCACATTATCTACTTCTAATACTAATTATCTTTGATCATTCTCCCAACAATTATTTAATAAATCCTAACTATTTAATTACCCAACTTCTACCATTTCTTCTGACATTAATTGAATATATTAGCCTTATTCATTTAATTAATTTGACCAATTCAACATTTCTTCTAATGTTCCAACTTCAATTGAATAAATCATATTTATTTAATTAAGTCAATCATTTACCAACATTCATCCATAAATTAAATAACACCAATATTTTTATAATTCCTCTAAAATCCCCCTCATGATTAGTTTAATAAATAAATCAAATTTAGTCAACTAATTAATAATTTGCACATTCCTCCACCACTTTATTTAAAATAAATTAATTCAATCTTTTCAACACTCCAAAAAGACCTTTTTTAATCTCCACCTTCCATTTGTTCCCTCTCCTTTCCCTAATTATATGCACGAATCACATGATTCTACTTGTTGTATTCCTATTCTTCCCCACATGAAGATAAACCCCATCCCTCCATCTCATAGGATATAACCTCATTCATTCATTCATTCATTTCTCCTATTCAAAATCTATAAATTGATTCACTCATAAGCCATTTTTCAAAGAAGGAAGAAGATTGGATGCAACAAGGTTATGTTGTAGAATTGGGCAACTACATTCACTTCAACTATCAATCAACCACTTGAAGCACAATACTTAGGTCATCAAAGTTTGTGTGGTAAGAAGTTTATTGCTTTTTGTCATTGTTTACATTTCTTTTTCTCTATTTGAGGTGCATACTTGATATAGGGTGGAATTCTGATTTGATGCTTGATTTCTACTTGTTTACCTTATATTATAGAGTTCACATTTTGACATTTATGTTGGGACCATGTTCCAACCTAATTTTTACCTTTTTCAAGTGTTTTTTGAAGGTTTGTTTATATGTTTTCTTGTGGATTTTATATCTTTCCTAGTTTGGCATATCCATGCTATTGAATGACACATCCATACTATCAAATGGCATATCCACACTCATCCCTAGTGTATATGCACTCAAACATACCCTAAACCCTAAACCCTTGCCTCATGGTATATGCACACCATTGAGTGACATATGCAAACTATCTCATGGTGTTTGCACACACCTCATGGTGTATGTATACTATCTCATGGTGTATATGCATCAAGGTGGTGCATCCATACTACCTATTAGTGTATGTACATTACCTCATGGCATATGTGTACTGCTTGTGATGTATGCACATTGGTTGTTGTTGATGTAAATAGGTATTTCATGTAACTACTTCATTAGTGGGTCCTTTTTACATGTTAAGCTTACTTAAGTCCTAGGAGGGAATCTTTCTAGGTGGTGTTAGTTGTCATTATATCTTGTTTTATCTTTTAAAATTTGATACTTATGTCATTTCCCCACTATAAGAACACACAACAAAAAAAGAAAAGAAATCAACCATTGCGAGATTACATCTCCAAAATTAAACAACTAAGAACACAATTGAAAGTTTACAAAATTGATAAAGATGATTTTGAATTGATTTTGAATGTATTATCCAAGCTTGGTCTTGAGTATTCAATGTTTATTTTTGGCTTTCATACCCATTGAATTTTTATGGGAGTATCATAAATTGATTCTAAGTTTTATGACTTTGCAAATCTCCTAATCCACGAGGAAGCTAATTTAACTCATACGGGTCTAATCATGTCTTCTAAGTCACAAGCATTGTTGGCTAGTGAGCCAAAGGTACAGAAAGAATCAGGGAAGCTTGATACAGAACAAAAGAAGAAAAATAACAAGCCACATTAAGAATTTGAATCCTCTCCCTCTAAAGGGGAATCATCTAAAGAGAAGCCTACTTGTGCATATTGCAAGAAAACTAGGAATGATGAAAATCAATGTTATTCTAAACAAATTGATGAGTTGAAGCATCTTCTTAAGAAGAATCAAATTAATTTTCCTTCATTATCAAAGGGTTCATCTTCTCCTTCTTCATCAAAGTCTGATAGATATAAAGGGAAATAACTTTTTGCAATTGCAAATTCTAATTCAAACAGGCGGATACTTGATTCAGGAGCCTCACATCACATGTCTTCATTTGAGAGTAAGTTTTCTTCATTTGAGTCTTGTTCATCACCACACATCCTAGTGGATAGCAACACATATATGTGTGTTTTTGGGAAGGGATCCATTGAATGGATGATGGAGCATTTAATGATGTTCTTTGTGTGCCTTTTTTGTTAACCAATATCCTTTCTATCTATTAGATCACACATGGTGGAGCATGCAAGAGTGTTGAGTTCACAATAGATTATGTCATAATTCAAGATTTGCATAGTAGAGATATAGTTGTAGTTGGGCAGGTTGATCACCAATCTCGATTCTACACCTTCTCACATTTTTCTCCTATTGATTTAGTAGATGTTCACATTAAGGAATCTAGTGTGGACACTTTTGAGGAGATTCAATATGGTCATTTGAATCTTGGTATTGTTTCATCCACTGAGGATCTATTGACATGTGCTAATATTCCATCTCCTTCATATACTATTACTTCTGATGATGCTTCTGTTGCCACAGTTTTGGCTCCTTGTGATTCAATGCAATAAGACACACATTATCTTCCAAAGATGACTACTTGGGATGAGTACTTGATAGACATTGCTAGTTTGTTTTCAAGTCTTGCATTTCAGATTTGGGAGACACCATTAATTGCATTCATCTTCTCTGTAATGTCCCCTTCTCATCAGTAATCTGTTATGTCACTCATCAGCCTATTCCGGAAGCCTATAGGCTTGTTTGAGGTAAAATTAGGGTTTCCAGTTCTGAGGTTCTTTGGCATTTCTGAGAGTTTACTATTTATAGTAAATTCTATTTTTAAGCAGTATGGAGTTTGTCAGCTTTTAGTACATCATTTCCAGTTGGAGCAATCATTTGCAATTCATGTATGACTTCTTAAGGCATTTTTATGATGAATAAAGGCATTGAGGTTATAATTTGCAGTTGACTCCCCTTGGCCTAGGAGAACAACTTTAAGTTGTGTTTAAAAGAGGGTCTTGGAAGGGTGATGCCTTCATGAGGTGATTTATTAATTATTGAAAAAAAAAACATAATGCCTTGGGAAAAGTGGACGCCACTTTTAAAAGAGAAAATTTTAAAATAAACTGAAATTCATAATATGCAAAAAGGGACGCCATCTTGAGGAGTTAATTATTTTTTGGAAATTTGAAAAGACTCCTATTTCTTTTGGTGTGCTTCTCAGGAATTTGAAGAGTTTTGTGAGCTTCTATTTAATGAAGGTTTTTGCTTCAGCTTTGGATCCATTCATGTTATGGTATTGTTATGCTGTCGGAATGACATCCGAAACCTTGCTTTGAGGATGCTACCTCCTAGCCATTAACCAATTTCATGTTTGAAATACAACACCTAGTTGGACTTTGTTGCTTCTCATCCAGACTAGCAGATTTGTACTCAACAGTTGAAGTTATGATGAAGTTTCTAGATTTTGAAGTTGCTGATGCATCTACAGCTGAAAGTGAATTTTGTTAGCAGCTCTTGGAATAAAATTCATTTGGTTATGGGTACTTTTGCATTACATTTGTTTGCCAAGGGCGCCCCTTTTCTCCAAGTTTGATATTTTATTTTGAAGTCTCTAATTTATAAAGACAAAATCGCCCCTTCTTAAGGTCGTACCATTTAGCTTGCATTGGGAAGTGTGCCAAAAATTAAAGACCAAGTTTTGTTGTTGTTTCTTCATCCTAGCATGGTCGCCTACCTTCCAAAAGTCCATAGCATTCAGTCTCATTCGATTTGGAGGTGAAATGAGTGAGTTATGAATATTTTATTGATTTTCCAGTTGGCTGATAAGAAATTCCAGAACTCTGTTTTTATATCAGACTCATATATTTTCTATTTTGGTCATAATTCTATCATTGGAAAAGTAAAGGAACATCATAGAACTCATTCTTCTCTTCTAGTCTTATTTCTCTATCATTGTAATACATGTTTTTGCAGTCTTTTGAATTGTAAGGTTTTGATTAGTAGTACTAATCCAACCTATGTTATTGCTGCAACTACTTGATGCTAACGCTAATCCAGTTGGCTATTGCTGGTTTATGTTGTGTAATTCCTTCAAAAAAATTGGTTAGCATATTATAGTGGTATCAGAGCAGAAGACCCTGCCATCCTGTGGCAGTTTGCAGTTGGTTATCTGATGAGTGAAAGAGACACTAGGCCATACACCAGAAGTCAGGCTACAACTCAGCATCAGTTTTTGTTTGTTCCAGAGGTAGAGACTTTCTCAAGAGTCTTAAGAGATCTTTGCAAAACAGTGGAAGGTTCAGAAAAGTCAGTGGAAGAAGTTGAACACACAGTTGAAATAATGTCAAACAGTGTTAGGCAAGCAAATGAAGAGAGGGACAGAGTTGAGAAGAAGTTTGATGGGATAATAGACATGATGTCCCATTTATTGTCCAAGTTGGACCAGCAAGCAGCTCAGAATATCATTCAGCCCCAAAATAACTCAACTGGAGAAAGCAGTGGAGTTAATGGAAAATCTAGTAATGGCAGTCCTGAGGTGAATAAAGGAGATAGAATTGTGGGTCAGCATGCTGCAATTCCTAGTGGGTCATCCTCTAGACCTCTTTTCCCCATCTTCACACCAAGGGAAGAGCAACAACCGGCTGAAGCTGCACCAACCTTTGCTGATGATGCACGTCAAGCTTACATGGAGTATGCTTCTTTACCTCTCGATTTGAGAGATGCTTGGACCTTTGATCAATTCATGAATCAAAGGAGTCGAAGAAATGGAGGAAGGAATGAGCAACGTCCTCCTATGGTGCCTAGAAATGATTTCTACCAAGCTTTGGGAAAAATAACTATGGAACATTTTGATGGTAGTAATAAGTGCACAACCAGATCATGGGTGCAGAAGCTAGATAATTATCTCTCTCTCAGACCCATGCCAGAAGGAGATGCTATAAAGTTTGCTACTTTGCATTTGGATGGGATAGCTCATGAATGGTGGACTCATGGTTTGGTCACTCTTGGCCATAACCTCATTCGTACCTATGATGAGTTTACCAACAAGCTGATCGAGAGATTTGATACCAAGGATCCAGAGTTGAGATTCAGAGAATTGGCACAATTGAAACAACAAGGATCTTTAGAAAATTATGTGGCTGATTTTTAGAGGTTGTCAGTAATGGTGCCTAACATTACTGAGAGAAGACTTGTGGTTCTTTTTGCTGATGGTTTAATGGAGCCTTTGAAAGGATGAGTTAAATCCTTTGATCCACCAACTCTAGATGAAGCCATTAAGAAAGCAAGGAGCATGGAGTTGGCAGCCCCAAGGCCTAAGTTTCATTCGAAACCTTTCAGCCATAAGAAGGATAAGAAACATTCTTCAAATCTGCCTAAGAAGTTTCCACCGAGGTTATCAGAGGAGCTCAGAGAACAACTTAGAAAAGATGGAGTTTGCTTCACTTGCCATGAACCTTGGGTTAAGGGTCACCATTGCTATGGAAGAGGCAAAGCAAATCGAATGGAGGGCTATTCTGATTATGGATCAGAATCTGATTCATCTGATCAACAATATGAATCAACAAGTAGTGAAGGTGAAGAAGCCCCTGAAGAGAACCCTGATGAGGTGGTAGATGGTAGTGCTTTTGCACAACTATCAAGTTTTCAGAAAAATGAGTCCTTTCGAGTTCATGGAGTAGTTAATTCCCAAAGGATTGTTGCTCTAATTGACACTGGAGCAACTCATAATTTTATTGATGAAGGATTGGTTGCTAAAAAGGGTTTGAAGACTGAGGAATTTGATGGTTTCAAGGTAATGGTTGTAGATGGTTTTACTATGTCTTGCACGAGGAAGATTCCTAACCTCTCTATGCAATTGGGAAATTATGAGATTAACGATGATTTTTATGTGGTGGGAATTGGAGACACTGATGTTGTGCTAGGCATACAATGGCTGTGATCTCTTGGTGAGATCACATTGAATTTGTAAACTATGGAGCTTAAATTTCAGTCAAATGGAAGGAAGGTTCTAAGAGGGATGTCAAATGGGGGCCCTCGAATTGTGTCTTTGAAGAGGATGGAAAGGCTTATCTGTCATGATCAGGTTGAATGGGCTGCTGAATGTTTGGTTCTACCAGCTGATCCAGTGGAGGAAAAAAGGAAATATCACCCTGATATTCAAGCCTTACTTTCAAAAAAGAGCAAAGTTTTTGGAAGCCTACCTCCTGGAAGACCTCTTGAAAGAGGTTCTGAGCATGTAATTGAGTTAGAAGAAGGAGAAAATCCTGTCATAACTACACCTTACCATTATCCAAAGAAGCAGAAAGATGAAATTGAAAAATCCATCAAGGAGCTTTTGGAGAGTGGTTTCATTAGACCAAGCAAGAGTCCTTTTGCTTCTGCAGTGGTGCTGGTCAAAAAGAAAGATGGTACAATGCAAATGTGTATTGACTATCGTGTATTGAATCAGAAAACCATCAAGAATAGGTATCCTATCCCTAGGATTGATGAGATTATTGATGAGCTCCATGGGGCTATGTTCTTCTCGAAGATTGATCTTCGTTTGGGCTATCATCAAATCAGAATGAGGGAGGCGGATATAGAGAAGACAACTTTTAGATGCCATTTTGGGAATTTTGAATTTCTTGTCATGCCTTTTGGTTTGACAAATGCTCCAGCTACATTTCAATCTTGTATGAACAAGATTTTTAGACAACAGTTGAGGAAGTTTGTGCTCATCTTCTTCGACGACATTCTCATTTTCAGTAAGTCATGGGAAGAGCACCTTAAGCATTTGGAAGAAGTGCTTAGTATTTTGGAGGTAGAATGTTTGTTCGCCAAAGAATCAAAGTGTGAGTTTGGGATGATAGAACTCTTATATCTTGGCCACATTATCAGTTCAAAGGGTGTGAAAGTTGATCCTGAGAAGATAAGAGCCATTCTTGATTGGCCAACTCCAAAGAATGTTTCTCATTTGAGAGGATTTTTGGGGTTATGTGGATTCTATAGAAGATTTGTGAAAGGATATTCTCATCAAGCAACCCCTCTCACAGATCTTACAAAGAAAGGAGCTTTTCTTTCGACCAAGAAGGCACAAGAATTTTTTGATAAATTTAAGCAAATCATGAGTACATGTCCTGTGTTGGCTCTTCCGGATTTTACAAAATAATTTGAATTACAGTGCGATGCTTCAGATGAGGGTGTGGGAGCTGTTCTAATGCAAGACAAACATCCCATTGTCTTCGAAAGCCAGAAGTTGAGAGGAGCAGAAAAAACTTACTCCATTTATGATAAATAGATGCTTTCCATCATGCATGCTTTGTCTAAATTCCGTCAATATTTGGTGGGAAGTAGATTTGTTGTGAAGACTGACCACAATAGTCTTAAACATTTTATGTGCCAAAAGGATTTGAATGAAAGGTAGAAAAAGTGGGTAAGTAAGCTCCAGGCATATGACTTTGACATTGAATATGTCAAAGGGAAAAATAACGTAGTGGTTGATGCTCTTTCAAGAAGGCCTCATTTGCAGTCACTTTGTGAGTTATCAACAAACTGGAAGGAGTTAATTGCTACTGATTATGCTAAAAATCAGTTTGCAACCAGCTTGCTAGAAGGTCATTTGGTTGATGAAAGGTATAAGTTGGTTGATGGGATAATTTACTATAAAGATAGAATCTTTTTAGTGCATGAATCTAAGCTTAAAAAGAAGATTCTACAATCTTTTCATGATGTTACCCTTGCTGGTCATCAAGGGATTTTCAAGACTTATAAGCAGATTCGTGAAAGATTCACTTGAAGAGGGTTGAAAGAAGAAGTCTTGAACTACATTATAGAGTGTCTAATTTGTCAAAAGAATAAAAATGAACACTCTTATCCAGCTGGTCTGTTACAACCCTTGCCAATTCCGAATCAGAAATGGGAAAGCATTGCAATGGATTTTTCACGGGGTTGCCCAAGGTGCAAGGAAGAGATTGTATTTTTGTTGTGGTTGATAGACTAACAAAATTTGCTCAATTCTTTGCTGTCACCACTTCATTTACAATGGCTCAAGTGGCTGAGTTGTTTTTTAGAGAGGTCTTCCGTTTGCATGGATTTCCTAAAACTATTGTCAGTGATAGGGACAGCAAATTCCTAAGTGTTTTTTGGCAAGAGATCTTCATATTAAGTGGGATAGTGCTTACTCCAAGCACTAGTTATCACCCACAAACAGATGGGCAATCAGAAATTGTTAACAAATGGTTAGAAGGCTACCTAAGAAACTATGTTTCAGGATAGCAAAGAGCTTGGATTAAATGGTTTCATTTAGAAGAGTATTGTTATAACTCTTCTTATCATATGTCGATTAAGATGTCTCCTTTCATGGCTCTTTATGGTTATGATGCTACTAATTTTGTTGATTTAGTGTTTGGTGATAGTAGAGCTCCACAAGCTCAGGATATGTTACAATAGAGCCAAGATATCTTAAAATCTCTAAAGGAAAATATGCAACAAGCTCAAAACCAGCAGCAGTTATACATTGATCAGTAGTGTATTGAGAGATCTTTTGAAGTAGGAGACATGGTTTACTTGAGGCTTCAGCCCTACCGATAATCTTCTCTCAAGAAGAGTGGTGCAGAAAAGTTGAAGCCACATTTCTATGGTCCTTTCAAAGTCACCAAGAGGATTGGTGAAGTTGCTTATGAGTTGGAGCTTCCAGCTAAAAGCAAGGTGCATAACGTCTTCCATGTGTCGCGCCTCAAGAAGGAACTGGGACACAATGTTGTGGCTACTTCAGAATTACCTCCATTGGATGAGGAAGGTCAGTTGGTGTTGGTTCCAGAAGAGATTCTTTATACTAGAGAACGTTCATTAAGGAGGACAATCAAGGAATACTTGGTTAGATGGAGGAATTTGCCTATTGAAGATGCCACGTGGGAAGGAGAACAAATTTTGTTACATCCATCTTTTCAGTTGCTTAAGGACAAGCAATCTTGAGGAGGGTGGACTGTAATGTCCCGTTCTCATCAGTAATCTGTTCTGTCACTCATCAGCCTATTCCTGAAGCCTGTAGGCTTGTTTGAGGTAAAATTAGGGTTTCCAGTTTTGAGGTTCTTTGGCATTTATGAGAGTTTACTATTTATAGTAAATTCTATTTTTAAGCAGTATGGAGTTTGTCAGCTTTCAGTACATCATTTCCAGTTGGAGCAATCATTTGCAATTCATGTCTGACTTCTTAAGGCATTTTTATGATGAATAAAGGCATTGAAGTTATAATTTGCAGTTGACCCCCCTTGGCCTAGGAGAACAACTTTAAGTTGTGTTTAAAAGAGGGTCTTGGAAGGGTGGCGCCTTCATGAGGTGATTTATTAATTATTGAAAAAAAAACATAATGCCTTGGGAAAAGTGGACGCCACTTTTAAAAGAGAGAATTTTAAAATAAACTGAAATTCATAATATGCAAAAAGGGACGCCATCTTGAGGAGTTAATTATTTTTTGGAAATTTGAAAAGACTCCTATGTCTTTTGGTGTGCTTCTCAGGAATTTGAAGAGTTTTGTGAGCTTCTATTTAATGAAGGTTTTTTCTTCAGCTTTGGATCCATTCATGTTATCATATTGTTATGCTGTCGGAATGACATCTGAAACCTTGCTTCATGGATCCTACCTCCTAGCCATTAACCAATTTCATGTTTTAAATACAACACCTAGTTGGACTTTGTTGCTTCTCATCCAGACTAGCAGATTTGTGCTCAACAGTTGAAGTTATGATGAAATTTCTAGATTTTGAAGTTGCTGATGCATCTACAGTTGAAAGTGAATTTTGTTAGCAGCTCTTGGAATAAAATTCATTTGGTTATGGGTACTTTTGCATTGCATTTTTTTTCCAAGGGCGCCCCTTTTCTCCAAGTTTGAGATTTTATTTTGAAGTCTCTAATTTTTAAAGACAAAATCGCACCTTCTCAAGGCCATACCATTTAGCTTGCATTGGGAAGTGTGCCAAAAATTAAAGACCAAGTTTTGTTGTTGTTTCTTCATCCTAGCATGGTCGCCTACCTTCCAGAAGTCCATAGCATTTAGTCTCATTCGATTTGGAGGTGAAATGAGTGAGTTATGAATATTTTATTGATTTTCCAGTTGGCTGATAAGAAATTCCAGAACTCTATTTTTATATCAGACTCATATATATTTTTGTTTTAGTCATAATTCTATCATTGGAAAAGTAAAGGAACATCATAGAACTCATTCTTCTCTTCTAGTCTTATTTCTCTATCATTGTAATACATGTTTTTGCAGTCTTTTGAATTGTAAGATTTTGATAATTAGTAGTACTAATCCAACCTATGTTATTGTTGCAACTACTTGTTTTATTTCCTATTAATTACCCCTGGATAGTTTATCGCCAGTGCAGAGAAAGAACTTGTTATATCATTGTACCCACTTTCAAGTGGTGAATCCCCACAATTCTATGGATGTCCGCCGCAGCGGATGAATTAGATTGTTGTAGCTTCATGGCTAGTTATCCGCCTACTAGATTCAATTTTAAGTAATCACTCTGTCATATGTTAGCACCTCGCCCTCAGTGGGATCTTGAGTGCACATTCTTGAAGTTCAGTAGTTTCTTTCAAGTACTGTTCTTTAATTTCTCCTCCATATGACAACACCTTTCCATCATTTGGATTGAGTGTGCATTCTTGGCGTCGAGTTCCTTTAAGCTTGGTTTTCAGTTTGATGCTAAAGCTAATCTAGTTGGCTATTGCTGGTTTATGTTGTGTAAATCCTTCAAAAAAATTGGTTAGCATATTACATTCTCTTTGATGAAAATGATCCTTCTTCAATTTTTGTGAGGGAAGACTCTGACCCTTTGTTCATTCTCTACATCTATAAGGAAGCTAAGGTAGCATAACAACTTCCTACACTAAAATTGAGAGAAGAATAAAGCAAAACTTTTATAGATCTTTAATAGTTATAGAAACTTAGAAAAAAATAAACACAAATATCATGCATACCGCAACACAATGATTTACATGGGGAGAATCCTTTTAGTAGAAAAACTCCACACTCCAAAAGCCACCCAATATATTATTAAGCAATCAGAAATATTGCAATATACTTTCAGAGCAAGCTTCTCACAGGTGTATCACCACTCGGAGATCCAGAGGCAACACAACCGCTATTAAACTCTCAAAATACATTGCAATACACAACTGTAATATAATTCCCTCAAAAAATAGGGTTTCCTTCTAGTGAAAGTCAAGCTAATAAAATATCAGCCATCAGATATGAGACAATGATGAACAGTCTAGATTTACAATAATAAAATATAAATAAAATTTTCCTTTTGGGGGAACTACCTCGAGGCCCCGCCAAGGCGCATTGCCCCTGGACCCCAGCAGGGGGGATGATCCCCCCGTACCCCTCATGGGGGGGATCCCTCCCACGCCACCCCCTGGTCATCGTCGACTGAACAATACCTTATGTATCAATAATACCTTATATAATTGCAAGGTTGAGACACATTTTCTCAACAACATGATCATCCTTCACATTTTGACATGAATGTAGATTCTTTTAGACAAAATTTGGAGGAGGATCCTTTCTCTTTAGAGGGAGTATTTGTGTCTTTGGATTGTGTTCTACAATTGTTTCTAGGAGATTCTATATTGTCATCTCCTACAATGTGGCCTAGAATGCCTATTTGAACGGTTACAACTTTCGACATCAACATGGAGACACTTGAGCATTCTTCAGAGACATCACACATCATCTTTCTTCCATCACATTCCTTTTAGGAATCGGAAGAAATCCTACATACCATTTTGGTTTTGTTTCTTCCTAAGGGGAGGAATGTTGTTTAGTGGTATTGGATCACCTTCAACATTCAATGTCGAGAATCTACCATCATTGTAGGAGACTCAAGATTGAGGGGGGTTGCATATTCTCTCTTCTTATCTCTTATGGGGATTTTTTTCCTCACATGGGGTTGTATCCTTCACATTCATCAATGAGAGAATTTTGTTTTCATCTCTCTTTTGGGGAGGAGTTTCGTCCCACTAGGTTTTCTCATTTTCTCCATTCGTGAGAGATTGTATTTGTACATGGGTTCATAACATGGCCTTGTATCTAGGACCCATCCTTGCATCTTTGCATCAGTTGCATAATAATATACTCCCTAAGTTGCACTTAAGGGGGGGTGTTGGAGTAAATAGGTGTTTTACCTAACTAGCTCATTAGTGAGTCTTATTTACATGTTAAGTTTACTTAGGTCCTAAGAGGGAATATTTCTAGAAGGTTTTTGTTGTCATTATATCTTATCTTATATTTTGAATTTTAATACTTGTGTCCTAAGTCATTTAATATTAGTTGTATATTGACATGGGATTAAGACACTTGTCATGATCTTGTCTAATCCTATGACTCACCTTGGCTATATAACCAAGTGGTCTCGTGCAAATAAAGAGCATTGATCAATCGTATGATCATAATCTATCATTTGATAGAATATAATTATTCTCTCATGGTTGATCTCTTTTGTGCTTTCATGAAGTTTCTAGATACTGGGTGGCTATAATCTTCAACCAAATATTACATGGTGTAGAGTATTCTATACCAACTGTTACACTTGTGGTGTGTGCACCCTTTAGGGTATTGTTAATTTTCTTTATCATGTATATTATCTTTTAGTGTTTTATATTTTGCTAAGTGTATTTACATTATATTTTAGCATATGTGCAATTAAATTAGCATTACTACATTTTATAATTTTGATTGTTAATTTGTCAATGTAGGTGCTTTGTGTAAAGACAAATGTGCACTTTTAGTGGTGTATACACTTTGTGCAACAATGCAACCACATTGAATTTATAATTTTATTAGATTTCTGGGATTACATCATTGTGGGGGTTCTTTTGGTATTTTTTATGTCAAATTTCTAACCTTTGGTTGTGGTTTTTTTAGTTGTAGACCATTCATAAAGCTACTAATGTGTGTTATATGTTCATTTGACCAAGACAACCTCAAGCATATTTTGTGTGTTCTCATTTCTTTCACAATTTCATTTATAAGGTTGATGAGCTTTTTTGGCATGTTTGTGTGGCTTAAGGGTATGTATGCTCTTCCCTTGCACCAAAATGTGATCTTGGGAATCAAAAACATTTTTTTATCATTTTTTGCTTACCCACCAAAAGGGTAATCCATGTATGATCTTTCCTTGCACCAAAAAATGGTTAGCTCCTTTGCTTTAGTTTATTTTTAATAGTCCTAGCTTGGATTTCATGACCAAGTGGTGACTTGAACCCATGTGTTATAGTAGGGTATATAAATTAGGGAGAGAATAGAAACACTTTCCCTTATGATTATGTTTGTCATTTTACACTAAATTTTTAGGAAACTTTATAGCTTACAAGTGAATTAGGTGATTCACTTACCCTATATATACACCTTTCTTCACAAAATCAAGTCTCACATACCTTTGAGAATATTGAAGATTCCCCATATCAAACCTTGTGCAAGCCTAGAATAGTGAAACCTTCAATACTTTGGTCTTTATAGTGCACGGATAAAATATTAGCCCTAGAAAATTACTCACACCATACTTCCAAAAATATAATAGTAGGTCATGTATGCTCTTCTCTCATGCTCTAGTGTAACCTTGAAGATCAAAAGTGGTCAACTCCTTGCAATCAATGGGCCCTATTATTTACACTTGGGTCAAATTATGTATGTGGGCCTACAATACCAAACACTCCAACTTCAAAAGTTAGGGAATTCTTGTGTCTTCCTTATCATTTTTCTTATGTTAAACTTGTACAAAAACTCAAGTCAAACCCTTACAAAATCTAAACCAATCAAATAAAGAAATTTTATCCTTTTCTTAAACCAATCCAACAATCCCTTTGAACTTGATTATAATAGAATTGTTGATCAAGAGGAATATCACGGTAATAATGGTCTTTTGGATTATGATAAATATACCAATGAACCCCTTGGTTATATTAACTCAATAAATCTTGTTGTAGGCCTTGATTTCACAATCATGGTCAATCAAGAGCCATTAGACCAATGCCATTCGTGCACTAGTTATTCTAAAAACTAAGGTCCAAATTCCATTATTCATCTTTATGGCAAGAGAAACACCCCATTATATTATATTCTATGGCAAGAAAAAGATGCTATGATTAGGTACCTTATAAGCACAATAGCCAAGCTTCACTCAAACTATGACATTGATCACTCGAGTAGGGGAAATATTTTAAGTAAAAAACTACACATGGATAATCCTCATCCATCAAAACCATCAAATCCACTATCTATGCATATAAATCAATATAGCCCACTTTAGTGAGAGTATGAACTTACGCTCAAACTCACACTATAGTAGAAAAATAGGTCAAGAGGGGTCAAATTGTCTAAATGTTGAAGAGATAGGATGGAAAAGGATCTAGGTGGAGTGCACAAGCCCACAATATTTAAGATCCCATGGAAAAAAGTATAAGCACAAAAGAACTCATGCATGTATTATATGTAGCAAAACAACATAAACAAACATACATGTCAGAAAAAAATGAAACATACATGATGAAAACACATGACATGATGGAACATAGAGATGATGATGAAATGAAAAAAAACATGATGCCAACACGATGTAAACATGAAGAAGATAGATGAAAGACAACAAAAACTTAAGGTTAGTACTAAAGGGATTGGAGTTGGTAAGGAAAAGAGACCCCGGTCTTAAATTGTCTCAAATACCTAATGTCATGCATCGAATGTGATATCTAAATGCTCTCACAAGGATGTAAAATCACTTATGAAACACGTGTCTCCACTAGAAAGCAAGTTGTGTTATGCTAGGTGGCCATGTTAAAGGGAATTCATGACTCACACCATAGAAAAGTCTGATATTTTCTAGGTTAATCACAAAATGGAAGGCACATGAGCTAGTGAGGACCGCTTTTCACTAGGTGAGCCCCCAAAACAAGGTAGAAAAATGAGAAACACACTAAGTCTAGTGAGGACCATTTTTCACTAGGTGTGTACCCATAACCATACAAAGAGTTATATTACCTGATAACCTTGATAAGGTGCTACAAAAATGATCAAAATGTTACATCAATGTCACACTAAGTTCAATTCCTGTGAACAAAGTGAAGCAAAAATTCCAAACTCACCTTAGGGGGTGCACAAACGATAATAGGATAAAGCTAAAAACTCAAGGGATGTTATATCAACACCACCACAAGAGATGATTTAGAAAAAATAATAAAGGGGCTTTGTGCAATACATGAAAGGTCATGACTTAGGGAATATTGCACATGATATCACCACCAAGAGAAGACAAGCTGGGGAAAAATAAATTCATGCCTTAGGGAATATTAGCCATAGTATTACCACCAAGGGGAATGTCATATGCCAAGAAATTTCACTCTTGAGGGATATCAAGCCCAATATCACCACAAAGGAGACACTAACATAGATCAAGAAGGCCACACTTTGATCGGAAAGGTCACACTTCCTATGAGATGTATGCTATCATCACTAAGAGGGGACAATTTCCTATGAAAATAATGAGCAGGGAACTATATGCCCCCCTTAAAATGTCAACATACTTGCTATGTTGGTATTTTAAGGAGAAAGAGGAGAAGGGGGGTCCTTGAAAATAATGCACGCCTCCCCAAAAATGTTATCCTTTCCCCCCAAGCATAGAGGCAAGGAAAACTACACCAATTACCATCATGTTGCTTCCATGAAAAATATGGTTGCACTTAAGATTGTATCACCATGAATGGAAATGAGCAAAACACATAAAGATACAAATGCCACATATGAGCAACATGATAGGATGAAGATCATTATTGATTAGAGGACTTAAGTGCATCAACACATGGGAAAGCACCACAATCATTAATATGTTGTATTTTATTACTCAAGGCTTTACATTTGTTGTTAGAATGACTATGAACTCGATGATATGCACAAAATGAATTTTTGTTGTATAATTTCTTTCGTGTTCTTAGAGGAAGAGCAATTAGTTGGGATTTGAGAAGCCTCAACAAGATATTCTCTTGATCCATAGTACGGGTAATTTCTTTCTCTTGTGAAGAAAAGCTTGCTTTCTTATCTCAAGATGTCGTACATGTACACAAGACACAAGACTCTTTAGGTTTAGGTTGTGAGATTTTGTACTTTCCCATAAAGGAGGGTGTACAATCTAATGAACCCTAATCATCACTAAAACATGTGTTTGAAGATGAAGCAATATTATGACCGTTATTTATATTTGTCCTAGAAGTGTTTTGTGTGATGACATTAATATTAAGTGAAGGTTTCTTTTATGCTTTCATTTCTTTCAAAGGACAATAACCAAGGCCTCTTGTTGTTTCTTGCATGATAGGAACTATGGGGACACAAATACCTTGTTCTTTTACACCACATCCTTTTCCATTATAGCCAATTTTTTTCAAAAGTTCATAAAATTTTCCATAAATGGCTTCCATATTTTTGAAGGTGGTTGTTCATGATCATCTTCATCATAAGTGGATGTGTAATTTGTATCTTCTTGTTTTCTAGAAGTTGTGGAATCAAATGTTTTTGATCATTCAAGAATAGGTCGTGTTTATACCATTGTTTCTTCTTTCTCTTTCTTTGATTTTGATTGTATCATCTTGTATTACCCATGAATGTAGGTGTCAAATCTAACGATTCCCAATCATCAACTAACAACATTGTCATGGATGGAAGGCTCTCATCTTTATCCTCAACTCGTAAAGGTTTTACTTTTGTAGTTGGTGTCAATGTTCTAAGAGGATCCTTTGTTCCTATTTCAATTTGTAAACAAATTGGAACAAAGGATCCTTTGTTACCTATTTCAATTTGTAAACAAATTGGAACAAAGGATCCTTTGTTCCTATTTCAATTTATCAACATTCTAAGAGGATCCTTTGTTCCCATGAATGAAGTGTTGAAGGCACTTCATTCATCTCATGAATCCATGGTCTACCCAAGAGAAGATTATATGAAATATCATGGGGAATGACATGGATGGGAGTTTGCAACACAACCTTACCAACTTTAATAGGTAATGTTATCACACCCAATGGTTGTCTTTCCATGTTATCAAAACCTTTGATTGACAAACCAACATGTTGAATTAAAGTTTTATCTTTCAATTTTATCCAAAATATTCACACTAAAAATTTTAATCCTTAAACCATTGTCAATAAGGGTACTATAATCCCAATATTGTTAATAACAGCCATTATCATCAAAACATAATTTTGTTTTTTGTGTTTCCCAAGGGGGTAACTCATTTTGATGAAAGACAATGCCCAAATTAGGTTGATTCATATTCTCAATCAAAGCTATCACCTCGTTTGGTTGACAACTAGGAGAGATAACAAAATTTTGCAAAGCTTTGAAGTATGTCATCATAAATAGGTGATGCTTGAATCAAATCCCACAAGGATATCTTAGCAAGAGTGCTACGAAGTTGCTCAACAAGATTAAATTCTTTCCCATAATGTTGCATAATGTTAGGTGTGGGTGGGAGATATGATTGAGGTAATGGAATGGATGTTGGAGTTTATTTTGGTTGCTTATTGTTTCTAGTGTTATATGTGTGAGCTACAATATGATAACTTGGTTGTTGTGACACATCATTACTAGTGAGTTGTTTTGCAAAGTTTAAGATAAAATTAGGAGGTTTAGGAGGTCCTATAATGAGAGGTGACTTAGGAGGTCCAAAATGTGTTTTAGGAGGTATAATAATCAAGGGATATCTAATAACAAATTGTGCATTCGTGACCTCAACGAATTTGACTTATTGTTGATGTTTTTCTATCAAAGGGGTGACCTTAGCATCTTTATCTATACAAGACATCTTACTATCTTTTGAAAGAAATGTATCAATGATGTCATCTTCTTGTGCTACAATATTTTCCCAGGTGAGAGAATCATTGGGAGAGGGGCAAACAATATTCTCATGGTGCTCAATGATTGGATCTTCTAACACCACAATAAATTCATCACAATAAGGACAAGTATCAAGAGAAGGAAAATTGCGATTTTCATGATCGTCTATAATTGTGTCCTCTTACACCAGAACATTCTCACAAGTGGGAGAGGTGTTGGGAGATTAATGAAGACTAGGAAAAGTGATATTAATAATTGTGTCAATGATTTCATCTTCTTGTGACATAATATCTTCCCAAGTAGGAGAAGTTTTGGGAGAGAAACAAACAATATTCTCATGACACTCAATGGTTGGGTCTTCTAACACCAAGATACCTTTGTCACAAGTAGGAGAGGTATCGGGAGAAGAACAACTATGATTATCCATGATTGCATCCTCTTACACCAAAAAAATCTCACAAGTAGGAGAGATGTTAGGAGATAGGTGAAGAATAGGCAAAGTAATATTAAGAAATGTGTCAATGATTTCATTCTCTTGCACCAAGATACTCTCACAATTAGGAAAGATATTGGGAGAATAACTAACATGTTTGTTAATGAATTCATTTTGTTTCTCTATATTATACTCATAAGTAGGGAGATTATACTTATACAAGCCATGTGTTACCATATCAAAATCACATCTTTGAAAAGGAAACATGTTGCTACTTGCTAAATATAGATTGACAATGTGTTGTAACAACCTAGGGTTTTGAATTTATGAAAAATGAAAACTAATCTACCCAAATTATGCAATGCTTCAGAAAATGTAAATAGTTGTCCTACATATATATGATGATTTACAACACTAAAGCGCAACAATTTTTCCCAAATTTGTAACAAATCAAACAAAATGATATCTTTCTTGAACATGCCATAAAATCTTTTTAAAGTTTCAAATCAGATAGTTGCAAGCATAAATGGATTGGAAATATAGAGACAAAAATCTATTCAAAATTTCCCCGAGACACCTGTAACAGGATAGGGATTCCTAGGGTGTCTGAGTCCCTGACAGGGGTTCAAAAAATTGAAAAACTGAGTTTTTATGTTGATGCTTAATGTTACTACCTTTGGTTACAAACAAGTTGAACAATGAATATTTTTCCAGATTTTACTCAATTTAGGGCAAGGTGATGCCAAATGCAACTATTTGACAATGTTGGAAATATTTTTACAAGTTTTGAATGCAAGCTTTAGATCTAAAATGCAATAGTTGGATGATTCTAAAATGTCACAACCTGAAAATGTTATTTTTGATGCAATTATGAAATCAAACAATGCAATGTTTTCCAATTTAAGATAATGTGATTCCAATACAAATATGCAACAATAAAGGAAAATTTTGAATGCAATTTTCATATTTAATATGCAATAGTTTTCTGATTGGAAGATGCACAATTTTGAGAATGATGATTTGATGCAATTTTGAAACACAACTATACAAATTTTCACTTGTTTTTGACTTAAAATGAAAGATGTGATTTACATGCAATGAACAATTTTAGATTTTGACTACTTAGTGAATGAAATTTGAATGTAGATCTAATCTAAATATGATTGAAATAAACCCTAATGCAACCTATGATGCAATTTTTTTGATTTTTTATGTTTTTATGATGCAAGAATGAGACCCTAAATGAGAAATGCAAACAATGCAATGCAAAACCTAGATCTAGGGTATGAAAGATTTCCAATTCAAAAAGGTTATGATGTCAAATGTTAGGTTCACCAAAATGAAACATAGAAAAAGGGGTCCTAGGTCCTAAATGCAAAGAACCTAGGATGCAAGGGGCCTTTTTCCAAGTTACATCAAGATGTAGATCAACAAGGTGATTAGATTGAATTACAATTGTGAAGGTGAGCCAATCGAATCTAGATCTACATCTGATTGAAGATTGGAATGGATAGAAAATTATTTGGAATGATTGACCTAATTAGACTATGTGCCTTAATATGTAAATTATAGGATCCCAACAATTGACAAATAGAAACAACAATTTGTAGGTGGATTCAGAAAGTGCAGAGTGATATGCACCAACCCAAAAAAGCTTGTTTCAACCACTATAGAAGGACATAGTCGCCAAGGGGAATATAAGTCCCTAATGGGGGGTCTTGATCAACTTTTGGGATCCTTTGGTGGTAGATATGAGACTCCTATTTTCACTTGCAAAGTCGTTAGAATGCTGTCAAATAATTTTATGTGAGTTTTTATGGCTTTATTTAGGGCTTTGAATGCAACAATGGAAAACTTGTCTTCAATCTTCCTTCAATCCTATTCAAACCTATAACCTACACATTCAAAAAGAGGGAGAATGTTGGGCCATTTAGGGGCTTGCCTAAGTCAAACCCCATGTAAGTGTTTCCACCTCCACAATGGCAATGTCAATGATAGAAATGATTATTGAAAGGAAAGAATGATGAAATCACAAAGTATTGCAACTCACCACCCTTCAATGACTTCCTTGAAGGACTAAAGTAATGCACATCACTTCAAGGATTTCGATCTTTCTTTTCTTGAATGCTTGATTGCTTTGGAGACCTACAACAAGGGTTAACCTTCACAAAACAATGATAACTTGATAACATGAACTCACATACACTTTGATATGATGCTTGGATCTTGAATTGTTGCAATAAAGATTTGAAAATGTTGCTCTTGATAATAATGTTTTCTCATAAATTCTTTTGCTAATTTCCTTCTAGTTTCAAATGGTGAAAAGACTAGGTATTTATAGGCATTTGTCCCAAAAATTAGATCTTGAAAGTTGACACTTGAAACTTGAATTTTGAATGTTAAAATACTGCCAACAACATGCTAAAAAATGGGTCCTGGTTAAGAAGGGGGACCCATACGCCCAAGGGCATACAGGTCTTGGCCTAGACTTTCAAGACATTAAATGTTAGGGGCAACATATGAACTAGGTCATTTATTCAATGCTTGCAGTTTATTGAAAATGGTACAAATGGGCTTCAAAATACATAATTTTAGGACATTATGGGGTCAATTAAGCTCAATAATTTAGGAGGGCTAAAACATAGTGTGAAATTGTTAAGGGTGAATTTTCTATGCTACAACTATTAAAGGTCATTCATGATCTTTGTAATGACCCTCATCTTGAAATAACATTTGTGGTATTTAGTCCATAGAAAATACATTTTAGTAAATTTAACTTGCTTGGTTTAATTGTTGTGAAGGCACTATTTAGAAAAAAATTATTGTATTCAAATTAATCAAAAATGGATAATGGAATAAATAGCAATATTTGAGAGATAACAAAAACAATGATAAGTTATTATTTTTGTCATAACATTGTATTACAAACTTAGTCTTCATTCAATTTATATTATTAAAGTGAGTGAGCATCATTGTTTAAATTATAATGAATGGATTGATAGTTTATCTCATCAGTGTAAAGTAATATCTTTAGTGGCGTTATACAAATATTTATAATGATTAATTGAGATTAAATGACTATGGACATAATTCTTAATGAGATAATTAAATATTTGTCATTAAATTAATTGGGAATTCTTTAGTATTAAGAAAGGTCGAGAGTGGACATGTAAAAAGGCATTTTTGTAACCGGTGAAAGTGGAGGAAATTATTTAAAAATAAAATCTGCAAGTAAGTGGGGAGAGATGGGGCATTATGAAAGAGAATGGGAAGAGTCTATAAAAGGGGGAAGTAAGAGGATGCTAGGGAGGAGAATAGATCAAAAAATTACAAAGGAAAGAGAAGGTAAACAACATATGATAGTGACAAGTAAGTTAAACTTTGAAAATATTGCTCTAAAACATAATTATTTGAGATATAATTTGGTATGATGAGATATATCTGGACTTACTTAGTCACTTGTGATGAATACTTGAAACAAGATCATTATCTACTAATGTTTTAACCTTTAGAAGTGAAGTATGGAAATTAGATCAAGAAATAAAGAACATGTTGTTTAGAACAAAAATCAAAGTTTTCCTATACTCTAAGAAGGGCTTAATGATTTGGTAGCCATTTTCTTGTTCGAGGGTTTGGCTAGAGTTCATGTGCCTCCACGATGCTAATACGGTAGGGCGGTGAGCAAGCCTTTCACATTTTTTTAGTGTTGTAAATGTTTAAATATTGCAGTAATGTGTTATTTATTTATAATGGTAGGATGGTTATTATATTAATTGGTATATAAAAAATAGTAAAAATAGTAGAAATTTTGAGGTTATCTGTCCGGGTTGTTATAATCGTACACTTTGCATGACTGTTAATCATTCATTCTAGTGGAGTAATCAATTTGTTGCACCATTTTTGGGTGCATTTTGAAGCTATTTCATCATGAATGGTTTTATTATTTAAAATCTTGCACTATTTTGTATATAGTTGTGAAGCAATTTGGTGAAATACAAATAGTTTATGTTTTAGTTTACTTATCTTTCAATATGTGCATGGGTAATATCTGAAAGCAATTAATTTCTTAGGTCTTTTCTCTTCTTACTTAATCTTTTGAAGTTTATTTCTTGGAAATGTTAAATTGAATGGACTGTAAAAGGTGATGCATGAATAATTTGTTAATATTATTAACATCACTTGTTGTTTATAAAGAATAATCTTCAGAACACCAACAACCTTCATGTGAAAACAACAATTGCACAACGAACCCTGAGTGAACCTATTAAGTCAAGACCTGATATTCTTGAGCCTTGGGATAGCTAAAATCTTTATTGAATTTAGTGATTCTTTCAATATAGATAGGTTATGTTGCTCATATAATAAAATTTATTTGTTTGTTGTTGTATGTATAACATCCACATCAACAATCTTAAACCATCTTAGCATTTCCATTCTCGTAAATCAACCCATGTAAAAATATAAGTGAAGTTAATCCACCCATTTCATGTGATCCATAAGCTCTATAAAATCAAAGATTGATAAAATTCAAAAAATAAAAAGACATCCCACTTATCAATGCTTGAAGTTGAGAAATTACATCCTAGAGCTAATTCATCAAGGACACATCAAGCTTTAGGAAAATGCACCCACATCAATAAATTATTCAATTTGTGCCAAATTAATTCAAGGTCAAATTTCCCCTAAGGATTCCATTAGTTCTAACCAAGCACTTGAGACCTATCACTCCCCTATTGAACCCATCCAAGAACCAATATCCTATCCATTGGGCCAACTACCATCATTTAGTGTGGTCTTCTCATGAATGAGAAAATAAAAAAATCCCAATAATGACCAACTTTATAATAATGAATTCATGTCTTGTTACCAAAATAAAAATATCCCATCACAAATTGAATATGAAAAGTTGAACTATCAAAGAAAAGGATTACACTTGCATGAATAAGGAATCCTTGAACCCATATGCATTTATGTAAACCAAAGATTCCAATGTAATATATATAAATATTTTGACGGTTAGAATATGGAGGTTAAGTAACTCCCATGAGAACTAAGGTAACTTATCCCAACATTAAAATGGTCCCATCTCATTATTTATCCAAGGAACTTGCTATCACCAACCCTTTTGTGAACCCCATCATTTCCATCACCAAACAATTCATAAACCTCATCACCCCCATCACTAATGCTTTCATCAACCCTATCACCCCTATAACTAATCCTTTCATTGAACTTGTCACCCCCATCACAAATCCTTTCATCAAAACTATCACCCTCATCACCAATCCTTTCATCAACCCCACCACTCATGTCATTGACCTTATCCGTCCATTTGCTAACTGATCACTATGGACCAATAAAATCACACACCATTTTACCTATTCCACAATTATCAATTTATTTCCACCTACATGGTACTCAAAGATAATAATTCCATAAGGGATCATAAATACTTTAAAAGAGACTTGGATGCATTAGCATATCCCACGGAACCAATAAAACCACCTAAAATAATTACACCCCAAAAGTTGAAATCCCAAGCATTTCAAATTGTAAAAGGCCCAAAAATCTACATATACCCAAAAAAACCATGCAACTAATCTCTCCATACAAAAACACAATATCCAAAAATATAAATTTTATTTGGGTTCCAAAATCCAAGGACCCCAAAGAAAAAATCTATGAATCTAAATCTAGAAGTTAATGGTTCACAATTGTAAAAGTCCAAAAATTGGCACTCCACTTGGACCCAAAAATTAAAAAAATTCTAAATCCTCACAATCCACATGTCTAAGAAAAAAAATAACAAGATAGAATACAAAATTCACTTTGTTCCTAAAAATTCATAATACAAATACTTGATCCAATATACAATTATCGCAAAATAAAAAATCCAAAATCCACCATCACATCTCATACAATAACCAATCTCATATCTCAACATGGTTTGTGAACTCATTAGTCCTAATTCCCTTCAACCCAATCCCTTTTCATATCCCAATGCATCATCCCATATACCTCTATCAGTACATCCATTTCATCCAACACTTTACATACTTACTACATTCCTTTCATCCAAGCTTTTGTATATCCATACATCCTTCATCCTGCCTACTTACCACTCAATTTTACTTGGTAAAAATTGGTCCTAATGGACTAAATACAGAAGACATAAATGATCCTATTGCAATGAATCACTAGAGACTCTCAAAGAAGTATCTCTGAACTCTAAAGCTACAACACATGATGTTGATGGGGTATCAATGGATTGATCATCCACATAATATTTTTCCACATAATATGGGGCAACATAAGTCTCAATATCATCTGCAATAGCCTAGTTCTCCAAGGAAACATCATTTTCAGAAGAAGATCCAATGCCTCCATACTATTGTTGGATGATGGTCCAAGCAGTGAAAGGGAACTCAATGTACTCTATGTAATATATAATATCCTAAAAAATAGTAAGACATTTTAGTCCATATACCATGTCATTATTGTTAAACCGCACATTCTTCTAATCATAGTCATTTGGCTTAGGAATGAGTCCAAGGAGATAAGGTAGTAGATCCCACTCAAGGAAATAATTCTTTATCCCTTCTTTCCAAGAAAAATAGTTCTCTTAAGTTAGCTTGACAATAAAAGTATGAAAATAATGTTTAAGCGACATAATTAACCCCCATAAATGGAACTTTATCTTAGTTCGTGATTACAAAGTGCATGTATATTCCCCTAAGAATGAATGTAAAAGACACCAAAAGAACATCAATACACTCCCACATTTTCACTAGTATCAAAAATCACCCCCCCCAAATATTATAAGGTTGGCACTTATAGTTTAGTGCATTTACAAAGCCTTTTCCAAGATACAATGCTCAATCAACTCACAATAGTCAAAATTAAAAATTTTGATACAAAATGAACCTAAGATAAAATCTAGAAAAATTAGACCTTTAGCTATGTAGTTCTCTTCAATACCTTTCTAATGCCTATTCGTTTCCAAAAATCAGAGCACTAGGCATGGCATGTTGAAGAAACTAACAACAAACAACTTCAACTTGAAATATATGGAAAAAAATCTTTTCAATACCTTCATGGATGGATATTTCTTATCTCCACTTTTCTGACAATATCTTGTATGTCAAAAATAAACACCGTGGAAAAATGTTATGATTTTTCTTTTTAAAATGGTTGAATTTAGCCTGTAGTGACAACCCTTCTAGCAAAATAATTTTTTTCCAAAAATCAAATTCCTCTAAAATGGATTTTTTTAATATGAAAATAGGGGATTTTGGGCCATCTAAGCATAATGGAAAGGTCTGTTTGGGCTGAAAATGTTCCAATAAAAAGTTGTTCACCAGATCTGAGCTTCAAACCCTAGTTTGGAATTATATCAAATAGTGACCAAATTGAGTGAAACAAAAGCTAGATATGACTTTTTTGGACATTCCAAACTCAATAGTGAGCTTATATTTGCACCAACATGCTCCAAAATGAACTTGTAATACAATTCCACAAAGAGAAATCCCAAAATCAAGTATTTCTATAAAAAAAAATATTCTCTAGGTCATCATACGATGTAAGAGAAGAGCATACTCAAATTTTCAAGATCTCACATAAAAATATCAAACTCACCATTAGGAATCTATGAACTTAGAATCATTAAAATAAAAGATCTAATACCATGTTAGAAATCTAAAATAGATTGAATAACCCAAATAACTTTTTAAGATAAATTCAAAGCAACATAAACTGGAAAAACATAAACAATGCAAACTAACAACTTTGAGAGATATGCAATGTCAAGATGATAGAATTGCATTAAGAGCTTCCAAGATGAAAAATACAAGCTAGGTAGTGATTTTATATATAACTAAGGAGAAGATGGAGGTGGAAAATCAACCAATAATAATTTACTTCCAATAACCACCAACATTAAATAAAATGATAAAAAAGTAAATACTCCACCCTCAAAGGGTGGAGACAACTCATCACTTTATCTCCTAGTTATTAAATGATAAAATCACTTTATTATCCTAAGAAAACTTAATACATGTGTAGGAAAACCCTATAACTAAGGGAAAATAAATTATCTCGCTAAGAAAATAAAAACCTACACCAACAATCATGAGATGCATGAAGTAGCTATTTGAAATAGGATATTCTTAGCTTACCATAGAAGTAGATGCTTGAATCTAAAAATAGAAATAAGCGTCCAAAGGTGAAAATAATTCTTATGGCAACTTGGTGAAGTAACATGATGAAATCTCATTTTTAGGTATCATGTGTAAATTTATTACCTATGTGTACCTTACACTTTCGAGCAAGCTTCTTCCACCCACTCATCCCCTCCATTCTTCATAACCATTAGCTAGTCGTCCATATCACACCATCATATAATTTTATCATCTCATCTATTAGATTTACATCCCATTACCATCATACCTATCCTAATTCCAACTTTTGACCTTGATAAGGAAGTTGACAAGACCTTGAAACATATTTGGGAATCCCCTAATGTGTCCAAGAATCACATCATATATTTTTCACATAAAAAGGTGGGAATTTGATTTCTATGCAACACAGTGCTTGGATACTCCATCACACAACCCCTCCCCATTTCCATTTTAAATTTTATCCCACATCACTCTCCATAATCCCATCCTTGTATCCATCCAAAAAATTCACCCTTGGTTCTAGAATGATTTTTCTACTTAACCATTCAAAATTTAGCCAATCCTAAGCATACCACACAAAAAATCCAATCTTATAGAAGATACACAATTATATATTGTAGATCCTCAAACCTTAATGATTAGGATCCTATACCTAATATCCAAATCCAATCCATGCAACAATTCTAAAAGTTAAAGCTCCCAATAATCCAAACACCACACCACCAAACATGACAAACTCTAGGAAAATTTAGCCATGCAAATCAATGCATATTTGTAAGCATCCATAAGTTTTTTTCCTTAGTCAAGATAAAGTGAAAACATTGCTTAATGTTAAATGGTTACAGTTGAGATCTATCATTCCCAATTCTTGTGTTACTCTTGGGATATATCATTCCTACATCAAAAACAATATCATCATTATCAAATCAATCAATTAGTGGTTTTTAAAATTAAATAGGGGGGAACATTATTCATCATTTAATTTTATCATTTGTGTATACTTTATTTCTTTCTTGGGTGTGTTTATTTTGTCAATTGTATTTTGTGAGTTGATACTTGGGGCACATCATGACCAACATCATCATGGTCTTCCATGTCCTGTTGTATCAAATCATATGCTTTCTTGAATCTAAATCCCTCACACACTTGAAATGTTGTCACCATGGTCCTTATACCTTGGTGTATAACATCAATTTATATAGAAAATGTTGGTTTTTGGTTGTATTTAAACATTTACTTGCATCTAATTTCCATCAACATCCACCATTGTTATCATCCTTCCTATCATTATTATTATTCTCATCCTATCATTTTCAATATCTAATAACATTATTTATTCCTCGCAACCTTCATGCACCTAACCATCTCCCCCTCCTTTCAAGTTCTATCTCTTCAAATCTCCTCATCCATTCTTGATTCCTTTAGCCTAATTGTCCTTTGAAGATACCATTTAGGTCTTATGAACTTGCTTTCTCTCTTAGTGGAACATCCCTAACCCATATCCTAGCCCTTATTCTTCTAAAATTATTGGGGCATCTTACCATCACTTCTTTCTGACTAAGTGTAGACACTTATCTTTTTGAAATGGCATCACCTTGTTTTATCACAATGCCATATCAAAGAGGGGAAATATGTAGAAGCTTGAAATGTATTCTCATATTTCTACCATCATCACACTAGATTGACTCCACATTATCCATTTTTTATACTAATTAAATTCAACTGTTGTCTTGATGTTTTTTATTAAATAAGAAACATTTACAAAGCGCTAGACTCAAACACAAAAGTCCCAACAAGGCAGAAAGTTTAACAAAAATAAACAGCGTCAAAGGTCTCTGGCTAGATATAGCAAACCGACAACTAACCAACAATAGATCAAAGTTTTTTTAAAGCATAAAAACAAAAATGAAAGGAGCACCAAACTTCATAGCAAGCTTCTCCCAGTCCTCAAGGAAATTAAAGAGGTCCCAACTATAAGAGCTTGTGCTAGCACCTTTAGAATTTTCATGATTTTTGATTTCATCCTTTAACACTAAATCAGGGTGGCCACCAGGTGGTGGAGGACCACTCAACTTTATTTTCAAACCATCCACCTGAGTCATCCATTCTATAATCTCTACTATTTATTCACCAATCTAACCTTTCTTCTAACATTAATTAAATAAATTGCCCTTATTTATTTAATTAATTTATCCAATTCAAGAGTTCTTTTAATGTTCCAATCTTAAGTAAATAAATCACATTTTTAATTAAGTCAATAATTTCTCCAGCATTCCCCCATAAATTAAATAAATATAACAATATTTATTTAAATTATTTGAAATCCACATTATTAGTCAAATAAAAAAATAGGCTTATTCAAATAACTAATCATTTGCATATTCCTTTGTCACTTTGATTAAAATAGACAAATTCAATCTTTCACATGCTCGAAGTGCACAAGGCTCCAAAAAGATCCTTTTCAATATCCACCCTCCATCAAAATTTGATCAAATCTATACCTCCCATCTCTCCTCAATATTTTCCCTAATCATGTGCACCAATCACATGATGCCACTTGTCATCTTCTCATTCTTCCTTACATGAGGATCAACCCCATCCCTTTATTTCAGAAGATCTAATCTCATTCATCCACCACAAGCCATTTCAATGAAGAAATAAGATTGGATGAAATTAGGATATGTTATAGAATTATGCAACTACATTCACTTCAACCATCAACCAACCACTTGGAGTACAACACTTAGGTCATCAAAGTTTTGTGTGGTAAGAAAATCATTGATTTTTTTTTCAATTTTTACATTTGTTTTGCTTTTTTGAAGGTGAATGATTGGTATCTTATTTGATTCTTGTTTCCTATTTTTTACCTTATATTTTTAATGTTCACATTTTGGCACATTTGGTGGGACCACATCCCAACATAAATTTTACCCTTGTCTAGTGCTTTTTAAAGTTTTTTTGTAGACTTTCTTGTGAGATTTCTATCTTTCCTATTTAGTGCATATTTGTTAAACAAATATTACCACTCATCCTTGGTGTGTATGTACTTAGAAAAACACTAAACCCTAAACCACTAGTTCGTGACATATGTTAGAATTGTGAAAAAATACAAACCACAAGATCAAACAATGAACAAAGACACCTTCCACGCAAGAGATCTGCAAACAATATGTGCAATATTCATCAACAAGAAAAAGCTACAAAATGCAATAGACAATCAAAAGATATGAAAGCTCGAGAGATAATTACAATGAGGGTTGAGTGCTATATATGAGCAACCATAAATGGTAAAGGGATCAGATCATGACAAGTGTCAACATCACATGCAATGAGGCAAAATGATCTAATAATAGCTCACTTTAGTTAACATTGAAAAGCACTTAGTTAACTGAATAAAGAACTCCTAAGTTTAGCTTAAGTGCATGAAAATAGATTAGACTAATAATTAATTAAAGATTAATTATTAGCTAATGCATGATTACTTTAACACCCCCCCTTAAGATGAACTTGGGGAGTAGCTAAAAATCTTAAAAATAAAGAATGCATAATGGGTCCTGACAAACGAAGTGTGGTGAGGTACCCATGTACAAACAAAATATCTCTCAAAATCGGAGAGAAGGATAAAACCTTGTGGGAAAAAATCCTCTCCAAAAGAGAGAAAGGCAAATGAAGAACTGAAAAGCCTCCAAAACAAGGTGTGAAGGACTGAGAAGCCTCCAACCAAAAACAAAGTCCCAAAATAAGAGGAACATGTAGAACATCATTGAAGCATGAAACTATAGGTTGTTGTTGAAAGATGACTGATATCGTATTGAAATGAAGAACTTCTAGAAATAGGAATGCAAGAGTGTCCATATGGTAAATGATCCATCTCACTGAAATGTATGTAACCAACCATTGATGTACATTACATCTAAAAGTACATAGGAACAAGAACTAGATACGTAGATCACTCCAAACTGCGAAACCAAAGAAGCATTAACACCAATAGTAGAAACCCCCCCATAATACTGAAAAGGGAGAGCCAAGTCAGGTACACTGAAATTGTGTGAAACCAAGAAGTGCATGTAGGAGAAACAACCAGTAAATAAAAGGGTGTGAAAACTAAGGCACACACACATGAGGCAAGAATCATTAGGATTCACTATTGTCATGAAAGGGACACACTTGACAAAGGTGTGATGGAAAACCAAAGAAAAACATCAACCCCCCCATGGCACTTTATATGATAGTGTGAATACAAAAGGCACAACAGGATGTGGAAAATCCCCCAAAAAATACACCAAAATGAAACTTTGTCAGTGCATCTACATAAGTGAAAAATGCATACAGTGGAAGCCCATAATGTCCAAAAAGGACTACATACTGAAAATACAATTCTCTGATACAAAATGAGGAAAATGGTGGCACCATAACGAATTACATGAAAAAACATGCACTTTAAAATAAAAACAGTACCCAAAAAGGAATCTAGATGCAAAAGATATGGCCTGTCGAAGTCTCCAAAATGAGAACTAAACAACACTGAGAAAATTGAATTTTGAAAAAAAATAGAAGTCAAAACTGCAAACCACCTATATCACTACTAAGATCATGAAAGTATACCCCATTTCAAAAAAAGTTGCATTGGAAAAGACCACTGTATGGCCAAGATATGGCCTCTAGAATATTAGGTGCAAAACTCAACCTGCGTGCTAGAGAGGTCGTACAACCTCCCTGGCAAAAAAAAATTCCTCAAAAGCTCTCGACACTGAAATAAGTCAAATTATATATCAAAATTCATGGAATCAGCCTCCTAAATGTAACTACGAGGTTCTTTTCGGCCAAAAATACTTTGAAATTGCAGGTACCCTTCGAATCTGAAAAATAAAAATTAAAAAATTAAAACTAAGGCAGATTTAGGAGTCCAAATCAGGCCAAATTAAAGCCAAATTTGACTTTTTCAACAACTTTGAATCCAACATTGAGGTCCTTTTAATGCCAAAATGCACCAAAAAATGCCCACTTTCAAAATTTGCAAAAAAATAAAGGGGATTTAGATCTAAAACCTGTAACCCTTGTTGAAGAAAAAAAATCTCATAAATCGAGAAGGGGTTCACAAAATCCACTCTTATACCATGTTAGAATTTTGAAAAACATGAGCCACATGATCAAACAACAAACAAAGACACCTTCCACACAAGAGATCTGCAAACAATATGTGCAATATTCCTCAACAAGAAAAAGCCACAGAATGAACCTCATGAATCTTCATGGAAAACAAAAGTCCTCAAAGGTTGAGAGTTCGAGAGTAAATCTCTAGAGTGATAATACAATGAGGGTTGAGTACTATATAGGAGCAACCCTAATAATTGCTCACTTCAGTTAACATAGAAAAACAATTAGTTAACTTAATAAAGAACTCGTAAGTTTAGTTTAAGTGCATGAGAATAAATTAGACTAATAATTAATTAAAGACTAATTATTAGCTAATGCATGATTACTCTAACAACATATGCACATTGCTCATGGTGTATGTGCACCATCGTGTGGTGTATGCACACCATTGATTTTAAATGCACACTCGGTCGCTTCACTAGGAGGATGCTAACAATTTTTATTTTACACGTAGAAATTCTATTTTCTTAAAATTTTATAGACTTTTCAACAAAATAATATTTTGTACAAATTCTACAATCATTGCAATCCATGAGACATCTCTTTGAGGTATTTATAAAATAATTCACCTTCATTTTCTATGCTTTCATATTTTATATACATGTGTAATAGGTAAGTTGTAACTATAAATTTTGATCTAATATTTATCTTCTATGCTCCAAAGATCGCACTAGTACAATTGGGGAGGATGTTGGTAAAGGTTGTGAAATTTGGCTTTACACCTACCAATCAATTTTCTTGAAAGTTTCTAAATAATATATATGCCTTGATGGAATTAACCCATGCCATCAATATCCTTGTTGTTTGAATGACCATTTTAGGGTGGATTAAGGTGTTTAATTTGTGTAATGTTGTAAAATTGCACCCCTTGTAATTTCACATACATTCTTGTATCTGTTTTAGTGTCCACTCCCTTAGTACTTGTGTAGGATCATTTTAGCTCCTGCATCAGCCTTTTTCCCTTCTTAGGATGCTTTGAACCTCTTTTTTAGCAGCTATCCTCACATGTCAACTTCGCATCAAATCTTGCACTTTTCCCGTTCTTATCATTTTGTAGTGTGATGTGTCTGGACACTAGTGCGTCACGCAAATGTCCGCGCGCCACACTAGCGTCCTGCAACATTTCAACGTTCAAATGACCATTTTCGAGCATGTTTTCCACTTGTCAGCCTCCTTTTTTCGGTGGTAACAGCCCAGGACGCCTTGTAACCACTCGGGAAGCTTCTTTTTCCTTCTCTTCTTTTAAAGGTTATCTTTTCAATTCATTTGTGCTTCTAACTTCTCTCCAGGTTTGGCTCTTGCCTTTTCCTCCTCTCTTGCTCCTACTATCTTGCTTGCACATCTCCATACAACTTGTTACAACAACACTCTCACATCCTTATAACACTCTTTGCAACACTCTTGACTCTTGCAACACTCTTTCTCTCCCTCTTTGCGACTCCTTTGGCTCTTGCAGCTCTACCTCCCTTGTCTTGTGCTTGCGAGTATCTTGGGATTTGTCACATCCCCTATCGATTGCATCTCTACTTCGTGATACGGGTTCTCCTCCTCGAGCGGGGATTGCTTAAATCACCTATATTTTGTGATACGAGTTCTTCTCCTTGAGTAAGGTTTTCTTTTATCACTCCTTTGTTCATTTTCCTCTATCTATCTGGTTGTCCATGGAGGTGGAAACACTAAATCAGGAGTTTGACTGAGGCAAACCCTATATAGCCCTAACACTTTCTCCAAATCTTATGCATGCAGGTATTGAAGATATTCACATGCTGGAGGCTTCATTACTTGGGTGGTTGTGAGCACTTTCTTTCCTCTCTTTATCTTTATCATTTACCTTGCTTTATTCTCATTTCTATTACGTTTTGTTACTTTCTCACGTTCCAAGATTTCTTAGCAATCAAAGTAGTAGTCACTTTGTGTTCTCTGTGATAAACTCAATTTTTGGTTCGTACAAGACACCAGTGCGCCACGTTGTTGTCCTCATTCTGCGTTGTCGTCCTTTGGTCGAGACCTTGTCAATTCGTCCAGAAAACCTTCGTGACTTGCTCTTTCTAATTCCAGAACTCTCGCGATGTTCCTTGAGGTAGTTTAGGGCAGTTCGCCTTGTGAGGCTCTCCGAATGAAGAGAACTCGTGAGTAGTGAATCCCCCTTCTCTACAATTTGTTACATATTTAAAAATATAATTCAAATATAGAAGTCCCTAGGATTGAATTAAATGACTTTTGCAATAAAATGTTTGGAAAATTTTGAATTTGAAAATTTATCAATACTTTTATGAAAGAAATAATGTATACCTTGATGGCTGAATACTTTAGACTGATAAATTTTACTTCTTTGTTTGACATGTCTCTCATTTTTATCATTTTTATGAATCAACTCTCTTTTACAAGAAAATTAGATTTTTATATTGTAAGATAAGTTTTCTCATATTTAAAATAATATCATTTTTTTGTGTAATTATGTTTGATTGGGATATGAGAAATGATATTTTTCTTATGTTTAGGTAGCATGATAAATGACATTCTTATTGTGTGTGTGTGTGTGTATAGCTAAAGTTTGCATGGGAATGGAAATTTAGATGGATCTTAGGGAGGATTTAGATTTTGACATTGTAGCTAGTGAAGGGAGTAATATTATTGGTATATTTTGGTGTTGAAAGGAGTATAGATTTGATGAAATCCATCACAAAATTGTGCATGATGAATTCGTTCATTATTCTTGTGAGTTTACAAATAGTAAAGGAAATCATTCAAATTCAAAACACTCATTGCTTGTCTTTCTATAGGTAAAGACAAAATACCCATTGCTACTATACACAAATTTATAGTTAGGGTTTTTTAACAAAGGGCTCATCTAGTCATAATTGGATAGAAGCTTTAATGTTAAATAATTAGAAACCTTCTAATATTTTGTAAAAATATTCATCTTTATTATAATTTTTTTGGTAAATTGTGAGATCTAATAAAAATATCATATATTTATTGATGGGATGTCATTGAATCTCATACTTTAATATATAATCATCTTTTTCAACCTTGGTGATGTTTACATTCTATTTGCAAAAGGGTAGTTTGGGTCATTCTACTCTATTTAAAAAGAAATTTACATACACACTAATTTAATCAACTAAATTTAAAAAATTAATTAAGAATTAAAATGTTCATGGAATAGAAATCTTATGCTAGATTCAAAAGATTTATGAAATGAAAATGCTAAAAAATAAACCTCACTAACAATTCAAATACTAGTTGAAGACAAATTCACAACTAAGAAAATTGGATTGTTCTTGAAGAACAAATAAATGAAACAAATGAAAGTTCAATACCCTTTTCTTATTTTTCTATGTTTTACTTATAAGATTTGAAAATGTAAGAAATTCACATGCAAACACGATAATAACTAACATAACATACCTATTGGTGACACAATATGAAACACTAATGTTTTCTTCAATATATTCTTGCAATAAATATTAAATATTTATCTACAATAACATAGGTTCTTCTTCTTCAATTGAGTGGATATCTCTCTAGAGATTGGAACATATTTTACATCATCACATTCAACTCAAAAAAATGTAGAAATTGAAAAAAACAACCTCATTAATGATATCACATAATCACATATTCCACATGATTCACTTTCAAATTTGAATTGTATTGTCTTGAAAAAAGTAATAATACTAATAATGATATGATTGTTTGCATGATATCCACGATAAAAAAAAGGTGAATTTTTTTTTGAAAGGAAGTTGGGTGAGCAAAAACAACTTCCTACATCAATCTAAGTGGAGGAGATAGTGCCATTTCTTTTCAAACCCTTAATAATTACAGATTAAGATGTACATTTAGATAACAATATTAAACATGCAAAATAATAATAAACCATTACATAGTGTTTATGTAGTGAAAACCCTTTCGAGAGAAAATCCCCACTCCAAAAGCACAACCCTTTTGTATTATCAGTAATCAAATGGTTAAAAATATAATTATATATCCAAGCTCATTAACAAGAGTCTTCAACGACACAATTTTTTGAATGATTCCGCTAGCATAACGATACTTGCAAACTACTTCAAAAATATCATACTGGAAAATGCACAAGTACCAATTTCATATTACAATGCAATAAAGAAGGCAAGAAGATGTGGATTCCTAGAATTGCCACATGGTAAGAATTCAACATCTACATGTTTGTCTTGAGTCCCCTTGACATGCACAATGCCGCATACAACAACCTTGCATGAACAACACTGTCATAACTAGGACCCACTTATCATATCTTTTTTATTCTCAAATCCTTCCTCATGCATAAGACCCCTCAACATGTGATGCACCTGCATGCATGCAAACACCTTGCATGTATAGGAACTTTCATCACATGGGGACCACTTATCATAGTTGACTCTTCCACTTGTCATAACCTATCATAGCAACTGTCATAATATGTCATAGACTAAACTCTTACAACTTATGACACATGCCACCGAATTAGCCTCACAATAGGGTCCACCAAGTGAGATGCTTACTTCCACAAATCTAGCTTGCATATCATCCTAGTCACTTCCATGTCGGATGCCACCTCATTTGATAGATTCCACAAAATGAATTGACATAATAGACATAAAACATAGGAACAAAATAAGTAATATAATAATTCTCGAGTTTGTCTCTCTCCTGGGTTTAAGAGGTGGGACTTCTTGTGGGCGGGGGATCTCACCCGCAGGGGGCTAGTCTCGCCCTAGCGCGCCCCAGGTACCCAAGGTATGGGCTGCTAGGTCGTTGGGCTAGGTCGCAGGGACACCTTTGTAAAAAAAAAAAAGTAATATAACAATTAAATCAATACTAGGGATTACAAAGGTTGAGACACCCTAATCCCAACATTCTCCCACTTGTTGAAGACATTTCAAGAGCCAACAAAAAAATCAACTACTAGGTGCAATGAGGATCTCCATTTGAACTTTATGTGCTCACATGCTTTGTCTATGTACCTACAACATTTTCCAAAGTTTTGACAAATCCCACAAAATGAATTGACATAGTAGACATAAAACATAGGAATAAAATAAGTATAACAATTAAATCAATACTAAGAATTACAAAGGTTGAGACACCCTAATCCCAACATTCTCACTTGTTGAAGACATTTCAAGAGCCAACAAGAAATCAACTACTGCGTGTGATGAGGCCCATAGACTTTGATCTCCATTTGAACTTTATGTGCTCACATGCTTTGTCTATGTACCTGCAACATTTTCCAAAGTTTTGACAAATCCCACAAAATGAATTGACATAGTAGACATAAAACATAGGAATAAAATAAGTATAACAATTAAATCAATACTAAGAATTACAAAGGTTGAGACACCCTAATCCCAACATTCTCACTTGTTGAAGACATTTCAAGAGCCAACAAGAAATCAACTACTGCGTGTGATGAGGCCCATAGACTTTGATCTCCATTTGAACTTTATGTGCTCACATGCTTTGTCTATGTACCTGCAACATTTTCCAAAGTTTTGACAAATCCCACAAAATGAATTGACATAGTAGACATAAAACATAGGAATAAAATAAGTATAACAATTAAATCAATACTAAGAATTACAAAGGTTGAGACACCCTAATCCCAACATTCTCCCACTTGTTGAAGACATTTCAAGAGCCAACAAAAAAATCAACTACTAGGTGCAATGAGGCCCATAGACTTTGAACACCATTTTAACTTTTTGGTGCTCACATGCTTTGTCTATGCACCTTCAACATTCACCAAAGTGTCAACTTTCTCTAGTTTCACCTTCCCATATTCCACCATGTCATGAAAAAAATGGAACTAAACATCAATGTGTTTTGTTCTAGCATGGAAGGTAGGATCTTTACCAAACATATGACACTCTGACTATCACAATAGATAGTAATCATCCATGAATCAAACCCAACATCATAACAATATCCTAAGACAAATAGATTCCTTACAAGAATGAGTAGCTATCATATACTTTGCTTCTGGAATGGACAAAGTGACTACAACTTTCCACTTACTCATCCAATTCATAGCACCACCAAACATCGTGAACACATATCCACTAGTAGATACTTTGTTGTCAATATCACCTGCCCAATCTGAATCCACATATCCATGAATACAAATTGAATGCCAAGGTCCTATAGAATAACCATGAAAACACATGGAATAATTGGAAGTACCCCACAAATATCTGAACACTCACTTGATCACATCCCAATGTACTTGTCTAGGATTAGCCATAAACCAACTCAATACTCTCAGTGCTTGGGAAATGTCTAGCCCAATACAGAGCATAACATACATTAGACTGCCAACATCATTCACATAAGGTACTCTACTCATGCCCTCCATCTTAGTAGTAGATTTTGGACAATCTTCCATAGATATCTTTGTCCCTTGCACAATAGGAACAACTAATGGTTGAAAAGATGTCATGTTGAACCTATCCAACACCGAGTTCACATACTTACTCTAACTTAACCAAAACCTTCTACTAGCTCTCTCTTATGATCTTCATTCCCAATATATACCTTGCTGCACCTAAATCTTTCGTTTCAAACTGTGTTGACAACTGAGACTTCAAATCTAAAATCAAACTTTTACCATTCCCAAAAAATTGCAAATCATCAATGTAAAATGTAATAAACTTTAATCAACACTAGGGATGCAATCCCCCTTAAACCCGTAATCTGAGATATACAAATAAAGAGCTACCACTCTTGTATGGATTGATGATGTTTTTACAGTCCTTATAAATCTCCTGCTCGAACAAAAAATCCGCATACTACAGATTGACCCCGAATCCAAGAGGCACTAAAAAAACATGTTGTAAATACCTCGTTGGAACCAAACAAGTAGATTTCAGAATTTAAGAACTTCAAAAGGTGTTGTTGCAGCAATGAAATGGTTTGCTGCATTTTTACAGCCAAAAAAAACCAGTCTTCAAAATCTTCCTTTCATCTGCATGCTATCACATGGACCAACCTGCAGGTCTCCTGTCCACTTTTACCTTGTCCGAATCCATATTGTCCTCCATGCTCGCATCCATTGAATTTTTCCTCATCTTAATTCTATACATTTTATTATTTTGTTTATGATTTATAGCTCATTCTTCATTCTAAGGCAATTCATCCAAAGGACTCCATAATAAGATGGTTAATGTCTAACAATTTGAAGATAAATTTTAGAACAAAGATTTATATACTTTGATAGCTCCCACCAAGCATTTTAATCTTAAGATTCCTAAGAGCCAGCATCATCAAATTAGTATCCTTCTAGAAAGAAACTTGAAATACAGGTAACTCTCACCTTTTACCACCTAACATTTAGTTTTTGTTTCTATCAAAAATTATTCGGGCTCGTCCACCAAGAGAGTAGATCCTCAAAACAAAGAGCACTTAGGAGATAGCAAGAGGTGGCAGGACAAGTAACATAAGTTTTGTGACTCAATTGCCAATGGGAAAACAAGGTAGTGTTCTGAATGAGAAGCGCATGAGTTCACCCTTTTGTTTGGTTTTGTAATTAATTTCATGATCACAAATTAGATTTGGATTCCATATGAAAAAAAAAATTGCGCTAAAGACTATTTTGTTGTTTATGTTTACTTAAGTATTCAATGAAATTGAATATGCACGGCTATTATTACTTAATTTTAACTCCAAAATATGTCAAATTTCGTATCCGTAGAGTGACAGATTTTCTTGTATTACATTTTTTATTTTTGACATAGAGAGTAAACGATTTCTACCATTAGCAAACCATAGTATATCATTCTTTGCATTATGCTTCCACTTAAAGATTGCAGTAGCTGCAAAAAATTCTCTATTGTATTTACGAGTGCTAAATGGTTGTGGCGTTGTTATGTATGATAGGAGATACATCATTGAGAACATAAATAACCAACTTAAAATCATAAAATGATCCTGAAACAAACACTTATCAAATGCACAGTAAGCTATCACAAAATTTATCTTTTCAACTGCATTAAAAAAATTACCTTGAAATGGACATGAAATATCATGCGGACGTGGTCTCAACCCAACCATCAAGTTTAACAGATTCAGGATTGCCATTGCCATGATATATTCTTTTTTCTTTCATGGAATCAAAAGTGTCTAGTTATACAATTTCAAACAACACTGTACATGTCTTTATTCTTGTATGCAATCTTGATTCTCCAAGGTTATTATTATTTAAGACTTGAAAGATGAATGCCCAGCCACTTTTCTGTTAGTTTGAGATGAAAATTGATGATTCCGCAAGCAAAATCTTTATATGCGACCCATTGTATCTTGAACATTGAGTTCCCCAAATGTTGTGCTCACAATTATCAAGGCATCTTTGCTTGTTGTAGCATGTATTTGACAAGTTCATAAAACGAAACTACAATTCCAACAGATGGACCAGCTCGACTGACACGCGGTACTACACCAGTAAACAACCCCCGTACTCCTCCATCCCTGGAGAGAATCATTGTTTAGTTCTTAGGTAAAGAATGGAAAACTTTAGAAGATAAGAGAAAACAAACTTGCCTCCAAATCTCCATCAATGTTTTCCTGGTACTTGTTTTGATTGCTTTTATTGGATCTTTCTGAAAACAATGTGATTTTAAGTCATTTGAAAAAAACATAGATTTCAGATTTCAAATTAGTTATGTAATCAACTAGATCAGAACATCATATGTTCAAAAGTACCTCCGTTTGTCGGCGTGTTTTGGCAACATCTAAAGGGCATGTAGCAGCTGCTGCAACCCCACCAGCTATTATACCAGCTGAGAAATTTGCTCCTAAAATGCTCAATGCATTTGTATCAGGCTCAACCAACCCAAGTAGATGCCGCCTCAGCTGTGAAGAAACAGGTTTTTCATTTTTATATATATTTTAGCATATATATAAGAAAACAGAGGACCTTTAACACAAAGAAAGCAACTAGTGCAAGTGTCCCTAGGCTGCAAATAAAGCTACAACTCAAAGTAAGTAAATTCATTATCTGTTAGTAAGATTTAAATGGGCACAAAATTAAGTCAAGGAAAGCTAACCAGACCCTCAATCTGGGGTGGTTTCTTATAAAAGTTTGTGTTCCTTTTCTTTGTTTTGGTTCTGATCACCTACCTTATGGGCAAAAATATCATTCTTTTTCTTGCCACTAATGCTGATATCTAATAATGGTCTCTAAATGGATAGATTTAAGTAAAGAGGAAAAGAAATAGTCTACTGTCATTCGAATCATAAGTTGTTTGTAAAAAACTACATTTATACCAAGTTAAAACAAAGTACTGAATAAGAAAATTCATTGAATTAGACCTATAGGTGACCATAAGCTATTGATGGGACAAATGAGAACCAGGAAGAGAAAGTACATTGGGGCAGACTGGCAGAGAGACAACAGGATTTCCATTTTAACTGCAACCATCTAACTACACTCAAATGTCATCTAAATGAATCTTATCAATATAACTGGAGCCAAACCAATCTTTTGGCTTGAGGCTTCAGGGATGCATCAATATATCAAAGTACACAGCAAAATTCATAAGTATAACCATAGCAAAGCAACACTTACACGAGAATCACACAAAATGGCTGGAATTTAAGTGGATTTCAATTACATGAGTTATAAACACAAAATACTCACATGACACTCAAGAATTTAAAAAGAAAAACATTAAAATATGTATAGTTTCATGTTTAACTCACCTGTAATTGAAAACCCGCACTTTAATCACAAATTTGACCAGTTTATTCAAGAATTTGATATTTGTTGCATTCAAGGAATCAAATCAGCATGGGAAATCCATCAGGCCAGTTTCAAACAGAGTAATCATAATTAACTTGTGGGTCCTTCAATGGGGCAAACTCTCTATGGGTAACATTTATGAGGCCATGGCTGGGGCCAAGGAAGCCATTAGAGCACTAAAAATTGTCTTCCTCTGTGGGATATTATTGACAACAAGTGGAAACACTAGCTTCACAGGCATCTTCTTAATGTTTATGATCGAAAACCACAAGATAAAGTCGAACTCCAACATCAAAACTATAAGAGGGCTGTAAATCAAAGGAAGAAATCTCCCATTACCAAGTATTTCACGTTTGACTGTTTCTATATATGATCAATTCTCCTTTATCATTTTATTAAATTTGTATTGTGCCTGTACTCTCTAGGTGTATGGTAGGATAGTTTCCATGCCCAAATTTTGATCTTTATGTTCGGAGTTATATTAAATCATTGTTGGGCTAATTTATGACTTAATTATAAAAGATAGGCTTAAGTTATTAAACGGCCTATTATAGTTAGTTTAATTAGTAGGCTTATTAGGCTTGTTAGCTGGTAATAGAAAATGGTTAAGAGAAGGGCAGAATGTGATAAGAATGTCCTAAAAAATGACACATGTATAACTACCTCTTCAATTTTTTTAAAAAAAAAGTGACTATCAGATTGAAATTTATTGCTTCTTACAACTTCGAGTCTTCCCATTAAAATTTCAAGTCAATTATATAATCCCTTTGAATGTATGCACCATTGAAGTGTGTTTGAACATATACACCTAAGACATCTAATAGATTGGTTTAAGAGCAAATAACTCAGTGTTCGTTGTGCTACAAACTTCAATCATGCTACAAACAATTTGACGGACACAATATGGAGGCCATTTGTGAGGGTGAAGTTCATTCAACATGGAAACTTAGGTTGCTTGGATGTAAAGAAAGAAGCATAGGTGATTCAAAGGTAAATCAGTGGATTCACCAATTTTACGTTCATGGATGAGGACTCGGGCTAGTTGCAGCAGGCATTTGTGCTGTTTTATTTATTTTTCATTTATTGAATGTGTGTAATCCTTGAATTATGGACTATATAAACCAATTTCGGAGGTTTATATACAAAATAAAACTTGCAGTTTATATAACTGAGTAACTGATAAATTTCACAAATTAGAACTTAGGTTAAAATGAATTTGTGTTTATGTTGGTTTCACTAGAGTTCATTATTGTAGAGTTTACAAGAAAAACTATAACTTAACAAGTCTTAAATCTCACCAAATGTCAAGTCAATTTTAACTCTTTCACGTGCCAAATCTGAGTTTGGTGACTAGGATATGTATGCATGTATGTTCCTTCCCACCCTGGCTACCTAAGGGCAATAAATTTAATTGTGATTCAATACATCTCTACAAGTCAGCTGGGATACTTTAGTTGTTATTATATAGCTTTCCGATGGTGTAATTATTAATTTGACAGTTCTGTAGTTAATTCAGCATACATGTCCCCAGGGTTTTGGCCCTTTGAGGCTGTCCCGAACATCTGGGACGTCCCCGGCATTTGAGGAAATCATTCACTTTGAGAAAATTCAGTGTATGCCTGCTCTCACTGGCAACTCTAAAAAGTTGCAAGAACATCAGTTTATCCCTTGCGGCTACCAAGTTAATAGTCAAAAACAGAAACAACACTCAGTCCCATGGCTGAAAAAGGAGGTGTTGGAAATATTGTCATTGATGTCAAAGGGGCATGTATAGTTTGACATTGATGTCAAAGGCATATGGTGGCAAAGTTACATTAATGTCATGTCACAATGAAGGTAGAAGAAATTGAACCCATTCCAAGACCGTTTTATCATCACATGGCAGTCAATTATTTTTATTGCTGGTTGACTCCCTCCTAATTGGCACTCCTCTTGAATTTGAAATTAAAATAAATAAAATATTTTTTATGCTGAGGCCGACCCCCCTTATTGTGGTGCCCCATTTTGGGGATTCAAAATTTGTAAATTAAAAAATAATAAATATATTTTATAGGGGCCGACCCCTATTGGAGTGCCCAAGGTAAAGGTGAAGGGGTGCATATAAAATAAGGAATTGTATCCATTAGTAAATGACATATTTTCAATAAGTCGCCCCCCTTTGGAGAAGCAATAAGAAGTGGTTGCAAAGATGTTTTAAAAGCGAGAAATAAATAGAATATCTATCTGATTTTAAAAGCAGATTTTGAGGAAGAATAAAAGCAAATTTGTATGAAGAATATAAAAGATTATTCATAGCAGATCTAAGAGGACATTATAGCAGAACTGAGCAGACCTTTCAAGGTGAATTTTATTGCAGATTTGAGGCAGGTTTTCAACCCCAAGAGGATTATATGCTCATAAAAATTACCATGTTCTTGCTTTGTTCTTATTTATATGTAATATTTTATGCTCATTACATGCTGAAAAGGAGCGCATCTCACTATTATGAAATGAGTTGTTCATTCTTCTTGATTAAATGGCTTGTCTAACCAAGTCTTACCCTGATTTTCATACTACAAGAAGGGCCATTTTATTCATTTTGCTACAGGCTGTTTTCATGTCATCAATATGGGTAACCATATCTTTCATGATTGTTCATGCTAGAAGGGCTGATTTACCACTCATCTTAGAGTCTCCAACTATGACATTTGAAATCAATTTTTGCATGTCTTTCATGCCCTAGAATTTACTTTCATCGTACTTAATGTTGCATGTGATTGTTGTGTGCTATGTGTTTTCTACAATATCATGGTCCATAGATTTTTAGTAGATTGTCTAAGCAATTCAACATGATGCCCTTGAGCTAAGAATCTTTGGAAATTAGCAAATTACTCATCTCGTTGCTCAATTAAGTTCTGCATTTCTTGTTTTGGCATTTTGATTTAGTTTTGATTATCAGTGTGTATCTTCGTAGTTTCAAATTCGTACTTTGCATTCATGAGTTAATGAAATGAGCATCATATTATGAAATGGATCACTGGATCAATACGTTGTCATTGTAAATTCAACAATCTGTATTTACTCTTTTTATCAATTATGAATTTATGATCATCATGATCATGCATTTCAATGTTTGATCATGGATTAACTTATCTAGTTACTTTTATATTTCAGCTTCTTTTAGTTTATGTTTTTTTTTTTTGTATTTTAATATTCAAACAGTAATTTTTATATATTATTTTAATAGCTGCCTCCCTGCTGTTCCGAAAATGCAGAAAACATTTAACTTTAATTCCATTTCACGTTAACTTTTAATGGAGGTCTTAGAACTTTTGTGGTATCACAAAGTGGCACACTAGGTCCACAAAGCATTTCTTAATAAACATTAGCATGGGTCTAGTGATTAAAAATTAGAATCACTTTTCATGAAACATGATATCAATGGAGGTTTCTTAATTAATTAATTGAAAACTATGGACAGAAATAATGAGAGCTCACCGGCTCAAGAGTTAACCAACAAATTGCAGAAAAGGGAACATCACGAGCTAACTGAGTTCCTGCTCCTGTCCATAGAACCTGGAATCCTTGAACTACACAGAACTGGACTTGTGTTAAGAATTACTAAAAACATTTTCCTTTAAATATAGAATTAACAGACACAAGACATGGGCAATGGATGAAACAAGATTGAAATACATGTCTGTGCATGCATGTCTGCACATAACTGCATACAGAAATCACTACATAATGATCCAAAGTCTCTCTCTCTATATATATAATGCAAATATATGACACTAAAACTTGGTCCCGAATTTATTGACAGCTCAGAGACCTTCAGGCATTTAGGTTTGAGACTCCTACAAATTGCATACACAAATCACTATTTAATGATCCAAAATCTCTGTGTGTATATATACTGCAAATATATGAGACTAAAACTTGTTCCACAATCTATTGTCAGCTCACAGACCTTCAAGCATTTAGGTCTTAGACTTCTACAAATAATTACAAGGTTGTCTTTTGGTTTAAAGCCCATAAGAAAATACCATTACTTTGTTAATAGACAACTTGACACACAATAGACCAGCTATACATAGCGCACATGCATAAACACACTCACACGCACATGTGCACACATTAAATCTGTTCCCATCATGCATGGTTCAACATTCTTTAACTTTTGAAACATGGTTGAGGATAAATCAGTCTTGTTGAAACCACAGTTATGTCAAAATAGATACGGCATCAGATATAGATACGGATAGGGCAAATTTTCAAGATCCCCTTATACAGATACATCTAGATACGACAATTATAAAATTTTACATATACTCAATTGTTTATATATCTAAGCATATAGAACATAGCTTAAAAAGTATTTATTTATAATAATATATATTTTGGATTTTATATTTTAATTTACAATATTTATTTTGTTATATTATGTTTGTCTTTGGTGATTTAAATATGTGTCTGGACAAGGTTTCTATGTTTTTTTTTTTTTTTTCCTGCAAATTATGAATGTTTTGCATAAAACCTAAACTAGATATGGCACCAGACAATGTGGTGTCATATGCAAATGTATCAAATATGGCTCAAATATAAGCTCATTCGTGGATATGTCTGGATACAGTATCCATGCCATATCGGGGACTATTGTATCCATTATGAGTATCTGATATGTGGATACGTGTATCCAGACTGGGGAGGGGAAGTATCCAGCAACTCTAGCTTAAAGACTTCAATAGAAATCAATCCATAGAGACCTGCTTTACAAGAATAGTTTGCATGGGATTTACAAGTTTTACTCACTAACAGTTGTATTGTGAAAAGGGCATTTATAGGATATCTTTGAGAAGCATATTTTCCCAAATTTATACATGGTTTGAAACTTTCCATCAAAGTTGTTTTTTGCTTGGCAGTTGGCACCCATTATATAATTTCCTATTATCCTGAACTTAATGCCAGGTTGTATATTTCTATTATTGAAAGATCTCTCAGGATTCATCCTTGTTTTAAGTTTGCCATATCACTTTTGACAAACAGCCTTCCAGGAAGAACTATTTTATGTTCCAATGCAGAGGACAGATTCATATGATATGTCAGTTATCCATGTCTGTTTATCCTTTATTCTAGAAATCTAAATAGTAGTCTCCAATATTATGATAATCAAATTGTATACATATATGGTTTTTTGTCATCTAGACACTCTTTCAGAAAAGGTTCATAATATAATGTCTGTTGTTGGGAAGTATCACCCACTGATATCTAATTATAGTGTAAACAGATACCCGGTCTAATTATTGTGGAGATTAAATGGAAGTCTAATTTGTCTTTTCTGTAAACTGCAGTTGTTAATGGCAGACGATGTTTAGTATGAATTTGACTTGTCTTTATAGAACAGAGTGATTTTGACCATACATCTAGCTATTTCCTTCCATGCTAAAACGGGGAAAAGTAATAATAGAGAGAAAATTGGACTTCTAATTCCTGTTGCCATTACATTAGTTATAAATGTTGGGAATTGTCTGCCATGCTAGATTTGGAAGAGGTTATTGAATTGTTTGGTAACCATGAGATTGCCTACCAATCTATTGTTCCTCTAGTATGTTGGTACCACCTAAGTCACCATATTCGGCCGAATATCAACTTGAAATTCGAAATTCGTCGAATTTCAAAAAAAAAATTGAAAATCGTTCATATTCGAATAAATTCGTACAGTCAAAAATTTTACATCCAAAATCTCAAAATATTAGCAAAAATTCGTTGAAATTGGTCGAAGGCACTGTGATTTATTAATATATATCTTAAAAAACATTTTTTAAGGTTTTTTTCCCCACATTTTTTGCAGGAGGTTTTATCTTTCTCTGTTTATTCCGCGTGAGCTCGTTTGCAGGGCTCCACAAAGTATTTGCGAGTGGCATGAGGCTCTAGGCAGACGCATTCAGTCATCCATCGGGCACTCGACCATGAGCGGATCGTTGGGATTCAAGACGTTGGAGTTGGAGCTGGATAATGGACTGGCTAGAGTTGGAGCTGGACAATGGACTCGGGCAAGTCTCAAGGACCGGTGGGTTTGTAGGGCTTCAACGCTGGCGGCTCCTCCGGGCCTTCAATTTATTATTTTTAATATGTTCTTAATATCATTCTTTTGTTATGATTTTATATTTTTTTAATATTATTTATTTATGTTATATTTTAATATTATTTTATATGTATTATTTTAATATTATTTTATATGTATTATTTTTATTTATGTTCATTTGTTATTTAGTTTTGTTTTTTATTTATAATGTTAAAATTTAATATTTTAAACTAAATAAATTAAACTTTTATTATAATATATAATTTAATTTATTTATTACTTTATATTAATAATATTTAAAATTTAAAGTATATTTTTAAACATATTTATTATTTATTTTGGTTTTTGTTTAGCTTTACTAATATATTTAAACATATTAGTATATTAATATTATTTTTTTATTTATTTTAAGTTTATTACTTATATTTTTAAAAAATCCAAATTATATAAGACGAATTTAATTCGAATTTTTTAATTTTCGAATTTTTTCTTTGCCGAATTTCATCCGAATTTCAATGTTGCCAAACTCGAATTCGAATTCGAACCTGGCGACTTAGGGTACCACTAAGAAACTTTTCCTATAGTCAGTTCTTTCTTGTTTTATTGTCAATGTTAACCTTATTTCTCACTCTTCAAGTCACAACATGTTTTTGTCTTAGTCTAGTTTTTCATCTAACTAGTCTTGCAGTTGTCTGAGCTTGAGCTATTCCAAAATGAAGGATGAAAATGTTCCCTTGGTTGATGATAGCTCTGGAAATGGAATGAGATGTAGATAACCAAGTGGAGTCCAAGATCACCTTCTTCAAGCAGCATTATCTGAAAAGATAATTGATATTCATAATTGAGCGATTTACAAAAGGAGATGGGCTCCTTATAAAGAAATTACAAGACAATGTTTCTAAAAGAAACAATCGTTAACTGACGAAAACTAAAGCTAAAAAACAGGAAGTTGCTAAAACGAACTAAAGCTAACTGACGACTAACTAAAACAAAGACAACCATTAATAATACATTAAATATTTTAATATCCTTCCTTAATGGTCATCATAAAAACAAAAACTAAGTCTACCCAAAGAAATAATAGAGAAGGCTGCCCCCTTATTCTCAGAACACTTCTGCAACAAAAGACAAGAGCTTGCCACTAACTCTGCCACTTGAGATGAGTCTGCCACCAACCCTCCCAAAAACTGTAGAACTTCTGGAAATGACCAAAACCGATCACAAAACATCCAACCTAATGTTGGGTAACAAAACTGTCCCTCCCTGTAACCAGAGACATGCTAAGAACTTCCACAATTTTGAGGAAAAATAAGCAAACCCTCCAAACTTATGTAGATGAGCACAATGCCCTAGAACAAACTGCAAAAAGTCACAATTTTTGAGGAAAAAATCACCAAACCCAAGATTACAAATCATTGTTTTTCGGAAAAAATGGTAAAAACCCACAAAGGAATCCCACGCAACTCTACGAATTATAGAAGCCCAGAAACGATTTTTGAGGATAAAATCGAAAAAACCATTCAGGTAGCTGGCACAAAATCCGAAACACGGATCAGCATACAAAACATCGTTTTTAAGGAAAAACAGTAAAACCTTTCCAAAAACTAGAGAGCCCTCCCGAACTACAAAAACCCTGACTAGGGCATACAAGAGCAAACCCTTAATTTTTCTTAGGAAAAAATTACAAACCCTCCCATGATTTTTTTAGGCAAAAAATCAGAAAACCAAACCCCAAGTATAATTTTTTTATAGGGACAAAAATTGTAAAACCCATCAAAAAATTTAAGGAGAAAAAATTACTAAAAAACCCATTAGAATTATTTTTTAGGGACAAAAACATTAAAAACCCATCAAAATTTTTTCAAGGACAAAATATTAAAAACCCACGAAGCTTTTGAAAGTCAATCTTTAAAACCCTAGTCACTGAACAAACCAGAAGAAAATCCACCAAAAATTCACAAGATTACACTCCCGTCACAACTTTTGCAGAGGGAGGTCACTGTAGTTTCCAGAAAAAGTCCACGAACTCAGCAGGAAGTCTGAGAAAACCCGTGCCCAAAAAAAAAATAGATGCAAAACAGATGAAGCCTCAAAAATTTTCAGATCTGCGTGCAAAAAGACCCTTGATTTGTAGAAAATCGCATCCATAAAGAGGAAGACGTGTGCAGGAAAATGCGTGTCCACGAAATCATGCAAAAAATCCACGCAATTCTTTCACAAAATCGCGATTGCTAGCACAAACGTCCCCAAAAAAAAAATGCAACCCTAGGTCGCACACAAGAAGCCACAAAATTTGAAATGTCATCCAAAATAGGTCAGAGAAACTAGCTACAAAAAAAGGCGACCAGATGAGCCACCAAAAATATCAGAAAAAACCCGCGAATCAGCAAAAAACCATCTTAGAAAGAGACGCGAAAATCCACGATTTCTTTCACTTTGAAACCCTAGAAACTTCTGAAAATCCTCTCAAAAAACAGTGCAGGACCAAAACGCGATTTTTAGAAGAAAAAAAAATGGATAATGGGGTTCGAGCCCGAGCTCTGATACCATGAAAAGATAATTGATATTCATAATTGAGCGATTTACAAAAGGAGACAAAGGCTCCTTATAAAGAAATTACAAGATGATGTTTCTAAAAGAAACAATCGTTAATTGACGAAAACAAAAGCTAAAAAAACAGGAAGTTGCTAAAACGAACTAAACGACTAACTAAAACAAAAATGACCATTAATATTACATTAAATATTTTAATATTATCAGCACAAGGCAGCAAATGTCAAGGATAAAATAATAGAACAAGGCAGCGTTATCCAATTTCATGCTTATAAAAAATGGCAAGAACGCTTCAAACCTCCGTCAAGGAAGAAATGCATGAGGCTTAAGAAAGTATCACATATTTTCAGTGGTTGAGCCAATTAAAAGAGGCAACAAAAGTGGCAAAGGGGTGGTAAAATTGTGACAATGAGGAAAGTAAGTAGAAGTTGTACTTTTAATGTGGCATTACCACCAGGAAAGGGCACTTCATGTGGCGGAATGGTCCTAAAAACACAACTAGTGTGTCAGTTATGAAGAAACAAGCGAAAATCACACATTTGAGTTGGCTCCACCCCCTGAAAACCATGCCATACTACATAGGACTGTTAGTGAATAACACCATAGCAAAGTTACAAGGCACAATGAATTTCACACTTTTTAAGCAGCATACCACTCAACTTCAGTGACCAAGGTGGCAAGAGTTTAATGAAATCGCACCAAGTTATAAATCACACTTTTTGAGTGAGTGAACTAATCCAAATTGGCAAGGTGGCTGAGTGGCTGAGAGGTGGTAAAATCACAACTTGAACAAAAGTGAAACAAGAATGAAGTGTAGCACAATTTTTAAGTGGCATTACCACCTAGGGAGTGTGACTTAAGTGGTAACGAAGTCAGAAAAATGCAATTTAAGTGGCACTCTTTTTGTGAAACAAAACTAAAGTATCAGCTGAAAAACATAATGAAATTGCACTATTTGCCTAACATGATCACTCAAAAGTTTGCCCATTTAAAAATAATTTGTTTAAGTTCATTTCAACACCCCATTGTGAATAAAAATAGAGGAAAGCCTATTTCAGGCTATTTCGAGTGATTATTGTTGGAGTGAACGAGGTGCATTACCTAACTGGTTCCTATCTAGGTCTTATTCACTTAGATAAGTTTACTTAGAGCACTTTTAGGTCATTTTCTTTGTGTCTCATGTCATATGATTGTGACGCTTGTCATAATCATTTGTTATGCTATTATTCACCTTGCCTATATATGCAAAACTTGCTCTTACACATTATGTATCTTATCGTATCCAATTGTATCCTATTTCATTGTATAAACTAGCATTCATTCCTTGCTACTCTCTTGTGGAAAGTTGTTTTTAGTTTTGCAAGTGATCCTAGCTGTTTGAGTCTATTGTATGACTCTTACATTGTATCAAAGCTTCAAATCTTCAGGCCCCTTCTTTATTTGGGAGTGTTTTCAGCAGAAACCTTTGCTGGGTACATTTTGAGGAAAAAATGGACCTCACCATTGAGTCTAGAAAGCCCAAAAATTATAAATCAATATAAAACTTAATAGGGTTTGGAGTCGAAAAAATTTCAACCATTCTTGGAGGGTTTGCAAAAAAAATATTCAAAAATTAGTACAATCCATACAAAATCTGTACCATGAAATCTTATCAATGTCATCAAATTTCTACAATATCGACGATGGAATATTCTCAATCATCTCTACGTATGTCTACATCATCGATCATAATGCCTACATCAGCCTTCATCGATGGGTGTAAGCATCATTTTTCCCTCGTATGGCATAATCAGTATGGATCAGATTTTTTAAATTATAATTTTGTTTTCTCGCAGACAAATCCTAATCATGTGGGGCCTTAGCCCATAGTCCCCCCTAGCCCAAGGTGGTTGATCACCAACCAATGGGAGCCGTTGCCAACCAACTGCCACTCCTTCACAAGATAGCTCCAACCCATCCCAACCAATCCTCCACTCTACCCAATTTTTCTACTTAGGCGGAGATTGATTCCACCACCCAAGCACCATCCAAGAGTCTCACCAACAATGCAGAGGTGGCCTCTTTTAACTTGCCAAAGGAGGTACTTTTTTTTGGGGAGGCATTACTTTTCATCAGGGAATCGATTTTTTAAATTCTTATAGGATTTCATTTTCAATACTAATTCATATTTGGGAGGTTCTAAGACAAACTATTGCTATATATTATATATTGTGATCACAAGTGTTTGTTTCTCTAATGGCATACTCTAATTCACTTGAGGTCCTCACTCCTCATAATTATCATACATAGAAAGCAAAGATACATCAATTACTCCTATCTAAGGCTTTATGGTCTACCTTGAGTGATACTCAACATGATTTTAGTAGGGAATATGAGATATTTGCTTATAGGAACAAAATTGATGAGGCTATGGGTTTAATTGTTTTACATGTTTTTGACAAGTGCTTGTTACATATTGAGGAGCATACAAGACCAAAGCGTATGGGATAAATTCAAAGATCTATTTGGTATAGTTAGTGAATTTCGTGCTTTGCAAATATGAACAAAATTGACTTCTCTTTCTCCTAATACATTTCCTTCCATTGATGGTTAAATTCAAGTCTTGAGATCTCAATTGATTGGTTGTGGGAAAGATAAGTCTGATAAGGAATCCATATTCTTGATTTTGTCTAAGTTAAAAGGACCATATGTAGTTTTTCTTCTATTTACCATGTCTACTTTTGAGACATTTTGTGACTGTTTGACTAGAGAGCGAGCTAAGCTTATCCAATTAGATGCATTTCCCAACAGTTAGGCATTGATGACCCAATCACCCAAAGGAAAATGCAAAAAGAAACCCAAATTTAAGATAGGATCTAATAAGCCTCCCACCTCTTCTAAAGAGAATACACCTAAGAAGGAGAAAATCACATGTGTTTATTACAAAAAAATTGGGCATGATGAACATAATTGTTATAGTAAGTATAAACAGATTGGTGAGTTGAAGGCTTGAAGCACCTTCTTCAAAAGAAGAATATCCAATTGCCTTCAATAATGTCATATGGTTCTTCTTCTTCTTCTACACCATTATCATCTATACAATTGAGGACAGATGAAAGGCAAATGGGATAGAAAAGATAAGGGAAACACATTTTTTACATCTACAAGTCCTGAGTCAATAAGATGGCTTCTTGATTTTGGAGCTTCACATCACATGGCTTCATCACAAGGTATATTCTCTTTATTTGAGCCTTCTACTTTACTACACATCTTGATGGGGAATAACACATATATGTGTGTTTGTGGGAAAGGATTTATTGACATGGGAGAAGGCCCTTTCAATGATACACTTTTTGTTCTATCTTTGTCAACTAATCTCCTTTTCATCTATCAGATTTCAAATAGTGACGCTAGGAATATTGTTCAATTCACACCCAATCTATGATTATCAAAGACTTGGAGAGTAGAGAGATCATTGTTGTTGCGATGGTTGATCATGAATCTCGGTTGTACACCTTTTCAAATTTTGCCCTTGATGATATTGCAATTCCTTTGACTAATACTCACACTCATGCATCTAGTGTGAATTGTATTTTTGAGAAGTTTGGTCACTTGAACCCTAGTGTTCTTTCATCCACTTTGATTCTTGAGACTTGCTCTAAGCTTCTATCTCCTCCACCTCTTGCTTCTTCAGAGTTCAATGTTGCCATGGCTTCTAGTACTTCAATTCAAGAGGATCATTCTTTTCTTTCGGATTTAGCTTTGTGGGATGACTTGTTGACGAGTATTGGAGATTTGTTTTGTGGGTCCCATCTTACAAAATTAGAGGACTGTAATGTCCCCTTTTTAGCCTTATGCTTTTCAGTGGCCGTTAGCCTATTTTCGGAGTCTTGTAGGCTACTTGGAGGCATTTTTAGGGTTTCCAAGGTTCTTAGAGGTTTCTCGTCAGTTTTTTAGGAGATTGTTGCAAGAGTTTTCTAGAAGGGTTTCTAGGTCTTTCTGGGTTTTCTAAGATCCTTGGCGGGCAATCATTGCTATTTTTAGGACTTACTATTTTTACTATTTTTTGTAAGTCACAGCTGCATCTCAGAATGTGCTTATTTTGAGATTGGAGTCGCTAGTTTTAGCAATATGCTATTTTTAGTTAGTGTTATTTTTGGCAATGGTCTTGACTCTTGACAACAGTTCAATACAGAGTTTCCAATTTTAGCAGTGGTGGCTGTTTCAGTTGCTAAGTCTTGATATTTTTGGCAATATTTGCATCCACCATCATTGGAGTTTTAAAAAGACAAAATATAACTTAAGTGATAAAGTCACTTTTTAACCCCCACACCTAGGATGATCAACTTAAGTTGTTTTAATAGGGGGAATATGAGTTTGGATGCCAAGTTTGAAGACTTAAACATTTTAAAAGTTAATTTTATGCATAATCAAAGGTGGATGCCAAAAGTGAAGGTCTCAAGTGTTTTTAAAATAATATTATATTCTCCAAATGTGGCGTCCCATTTTGAGATGGAAAAGCAATTCAAATTCTTGGGTCTCAGACTCTCAAGGCTATATAATGCCCTCATTTGCTCTCATTTGGATATGCTAATTTGTGATAATGAAGTGCTGCCGAAATGCAGAGAAATCTCCTTGGGCTTTGAGGACGAAACCCCTCTAAGTCAACTTCAATTTCGAGATTGAGAGATATCTCCATAGTTCCACGGAGACGCGTCCCCCTCGAAAAAGCAGCCGTCTCGGAGACGGGGACATCCCCGAGACGCGGGGACGTCAGGGAAACGTCCCCCCACCGTCTCCCTGTCCCTCCGCCGTCCCCTGGGCGTTTCCTTCACAGGGAGTCTTCTTCGCGTCTCGGAGTCTCCTCGGAGTCTTATCCGCATCTCCAAGTTTCCCGCGTCCCCTAAGTCCCCTTATTAAAATAATGATTTTTTTTTTAAATTTTATGATTTTCATTTATCATAGACATGAAATATTTTAAAATTTTAATATTATATTACTATAATTAAAATTTAAAATATAATATATTATTATATTATTAATTATTAATTTATTATATGATTAAATTTTTTAATTTTATGACTTAAGTCTTAAGAGTTAAGACTAAATGAATGTAATAAAATTTCTTTTTCACCGAGCATTTTCATTTTGCATTCTGTGCGACTGCGACTGTGTTGGCGAGTGGCGGGAGACTGAGAGTGAGAATCAAAGCCCTCTGAGAAGCAAAAACTGGTTATTCAACTGATTCAGCTTCAAGCGAATTTGACCAGGTAGGTTTCCATTTTTATTTTTTTAATATTTTATTTGTTTTCACTTTTCATTGTGTAATGCGGAATGCCAAAGTCCAAACCCGACACACGGGAAGGGCATTAGAATTTAGAAATAATTTTAAAATTTAAATGTCTGGCCGTCTTTGCACCCGCAGTCACTGAGCTGTGTGGATTTTATTTTTTAAATGTCTGGCCGTCACGGGAACTCTGGAACAGATGCCTCAAAGAGGTGTCCGCTCATGGACTGCGACCAGTCCATGAGCGGACACCTCTTTGAGGCATCCGTTCCACATTTCTAATCTTTCCCGTGTGTCGGGTTTGGACTCTGGCATTCCGCATTACACAATGAAAACAAATAAAATATTAAAAAAATATTTTAAAATTTAAATGTCTGGCCGTCTTTGCACCCGCAGTCACTGAGCTGTGTGGATTTTATTTTTTAAATGTCTGGCCGTCACGGAACTGTGGAACGGATGCCTCAAAGAGGTGTCCGCTCATGGACTGTCATGACTCATGGGGTGCGCCTAAATTAAAAATTAAAATTTTTAATTTTTTTATAAATTTAATTTGATTATGCAGCATAGCTCTTTGACACTTTGTGCTCTGCAAAATGTGGAAGCACAGGCAAGGAATGTGAACTGTTTACAGTTTGACAGAAAATGTGGAAGCACAGGCAAGGCATGTGAACTGTTTGACTGATTTTTTCAGTCAAACAGTTCACATGCCTTGCTTGTGCTTCCACATTTTCATTTTAAATTTTTAATTTCAGTCAACTGTCAAACAGTTCAATTATGAATTATGTGACTGTCAAACAGTTCACATGCCTTGCATGTGCTTCCACATTTTGCAAAGCAAACAGTTCACATGCCTTGCCTGTGCTTCCACTTTATAGGTCTGATTTTTAATTTTTTTTTTTACATCGTAGGTCTGATTATTTTTTATTTTTTAACATTGTTTTTGCAGCATCATCATCATAATGAGTTCACAGTCACACAATAGAAGTGATGATGAACCAGACATTCAAAGTGTTAATGATTCATCAGATGATCCTGACTTTCAAATAAGAGGGGAGGCTGAGGGTGAAGTTCAACCACAAGTACAACATGGCTCAGCCTCAAATACTCAAACTACCACAAGTTCCATTGGTAGTAAAAATAATAGCTGCCCTTCAGAACTCCTTCAAGAATGGGCCAAGGGCCCCTTTGATCCAAATAAACCTTTAAAACAATTTGCATCCAAGGTAGCAGCAAAGCCTGGGGCAACTGGGGGCACTAGATTATGGAAGTGTCACATGTGTGAGCTTACATGGTTTGGCAGCATTACAAGAACTAATGCACATTTTCTTCTTGTTCGAGGCAAAGGTGTAGATGTATGCAAAGCTGTGGCAAATAATTTGAAGTACAGGGCTGAAATTTTAAAATTATGGGGTTGTAGTGAGGATGAAGTGCCTACATCTGCTACATTGCAACGTAAGAGTATGGGTGATCAGATTTCAGCAGTGTCTACTTCTATTTTGCAAAGTCAAAGGCCACCAAATCCGTTCAGTTCAAGTGCAGCAGAGCCTAGGGGGAAACGTAAGATGGCATCTTCACAACCTTTAGCAAGTTTATTCAATGTGCAGGCAAAGGATGAGGCAGATGATGCCATTGGCAAATTCTTCTTTGCCAATGGCATTCCATTCCACGTGGCTCGCTCTCCTTATTATAAGGAAGCTGTGTCAAAAATAATAAGGGCAGGACAATCATATGTGCCACCAGGGGAGAATAAATTGAGGACAACAATCTTGGATCAAAACTATTCCAAGATTAATATTTTGATGGAGAAGATGAAGAGAACCTGGGTCACAAGCGGATGCAACATAGTCATGGATGGGTGGACGGACATTAGGCATCGTCCACTCATCAATATCATTGTCACATCTGTAGCGGGCCCTTATTTCCTTAGGGCTATTGATTGTTCAGGGCATAGCAAGGATGCCCATTATCAGTTTCAGATCCTCAAGGATGCTGTAGAGGAGGTTGGGCCACAAAATGTGGTGTAGGTAGTGACAGATGCGGCCCATGTGTGCAGAGCTACAGGGAGGTTGATTGAGGCAGCCTATAGACATATTTTTTGGACTCCTTGTTGTGTGCATGCTATGAATAATGCACTTAAGGACATGGGTAAAATCAGCTGGATCAAATCTATTGTCAGTGATGCTAGAGATGTGCAGATGTTTATCTGCAACCATCATCATTCACATGCACTTTTCAGGTCCTTCTCCAAGAAGGAATTCCTGAAGCCTGTAGAGACTCGGTATGCATCATACTTTATTCTCTTGGAGAGGATGCTTGAGTTGCAAGAGCCATTGCAACTAATGGTAATGACAGCAGAATGGAACAGATGGCCTGAGTCGAAGACACAGCAGGGATTGAGGGTTAAGGAGGTGGTGAAGAATGATGTTTTTTGGGCTGATGCCAAATATATTGTCTCCATCATTGAGCCTGTCTTCAAAGTTATTAGATTTGGGGATTCTAATGCACCTTCTCTTGGAGAGGTATACGAGTGCATTGATTCCATGCTTGATCAAATGAAGGCTAAAGTGCGAGAGAAGGACCCCACAATGCAATTTTACACCGAGCATATTTATCCAATCATTCAGCATAGATGGGAGAAACTCAACACTCCCTTACACACGGCTGCCTACGCATTGAACCCAAAGTGGTATGTGCCACGTCCCGGTAGAGTGACACCTATGGAGGATGTTGAGGTGAAGGAAGGGTTCATGAAGGCCATTGACAAAATGTATTATCCTATAGAGGCCAGCTTGCTCCGTACTGAGTGGACAAAATTTGCTACTCTTTGGGGATATTCAGAGGCAGCCAAAGTAGATTTGGAGACTATGTCACAGGAGGACCCCAAGTTGTGGTGGACTATGCATGGGCCTAGATCTTTGATTACTACTCTAGCTATTCGTTTGCTGTCCCAGGTTTCTAGTTCTTCTGCTTCTGAGAGGAACTGGTCCACTTATAACTTCATCCACTCTGTTAAGAGGAATAGGCTCACTTCTAGGAGGGCAGAGAAGCTTGTGGCTGTCCATAGTGCCTTACGTCTCATTGATCGCAGCACAACTACATACAAGGAGAGTCCAGCAGCCAGATGGGATGTAGAGCCAGAAGAGCCAGCACAGATAGATGAGGATGCTACACAGACAGGGCTGGTTGGTATTGGTTTAGATGAGCTTGAGCATTTGGGGTCCTCGTCCGATGGTTCCAGTGATGAGGAGATTGACATGGAGATTGGAGTTGGAGTCGGAGATGATTAGATCATTAGAGGCATCAGGCCATTAGCTATTTAGTATTTACTATTTTGTTTTTGAAGTTTGAACACTGTTGTGTTGATAACTTGATAGTTGATAGTTGATTGTAATTATGAATCATGACTATGAAATTTTGAAATTCAAATTATGAAACAACTAGTTCTCGTTCCAATCACAATGTCTATTAAGTTACAAGTATATTTTCATTTTGATTTTCATTGTTTCAATGTTCACTAGTTCAATGAAATCATTGCAATGTGTTTAAACTCTAAAATTTACTTATTCCTTAGGCTTTTACAGTTATACATCTTTTTATAACTACTTTTTCAAGTACTATA
>VDFB02000003.1:443149573-443161305 GCA_007258455.2 Sequoia sempervirens
AAGATAATTGATATTCATAATTGAGCGATTTACAAAAGGAGATGGGCTCCTTATAAAGAAATTACAAGACAATGTTTCTAAAAGAAACAATCGTTAACTGACGAAAACTAAAGCTAAAAAACAGGAAGTTGCTAAAACGAACTAAAGCTAACTGACGACTAACTAAAACAAAGACAACCATTAATAATACATTAAATATTTTAATATCCTTCCTTAATGGTCATCATAAAAACAAAAACTAAGTCTACCCAAAGAAATAATAGAGAAGGCTGCCCCCTTATTCTCAGAACACTTCTGCAACAAAAGACAAGAGCTTGCCACTAACTCTGCCACTTGAGATGAGTCTGCCACCAACCCTCCCAAAAACTGTAGAACTTCTGGAAATGACCAAAACCGATCACAAAACATCCAACCTAATGTTGGGTAACAAAACTGTCCCTCCCTGTAACCAGAGACATGCTAAGAACTTCCACAATTTTGAGGAAAAATAAGCAAACCCTCCAAACTTATGTAGATGAGCACAATGCCCTAGAACAAACTGCAAAAAGTCACAATTTTTGAGGAAAAAATCACCAAACCCAAGATTACAAATCATTGTTTTTCGGAAAAAATGGTAAAAACCCACAAAGGAATCCCACGCAACTCTACGAATTATAGAAGCCCAGAAACGATTTTTGAGGATAAAATCGAAAAAACCATTCAGGTAGCTGGCACAAAATCCGAAACACGGATCAGCATACAAAACATCGTTTTTAAGGAAAAACAGTAAAACCTTTCCAAAAACTAGAGAGCCCTCCCGAACTACAAAAACCCTGACTAGGGCATACAAGAGCAAACCCTTAATTTTTCTTAGGAAAAAATTACAAACCCTCCCATGATTTTTTTAGGCAAAAAATCAGAAAACCAAACCCCAAGTATAATTTTTTTATAGGGACAAAAATTGTAAAACCCATCAAAAATTTAAGGAGAAAAAATTACTAAAAAACCCATTAGAATTATTTTTTAGGGACAAAAACATTAAAAACCCATCAAAATTTTTTCAAGGACAAAATATTAAAAACCCACGAAGCTTTTGAAAGTCAATCTTTAAAACCCTAGTCACTGAACAAACCAGAAGAAAATCCACCAAAAATTCACAAGATTACACTCCCGTCACAACTTTTGCAGAGGGAGGTCACTGTAGTTTCCAGAAAAAGTCCACGAACTCAGCAGGAAGTCTGAGAAAACCCGTGCCCAAAAAAAAAATAGATGCAAAACAGATGAAGCCTCAAAAATTTTCAGATCTGCGTGCAAAAAGACCCTTGATTTGTAGAAAATCGCATCCATAAAGAGGAAGACGTGTGCAGGAAAATGCGTGTCCACGAAATCATGCAAAAAATCCACGCAATTCTTTCACAAAATCGCGATTGCTAGCACAAACGTCCCCAAAAAAAAAATGCAACCCTAGGTCGCACACAAGAAGCCACAAAATTTGAAATGTCATCCAAAATAGGTCAGAGAAACTAGCTACAAAAAAAGGCGACCAGATGAGCCACCAAAAATATCAGAAAAAACCCGCGAATCAGCAAAAAACCATCTTAGAAAGAGACGCGAAAATCCACGATTTCTTTCACTTTGAAACCCTAGAAACTTCTGAAAATCCTCTCAAAAAACAGTGCAGGACCAAAACGCGATTTTTAGAAGAAAAAAAAATGGATAATGGGGTTCGAGCCCGAGCTCTGATACCATGAAAAGATAATTGATATTCATAATTGAGCGATTTACAAAAGGAGACAAAGGCTCCTTATAAAGAAATTACAAGATGATGTTTCTAAAAGAAACAATCGTTAATTGACGAAAACAAAAGCTAAAAAAACAGGAAGTTGCTAAAACGAACTAAACGACTAACTAAAACAAAAATGACCATTAATATTACATTAAATATTTTAATATTATCAGCACAAGGCAGCAAATGTCAAGGATAAAATAATAGAACAAGGCAGCGTTATCCAATTTCATGCTTATAAAAAATGGCAAGAACGCTTCAAACCTCCGTCAAGGAAGAAATGCATGAGGCTTAAGAAAGTATCACATATTTTCAGTGGTTGAGCCAATTAAAAGAGGCAACAAAAGTGGCAAAGGGGTGGTAAAATTGTGACAATGAGGAAAGTAAGTAGAAGTTGTACTTTTAATGTGGCATTACCACCAGGAAAGGGCACTTCATGTGGCGGAATGGTCCTAAAAACACAACTAGTGTGTCAGTTATGAAGAAACAAGCGAAAATCACACATTTGAGTTGGCTCCACCCCCTGAAAACCATGCCATACTACATAGGACTGTTAGTGAATAACACCATAGCAAAGTTACAAGGCACAATGAATTTCACACTTTTTAAGCAGCATACCACTCAACTTCAGTGACCAAGGTGGCAAGAGTTTAATGAAATCGCACCAAGTTATAAATCACACTTTTTGAGTGAGTGAACTAATCCAAATTGGCAAGGTGGCTGAGTGGCTGAGAGGTGGTAAAATCACAACTTGAACAAAAGTGAAACAAGAATGAAGTGTAGCACAATTTTTAAGTGGCATTACCACCTAGGGAGTGTGACTTAAGTGGTAACGAAGTCAGAAAAATGCAATTTAAGTGGCACTCTTTTTGTGAAACAAAACTAAAGTATCAGCTGAAAAACATAATGAAATTGCACTATTTGCCTAACATGATCACTCAAAAGTTTGCCCATTTAAAAATAATTTGTTTAAGTTCATTTCAACACCCCATTGTGAATAAAAATAGAGGAAAGCCTATTTCAGGCTATTTCGAGTGATTATTGTTGGAGTGAACGAGGTGCATTACCTAACTGGTTCCTATCTAGGTCTTATTCACTTAGATAAGTTTACTTAGAGCACTTTTAGGTCATTTTCTTTGTGTCTCATGTCATATGATTGTGACGCTTGTCATAATCATTTGTTATGCTATTATTCACCTTGCCTATATATGCAAAACTTGCTCTTACACATTATGTATCTTATCGTATCCAATTGTATCCTATTTCATTGTATAAACTAGCATTCATTCCTTGCTACTCTCTTGTGGAAAGTTGTTTTTAGTTTTGCAAGTGATCCTAGCTGTTTGAGTCTATTGTATGACTCTTACATTGTATCAAAGCTTCAAATCTTCAGGCCCCTTCTTTATTTGGGAGTGTTTTCAGCAGAAACCTTTGCTGGGTACATTTTGAGGAAAAAATGGACCTCACCATTGAGTCTAGAAAGCCCAAAAATTATAAATCAATATAAAACTTAATAGGGTTTGGAGTCGAAAAAATTTCAACCATTCTTGGAGGGTTTGCAAAAAAAATATTCAAAAATTAGTACAATCCATACAAAATCTGTACCATGAAATCTTATCAATGTCATCAAATTTCTACAATATCGACGATGGAATATTCTCAATCATCTCTACGTATGTCTACATCATCGATCATAATGCCTACATCAGCCTTCATCGATGGGTGTAAGCATCATTTTTCCCTCGTATGGCATAATCAGTATGGATCAGATTTTTTAAATTATAATTTTGTTTTCTCGCAGACAAATCCTAATCATGTGGGGCCTTAGCCCATAGTCCCCCCTAGCCCAAGGTGGTTGATCACCAACCAATGGGAGCCGTTGCCAACCAACTGCCACTCCTTCACAAGATAGCTCCAACCCATCCCAACCAATCCTCCACTCTACCCAATTTTTCTACTTAGGCGGAGATTGATTCCACCACCCAAGCACCATCCAAGAGTCTCACCAACAATGCAGAGGTGGCCTCTTTTAACTTGCCAAAGGAGGTACTTTTTTTTGGGGAGGCATTACTTTTCATCAGGGAATCGATTTTTTAAATTCTTATAGGATTTCATTTTCAATACTAATTCATATTTGGGAGGTTCTAAGACAAACTATTGCTATATATTATATATTGTGATCACAAGTGTTTGTTTCTCTAATGGCATACTCTAATTCACTTGAGGTCCTCACTCCTCATAATTATCATACATAGAAAGCAAAGATACATCAATTACTCCTATCTAAGGCTTTATGGTCTACCTTGAGTGATACTCAACATGATTTTAGTAGGGAATATGAGATATTTGCTTATAGGAACAAAATTGATGAGGCTATGGGTTTAATTGTTTTACATGTTTTTGACAAGTGCTTGTTACATATTGAGGAGCATACAAGACCAAAGCGTATGGGATAAATTCAAAGATCTATTTGGTATAGTTAGTGAATTTCGTGCTTTGCAAATATGAACAAAATTGACTTCTCTTTCTCCTAATACATTTCCTTCCATTGATGGTTAAATTCAAGTCTTGAGATCTCAATTGATTGGTTGTGGGAAAGATAAGTCTGATAAGGAATCCATATTCTTGATTTTGTCTAAGTTAAAAGGACCATATGTAGTTTTTCTTCTATTTACCATGTCTACTTTTGAGACATTTTGTGACTGTTTGACTAGAGAGCGAGCTAAGCTTATCCAATTAGATGCATTTCCCAACAGTTAGGCATTGATGACCCAATCACCCAAAGGAAAATGCAAAAAGAAACCCAAATTTAAGATAGGATCTAATAAGCCTCCCACCTCTTCTAAAGAGAATACACCTAAGAAGGAGAAAATCACATGTGTTTATTACAAAAAAATTGGGCATGATGAACATAATTGTTATAGTAAGTATAAACAGATTGGTGAGTTGAAGGCTTGAAGCACCTTCTTCAAAAGAAGAATATCCAATTGCCTTCAATAATGTCATATGGTTCTTCTTCTTCTTCTACACCATTATCATCTATACAATTGAGGACAGATGAAAGGCAAATGGGATAGAAAAGATAAGGGAAACACATTTTTTACATCTACAAGTCCTGAGTCAATAAGATGGCTTCTTGATTTTGGAGCTTCACATCACATGGCTTCATCACAAGGTATATTCTCTTTATTTGAGCCTTCTACTTTACTACACATCTTGATGGGGAATAACACATATATGTGTGTTTGTGGGAAAGGATTTATTGACATGGGAGAAGGCCCTTTCAATGATACACTTTTTGTTCTATCTTTGTCAACTAATCTCCTTTTCATCTATCAGATTTCAAATAGTGACGCTAGGAATATTGTTCAATTCACACCCAATCTATGATTATCAAAGACTTGGAGAGTAGAGAGATCATTGTTGTTGCGATGGTTGATCATGAATCTCGGTTGTACACCTTTTCAAATTTTGCCCTTGATGATATTGCAATTCCTTTGACTAATACTCACACTCATGCATCTAGTGTGAATTGTATTTTTGAGAAGTTTGGTCACTTGAACCCTAGTGTTCTTTCATCCACTTTGATTCTTGAGACTTGCTCTAAGCTTCTATCTCCTCCACCTCTTGCTTCTTCAGAGTTCAATGTTGCCATGGCTTCTAGTACTTCAATTCAAGAGGATCATTCTTTTCTTTCGGATTTAGCTTTGTGGGATGACTTGTTGACGAGTATTGGAGATTTGTTTTGTGGGTCCCATCTTACAAAATTAGAGGACTGTAATGTCCCCTTTTTAGCCTTATGCTTTTCAGTGGCCGTTAGCCTATTTTCGGAGTCTTGTAGGCTACTTGGAGGCATTTTTAGGGTTTCCAAGGTTCTTAGAGGTTTCTCGTCAGTTTTTTAGGAGATTGTTGCAAGAGTTTTCTAGAAGGGTTTCTAGGTCTTTCTGGGTTTTCTAAGATCCTTGGCGGGCAATCATTGCTATTTTTAGGACTTACTATTTTTACTATTTTTTGTAAGTCACAGCTGCATCTCAGAATGTGCTTATTTTGAGATTGGAGTCGCTAGTTTTAGCAATATGCTATTTTTAGTTAGTGTTATTTTTGGCAATGGTCTTGACTCTTGACAACAGTTCAATACAGAGTTTCCAATTTTAGCAGTGGTGGCTGTTTCAGTTGCTAAGTCTTGATATTTTTGGCAATATTTGCATCCACCATCATTGGAGTTTTAAAAAGACAAAATATAACTTAAGTGATAAAGTCACTTTTTAACCCCCACACCTAGGATGATCAACTTAAGTTGTTTTAATAGGGGGAATATGAGTTTGGATGCCAAGTTTGAAGACTTAAACATTTTAAAAGTTAATTTTATGCATAATCAAAGGTGGATGCCAAAAGTGAAGGTCTCAAGTGTTTTTAAAATAATATTATATTCTCCAAATGTGGCGTCCCATTTTGAGATGGAAAAGCAATTCAAATTCTTGGGTCTCAGACTCTCAAGGCTATATAATGCCCTCATTTGCTCTCATTTGGATATGCTAATTTGTGATAATGAAGTGCTGCCGAAATGCAGAGAAATCTCCTTGGGCTTTGAGGACGAAACCCCTCTAAGTCAACTTCAATTTCGAGATTGAGAGATATCTCCATAGTTCCACGGAGACGCGTCCCCCTCGAAAAAGCAGCCGTCTCGGAGACGGGGACATCCCCGAGACGCGGGGACGTCAGGGAAACGTCCCCCCACCGTCTCCCTGTCCCTCCGCCGTCCCCTGGGCGTTTCCTTCACAGGGAGTCTTCTTCGCGTCTCGGAGTCTCCTCGGAGTCTTATCCGCGTCTCCAAGTTTCCCGCGTTCCCTAAGTCCCCTTATTAAAATAATGATTTTTTTAAAAAAAATTATGATTTTCATTTATCATAGACATGAAATATTTTAAAATTTTAATATTATATTACTATAATTAAAATTTAAAATATAATATATTATTATATTATTAATTATTAATTTATTATATGATTAAATTTTTATGACTTAAGTCTTAAGAGTTAAGACTAAATGAATGTAATGAAATTTCTTTTTCACTGAGCATTTTCATTTTTCATTCTGTGCGACTGTGTTGGCGAGTGGCGGGAGACTGAGAGTGAGAATCGGAGCCCTCTGAGAAGCAAGAACTGGTTATTCAACTGATTCAGCTTCAAGCGAATTTGACCAGGTAGGTTTCCGTTTTTATTTTTTTAATATTTTATTTGTTTTCATTGTGTAATGCGGAATGCCAGAGTCCAAACCCGACACACGGGAAGGGCATTAGAATTTAGAAATAATTTTAAAATTTAAATGTCTGGCCGTCTTTGCACCCGCAGTCACTGAGCTGTGTGGATTTTATTTTTTAAATGTCTGGCCGTCACGGGAACTCTGGAACAGATGCCTCAAAGAGGTGTCCGCTCATGGACTGCGACCAGTCCATGAGCGGACACCTCTTTGAGGCATCCATTCCACATTTCTAATCTTTCCCGTGTGTCGGGTTTGGACTCTGGCATTCCGCATTACACAATGAAAACAAATAAAATATTAAAAAAATATTTTAAAATTTAAATGTCTGGCCGTCTTTGCACCCACAGTCACTGAGCTGTGTGGATTTTATTTTTTAAATGTCGGTCACGGGCTGGACGGATAAGAAAGAATGGTCCGCCATTATCCGCTGATTCGTCTTTGCATCCGTTCCACAGTTCCGTGGAACTGTGGAACGGATGCCTCAAAGAGGTGTCCGCTCATGGACTGTCATGACTCATGGGGTGCGCCTAAATTAAAAATTAAAATTTTTAATTTTTTTATAAATTTAATTTGATTATGCAGCATGGCTCTTTGTGCTCTGCAAAATGTGGAAGCACAGGCAAGGAATGTGAACTGTTTACAGTTTGACAGAAAATGTGGAAGCACAGGCAAGGCATGTGAACTGTTTGACTGATTTTTTCAGTCAAACAGTTCACATGCCATGCCTGTGCTTCCACATTTTCATTTTATATTTTTAATTTCAGTCAAACAGTTCAATTATGAATTATGTGACTGTCAAACAGTTCACATGCCTTGCATGTGCTTCCACATTTTGCAAAGCAAACAGTTCACATGCCTTGCCTGTGCTTCCACTTTATAGGTTTGATTTTTAATTTATTTTTTTACATCGTAGGTCTGATTATTTTTTATTTTTTAACATTGTTTTTGCAGCATCATCATCATAATGAGTTCACAATCACAATGTCTATTAACTTATTAAGTTACAAGTATATTTTCATTTTGATTTTCATTGTTTCAATGTTCACTAGTTCAATGAAATCATTGCAATGTGTTTAAACTCTAAAATTTACTTATTCCTTAGGCTTTTACAGTTATACATCTTTTTATAACTAATTTTTCAAGTACTATATGTATTTCAGCGCACCGCCCCCCCGCCGCCCCCCCGCCACCGTCCCCCCGGCGTCCCCAAACTTAGGGCCCGCGCCCCCGCGCCCTGCCGTCCCCGTCCCCTGCCGTCCCCGTCCCTGAAACTTGGTGGAACTATGGATATCTCCTAGTTGAACAACGTTGTAGCTCCATCTCAAGGGTTGCAATTGGGCTTTTAGGCTTATTTTAGTGATGGCTATCTCATTTCTTTCCTTCTTGTTGGTTTTGATGTCTTCTAGATGTATTTTTGTGTGTGTGTGATGATTTGCAGCTTTGGAGGCACTTTTGGTGTGTTTTATCAGACTTGGATGTTGCTGGTTTATGCTTAGCTGAACCACCTTTTTGTTCATACTGATCAGAGGAGTCAATATCTTTTTGTGGGCATTGACTTATTGGTCCTTCCTCCCTTGGGCACCCCTTCTTGCAAAGTTTGGTAATTTTCATTGGAGAAATGGATTTTTAGGGGCTGGTCGACCTACCTAGGAGGCCATACACCTTGGCTGGAAGTTGTTTGGGCTCATGACTTTGTTATTCATGCTTGTTAATGGCTGCTCACTACCTCGACTTGGACACCTAGCATTGTGGGATCATTTGCAAGTGATTTGAATCAATTCTATTGAGTTCTAGAGGAGTTGTGATCATTTGAAGGTTGAGGGGTTGGAGTTTCAGACTCGCTGTTTGTGCATATCAGACCGCTTTCCAAGTATATCAGACCTGTTGCAGCAGCTTACAAGACCACCTACTGACCTTCAGTGGCCCTATCTTGAGGTATACTTGTTCTAGTTGGCAGGGGGTGTTCTCATTCTTCATTATATCATCTTGGGAGGATATTTACTTCGCATTTCTGTCATTTACACCTCATAACAGCAGTATGTAATGGACTGATATGATTATGTTGAGCTCATTATAACACCATCAGTAGTACTGTTGGTTAATTCTCTTGTACTTTCATTTGATACTTACCCCACTGAACAAGTGGATTCAACCAAGTGGATCCAAAATACCTAAAAATTTCATAGTCTCGGAATTCATCTAAATTGACATCATTGGAAAGAGCTCGCTGACACAATCCTGACGCAACTTGAACGGGCTCAAAAGGAGTTTGAATGCAGAAGCTATGTGCAGTCAAAGGTTTGGTCAAATAGGCGAATCAGGTGGTCAAAAGGGGTGAAAAATTGATCTCAAATCCAAGTAAAAACATCGTCATGTCGAAGGGCTCGTCAATACAATTCCGATGCCTTTTGAATCGCGTCAAACGGAGTCTGTATGAGCAAGATAGAGCCGGTCAAAGTTTTGGTCAAACTTAGTCAAAATGATGACGTCAGCATGTGACGTGGCAGGTGGTGATGTGGCAGGAGTAGCGAGTTGGCACTGACATGGTGGAAAAAAAATGGATTAAATCATATTGTTAAAGAAAAAATATATGGCTTAAAAATTAAAAGAGAAGGGGAGGATTTGGTGGGATTTTATCCTTTAAAATCCTCTTGCTTTGCCCATAAAACAAGGAGAGAAAAAAATCTGTAAACTCAAATTTCAACAATTAACCCTTTTAAGCCCAAATTATAAGGGGCTTAAATAAGAACTAAAATAATTCATAAAGATTATTAAAGGAATGAATTCCGAAAGGATTAAAGGCTTGAATTATAAGCCATTCTTTTAAAAGGGATTTTATTATCCAAAATTATAACGGCTCATAATTAAAGGGGTTCATTTTTTATTGTACGGCTTAGAATTATAAAAGCCAAAGGGGGATTTATTTTTGAAGATTTGTAAACGGAATATTAGTGATTTTTATTATAAAAGGGGGAATTATGAGGATTATGGAGATTTGTAAAAATCATATGATGTAAAAACGGGAGATATGCAATATTTGCAAAATAATATGGTTAAAGCCATATTAGCAAATAAATTTGTATAAAAAAGGGTCTTATTTTCTTGTAAAGGTAGTAGAATTTTCTTGGAGAAAATTGTAACAGGGAGAATTAGTGAAGTCCATTTTGGAGAAATAATTCTTTGGAGGAGAATATTGTAAACATGAAGGCCTTTTGAGTGTCTTAAGTGTTGAGAGGAGATTGTGAGAAATTTTATGCAGGTTTTGGAGCTTGGATATTGTAACAAGGCAATTTGATTGCTTGGCAACATTAATAGAGCGGTCCTACTTGAGAAGTGGACCCGGAGACGTAGTCCTGATTGGACGAACTCCGTTATCAACCTGCATGTTCTGATCTTCTATCTTATTCTTCTATCTTCTATCTATCATTCTCTCTATTTATTTTCATTTTTCAATTCATAATTTGATTTCTAATTACAACTTTATAGTAATTAGTTAACTTTCTTAAGTTCTGTAAAGGTTAATGAACTTATTTTGTATTTTCAACGGTTAAAAAGCATAGTCACGCAATTCTGTTGCGATTGGGGAAAAATTGTAATTAGGATTAATTTACAAGTTAATTTGTAAACCTCTAATTACGGATCAAGTTGGTATCAGAGCCCATTTTGCAGGAAATTGCATAAGTGAATGCTAACCAGGTTGAAATTGAAGCAAGGAGAAGGTGCACTTACCGAGTTCAATCCTGAGATTGGAAAACGAAGGACTTTTCCATGAACAGAGATGGCAACGAAACAAAGTCCTATAGAGCTTGATGAGAAAGCTTTCCAGAAAGCATTTCTCGAAATGAAGGCAATGGTGGAAGTTCTTTTCCAAGAGAGGCAAGAGCGACAGAGGAAAAAAGAACTCAAGAAGAGAAAGAAGGAGGAAGGTGAATCTTCGAAAGATGACAAAGGTAAAAGAGTAGGAGGTGGTAGTGACCCTCCTGAACCTCCATCTCCATCTTCTTCATCTTCTTCATCCTCTTCATCTAACTCTTCTAAAAAGAAACAACCTGTACAATCTGAAGCTAATACACCTTTGTTAAAGCTTGATGTTAAATTTGATTTTCCAATGTATAATAGAGAACTAGATGCAGAAAAACTTGATAATTGGATAAAACAAATTGAAGTTTAATGTAGAATTCAAAAGTTTACTGAGGATTCTCAAAAAATCCAATTAGCTACTCTTCGCCTAGGAGGCACGGCTTTAATTTGGTGGGAGAGTAGAACACAAGAGGATCTAAGTCGTTATGGCAAAATTATTTCTTCTTGGTTTGAGTTTATATCTGCATTAAAGAAACAGTTCTATCCATTAGGTCATATGCAAAAAGCAGTAATGAATTGGCAATCATTAAAGCAAGAAAAAGGACAAAGTGTACAAGATTATACACGAGTTTAGGAAAAGGGCTTTAATTTTGGGCATTCCATTATATACACAAGAAAATTTGTTAAAGTATATAGGTGGATTACATGAAAAGTTGAGGCATACCATACTTATGTTTAATCCAACTAACCTTGATGAAGTTAGTGTGCAAGCTATCCATTTGGAAACAAGCTCAAGGAATAGCCATGACAATCTGTTAATGAACTCAAGTGAGCAGAAAGGAAGCAAGAAAGGGAAAGAGAAATCACAAATGAACAACTATTGTAAAAAGAGGACGAGAAGCCTA
>VDFB02000003.1:443161405-443222681 GCA_007258455.2 Sequoia sempervirens
AAGTTCAGTCCTGAGATTGGAAAGAGAAAGACTTTTCCACAAGCAGAGATGGCAACTAAACAAAGTCCTACAGAGCTTGATGAGAAAGCTTTCCAGAAAGCATTTCTCGAAATGAAGGCTATGGTGGAAGTTATTTTACAAGAAAGGCAAGAGTGACAGAGGAAAAAAGAACAAAAGAAAGAGGAAGGTGAATCTTCAAAAGATGACAAAGGTAAAGGAGTAGGAGGTGGTAGTGACCCTCTTGAACCTCTGTCCCCATCTTCTTCATCTATTTCATAAAAAGAAACAACCTGTGAAATCTGAAGTTAATTCACCTTTGTTGAAACTTGATGTTAAATTTGATTTGCCAATGTATAATGGAGAACTAGATGCATAAAAAATTGATAATTGGATAAAAAAAATTGAATTTTATTGTAGAATTCAAAAGTTTACTGAGGATTCTCGAAAAATCCAATTAGCTACTCTTCGATGAGGAGGCACAACTTTAATTTGGTGGGAAAGTAGAACACAAGAGGATCTAAGTTGTTATGGAAAAATTATTTCTTCTTGGTTTGAGTTTATAGCTGCATTAAAGAAACAGTTCTATCCATTAAGACATATGCAAAAAGCAATAATGAATTGGCAATCATTAAAGCAAGAGAAAGGACAAAGTGTACAAGATTATACACAAGGAGTTTAGGAAAAGAGCTTTAATTTTGGGCATTCCATTATATACACAAGAAAATTTGTTAAAGTATATAGGTGGATTACATGAAAAGTTGAGGCATACCATACTTATGTTTAATCCAACTAACCTTGATGAAGTTAGTGTGCAAGCTATCCATTTGGAAACAAGCTCAAGGAATAGCCAGGACAATCTGTTGATGAACTCAAGTAAGCAGAAAGGAAGCAAGAAAGGGAAAGAGAAATCACAGCGAACAACTATTGTAAAAAAAGAGGACGAGAAGCCTTATTGCTCACATTGCAAGAAGAAAGGTCACGAAGATGCAAGATGTTGGAAACTGCATCCCGATCAGAAGCCAAAATGGTTCAAGGATCGAAAGGGTAAGCAGAAGACCGTAGCTATTGTACAGGATCTTGGATCCGATTCTGATGATGAAACCAAGATCTCAGTTGTAGGTATCAAAGGTAATATTCCTTTTGTCAGTACTTGTTCCTATGCTTCTTCATCAAAGTGTAATGAAGTACTGTTGTGACCTTTTCACACATCGCCCCATTCAAAATGGGGACCCCTAATTTTGCTCCATTCTGGTCTTTTGGCTTGGGTTTTTGTCTCTCTCTCTCTCTTTCCGTCTCTTTTCTATCTGCCTTTCCGGGGATGTATCCGCCATTGAGCTTAAACATGAATTTGGCCAAGTTTGAAAATTAGGGTTTGTACTTTCCTGGTCAATTTGAGGTCAAGTAGGGTGAATAAATTGAAAACAGAGATTGACATTGGTGTCAGTATGTTTCCAGTAGGTTTTCACTGAAATTTCATCAGATTCTGGCTACTTACTTTTTTTAGTAAGTGCGTAATTCAGGGCATTCCGTCAGCATTTTTGAAATTCCAACAGTCACATTGCATTCAAAACACATCAAGCTGCTCACTGGCAAAATTTGAGCTAAAACAGACAACTTGCTATTTTTAGCAGTTCGGCTTCCAAAGCAAATTTCAGGGCTTAGATGCAGAGTTTTTCAGCGCATGTTGGAAGATTCCTTCTGGGTTTTTCGAGACCTCCGCAACAGTATAACATGCAAAGTGAGATGACAACTTTCAGAGTTCAACCTTCAGAGGCTATTTTTAGGGTTTGCATGTCAGGGTTTTCTTTGCATGTTTGCATATTCCTTATGGGTTTTTCGAGAGCTTCGCAGTGATGTGACATGCAAACGAAGATGGTCACTCAGTGAGGAACTTACTATTTTTAGCAGGTGCATCCCAGCAGCCGCCTCCCAACACTTCAGAATCACGAGCTGATCGCAATGCAGTAGAAACGAGAACAAACAGAGATCATTTGATATGCATGTAGAGCAAATTAGGGTTTCCAACTTCGGAGCCTGAAAAGACGGGTAAAAAGTAAGAATTTTCGAAAACCAAGGTAAACCACCGCGATCAGCATCCTTCAAGCTATCTGCTGGTAAAATTTGAAGTCAAACGGAGCACTTACTATTTATAGTAAGTCATTTTGGAAACAGGCTAAAAATAGCAAATCAGTTGCATGCGTCGATGTCAGCAGGCAGGTCACGTGGTGAGGAGCATGTCATTCAAATTTCAAGTCAATTGGAGTTGTGGAAGTATCAGAAGCAGGCAATTTCTATAAATAGCAAATCACCTTCAAAAATGGGCTAAAAATAGCAAGCCAACTAAAAATAGCAGTGTCAACAGGTTGATGAAGTCGTGAGGATCCGGTGCTCAAAATTTCAAATCATTCTGAGCTTCAGAGATGCAAGAATCAGGGGACTTACTATAAATAGTAGGGCATGGATAAACTAGCGAAGACGAAGAAAAAATGGCTAAGTATTGGACTTCATCCTACAACTACCTGAAAATGCGCCCAAGTTGATGAAGAAGCATGAAAAATTTTCTAAGTCCAAAACTCGTCCTCCTACCTAGCCAAAATGCGCCCATGTAGCATAAAAGTTAAAGAGGTCAATGTTTTTCATCCTATAGCTATGGCTAAATGCGCCCAACTCAAGGTAGAAGCATAAAAAATTTCTAAGTATTGGTGTTCGTCCACCTCCTAGGCCAAAATGCGCCCATGTAACAAGGTAGTCAAGGAAAGTTAAAGAAGTTCATCCTTCAGCCATGCTAAAATGTGCCCACCTTGAGAGAGTAATAGCAAAACATTTCTAAGTGTTGAAGTTATCCTCCACCACCCCCTAAATGCGCCCATCCTGCACATAGGTGAAAATGCGCCCAAAAAAAGAAAGAAGTCAACAAGTCAACATGTTTCATCCTTCACCTATGTGGAAATGCGCCCAAATGGGGCCATGTGAAGACGAAAATAGGGAAGTCCAAGAGTCATCCTTCATGCATGCCAAAATGCGCCCAAGTTGAAGAGAGTAAAAGTGAATGTAGGGTGGTGAATAAGGTAAATGGTGAAATGAAATACTCCTAGGCAGGGTTATTATTCTTCTTCAAGTGTCAAATGCGCCCAAGGTGGTAAGTATTACTAGGCGTTGAAAATGCCAAGGTGTTAGAAAATATTGCCAAGGATGAATAAAATGCTAGGCGTGGTTTTATCCTTCAAGTATGCTATGCGCCTAAGTAGACCTTGAAGGTGGTGGAGTAAAGTTGATGAGAAAATATCGCGCCTAGGGTGGTGAGGTGAAAACAAGGTGGTAAGGCGTTGAAAGTGCTAAGTGTTGAAGATTTTTTCCAAAGACAAGATGAATATCCTTCACCAAGTCAGATATGCGCCCAAGGTGTTGAAAAATATTGCCTAGGCGTTGGAATTTAACATGTTCTCCATGAAGTGTGGTATGCGCCTAGGGTGGTGAGTGAAAAATAAAAATATTGCCTAGGCGTTGGAAATTTAATGACAAATAAAGCATGTCAAATGTGCTAGGCTCCTTCATGGGAGATTTTCTAAGTAAAGTTGATAATTTTTCTCACAGGAAAGGTGATCAAGGTTGAACAAATTTTTCTAAGGCAAAATATTTTCTTCCTTAGAAAATACGCCTAGAACTTGAGATGGTGAAATTTTCCTTGAAGCACGAGCAAATTTTCCAGTGATGAAGTCAGGATGCTAGCATTGCAGGATGGATTGATATAAAAAATTTCAAGTCAGAGCAACACAAGATATTCTTAGAGATGTGAAGAACGGGTTAAATTTCATAGGGAAATAATTTTCTAAGGTTCAAAATTTTAAAAATTTAAATGAACCCGTTCGTTGTGTACCCATGGATTCATCGCGTTTCAGAGAAAATTTTCTTCTGGGTACTGAACGTTTGTGATGAGAAATGGATTTCCATGTCTTCCGCACTTCGCCAAGGCCTTCAGCATGAGGAATTTAAGCGGTGCTCAAATTGTGAAATTTTCCTAAGGGAGAATTTAAAATTTTCTAAGGCAAATTTGAATAAAATGATTTTTGAAAGGAAAGTGCTTCAAACGATGAATTCGAAATGAATTGCCCAGATGATTTTAATCCAGTTCTTCACAAATGAATTTTCTAGAGCCGAAGAGAAGTAAAATTGGAATTCAAGTGACAGAGCTCCGGCTGGTGAATTAAAAGATGAATTTAAATTAAAATTTTCGAAAGTAAATTTGAAATGTGGCAGTCAAAGTTGAACTTCTAGAAGATTGAGATTCTCAGACAAGTGTCAAAAATGCCAGAGGAGGGAAATTCAAATGAAGTAGTGGAAATTTAATTCACTGGCTAAACTTAGCCTCTTCTAGAAATCGATTTTCCTATAAGGGCTGAGAGTTGTTCACTTCTTCTTCACAGCTGAAGAGAGTTCGATTTGCTCTGAGTTTGGAATTTGTGAATTGTTGAAGACTGAAGCTTGAGAAGTTCGAAATTTTTGATGAGGCTGAAGTGTTGCTAAAGTTCAAATTTTTGAAGCTTGAGAAGATCATATTGCTGAAGCTGAGAAGGACGACTTGAAGTTGCTGGAATTGCTGAGATTCGACTTGAAGCTGAAGGTTGAAGAAATTTCGATTTGAAGAGGAATATTGCTGAAGGTTGAAAAAATTTTGATTTGAAGAGGAATATTGCTGAAGCTTGAAGAAGATCATATTGCTGAAGCTGAGAAGGACGACTTGAAGTAAGAAATTTCAAAGAATATATTGCTAAGGAAGTGCGCACTTGCTGATTTGCTGATTGAAAAAGTGTGAATTTACAAGTAGTGAAGTTGCTGAAGCTTGCTTGGAAGTTTGTTTCTAAGTGATTGAAGTTCGAAGTCTGTTAGAAGAGAAGTTGAGGTTTGCAAACGAGAAATGATATTGCAGCTTCTCAAATTCTTGAAGTCGAATGGCAGCCCCTGCACAATATTTTATTTATTTTCTAAATTAATTTGCTCATGGATGTTTATTGTTTTGCAGATGGCTGAGGCAAGGGCAACTAGCAAAGATAACAATGGTGCATCCAAGCAGGCAGTTATCAAGAAACTAAGCAAGACATTTATGCCAGAGTCGAAGTTCACTTCGAAGTTGGGCAAGCTGACTGATACCAACTTGGGCTCCGTCAACCTAGAGACTTTCAAAAGCAGAATGCTGGGGATTGGTAATCATCGACCTTCGACCACTTCACACAACATTGTTTGAAGTGGGTTATATGCAGCTACTGGTTTCCCACAAGCCATTCAGTGTTCGGAGTTGATGATGGAGTGCGCCAATTGCTATGAGAAAGATCATAGATCAATCATGTCACCAGATGGACAAGTACTCGCCAACCTCACTCCTACTGCCATTGGTGAAGCTTTTGGAATCCCAGTGCATAGAAACATGATTTACAAATCGAGGGAGCGAGCGGAGCGAATGTATGCTTCTGCATACGAGAGATGCATGGAGACGATCAATACTCACTGGATGAGCAACCCCAAGCCTTCTCGTACGAAGTTGTCGAGGCAAATCATAGCAGCTGACTTGAAGCAGGAGTACTGTGATCTCATTATGATGCTAAGCAGGGTTGGAGGCTGCCCGCAGTCATTTATTTTTGAGCCTTGGATGTTCTACTACATCAACCTCGTGCTGGAAGGAAAAGACTACGTCAACTGGGCTGAAATGATCAGTGACAATTTGCACGAGCAACTCCTGAGCCTGAGAAGAACAAAGACATTCTATATGAGTTCTTACATCATTTACATGCTGGCTCGTATGATGAGGTATAGAGGGATTTCATATAAGGAGCCTGTTGGTTGTGGCTCTCACCAGTTTAAAATTCATGAGGCTTGTCCGCAGTTGCATTTGACAAGTACTACCTATTACAAGCGTGTCAATGACGCTTTCACCATGCACATCACGAGATTGCTTCAAGAGCGGATGCATCACAGAATCTCGAGAGAGGCCCAGGAATTGATTGAAAGGTATGGGTGCTGGTTTATACAATTTCCGAAGTTTTCTTACATAAGGCTGCAAGGTTTTTCATCATACCCATATAGGCTGCCTAAGTACCCAACCAATAGAATATTGATGTTAGAGATATCTAGGCAATTGGTTGCCTACGATAAAATTCAGAAGAAAAAGAAGAAGGGAGGTGTTGACTTCCCAATTGTCATGGGCAACTCGGATGAAGTGTGTCCTTCATTACAGGCAGCTAGAGAGGCCGAGAGTGAGCTTCAATTTTATCACTTTTCATATCACACCAGCCAACAGCATTATGACCCACATAACAACATCAAATGGGTACTATCAGAGGAGTTTAAACACAGGGCAAATATTGAGGATTATTGGGCTGATGCATCAGACGAGGTTGAAGTCAGGAAAAGAATGTTCTCTCGGTTGCCAATTAACATGATTAGGGAGTGTGAAGTTGTTCCGGTTCCAGACCAGGTAAATGAGGACATGGACGTTGTCCATCCAGATTATGCAGCAGTGAGAGATACTCCACTTCCACTCCCGGATTGGTCAGAACCAAAGGTTGCTAACTTGGACACACTTTCCATTTCGGTCTTGACATTCACCAGAGCATGGGTTGACAGGCGGGTGAGCAGGTTGAAGAGTAAGTCAATTGCTTTGACTTACAACTTGATGGGAGATCACAGGACACCCACCACTGGCAGGAAGAAACAAATCACACGAGGTCTAGAATCCAGAAGGAAGGAGCCAGTTCGGCAGGGGCCCATTCAGCCGGAACCTCCAAGGGTTGCAGTTGAATCACCCATGCCATTGGAGACACGTTCTCCAAGTATACAGGAGGTTTCTTTGTTTGCTGATCAAAGAAATGCATTGAATCAGGTGCAAGCAGTACAGGGAAATAATCAGCCACCACGGAGAGAATCAGTTGGCCAGAGCGTCAACGCGCCTGCTAGAGATGATCAGCAAGATGATGAAGGGACTACTACTGACCCTCAGTTTCAGCAAGAGTTAGAGACGGCTTTGGAAGATGATGATGATATAGTTTCAGGAGATACTCAGCCACTTAATGACGATGAGCCTCACCAGAATGATGTAGAAGTTGAACAAGTTCGAGAAGTAGAGTCACAAGAACAGCAGCCATTTGATATACAGTATATAGTGCCTGATTGGCTCAAGGATAGGATGAGAAGAAGCCCCAGCGAAGAAATTGATCCAACAATTGAAATGGAAGAATTTTTGAATAGGATCAGCGCGCCTCCACAGAAGAAGAAAGCACAAAAGTTTTCAAAGATATCAACTGAAGAGGATGGCTCTCGCACCCTTCACATGGCCGTGCCACAGGTTGATTGTGACCGAGATGAAGCAATTCCAGAAAATTATATGGTCACAACTTTGGAATTAGGACGCCCCACAGGTGCACAAATTGTAGAAGAGTGTGAGAACTCCTATCACGCCCTCAAGGATAGATTGTTTAAGAAGGAAGGAAAGTACAAGAAGTTGAAACGAGAGCATAAGGCTTTGATAGGATATGTGCAGCAGTTGTCTCGTTCTCGTGGGCAGGAGATTCCAGTGATAGAGCTTCCAGCAGAGATACCTAGAGAGTCAATCAGTGGCTTGTTGGAGTTAGGGAAGATGGCACAGGAGGCAGACAAGTGGGTCACGGGAGTTCATGCTGAGACAGAAAAGTTTATTGAAGACCTTGCTCTTGCTTTTCAGCAAGCTTCTAGTATTTTGGTACAGATGGAGGCAGTTGATCAGGCCTGGGGTGATGCTTCCGTCTATCAGAGCAAGGTTATTCAGCGTCTTGAGGCATTGAGGCATGTTCCTTTGCGATTGCTGATTAATGGAAGGGTCATTCAGGAGAATGACAGGTACGACTTTTCTAGATGGTATTCTTCGGCAATCACGGGATGTGGTTTCTTCGACGCAGCACAGGCGGATTCAACTAGAGTACGGAAGGCTATGGCCAATATCATTGATGGAGTCCAGAATACTTTCGAGGCCATATTTGCTAGACGGTTGAATCCAGATGAGGTGAATGTTGATAATTTGAGGGGTAGGCTGGTGCCTTTCTTTTCAGAGGTGAAGACCTTCGTACAAGACGATTTTGAGAACAATTCTACTTTCTCCACCTTGATCCAGAGCACGCAGGATTCCTTAGTTGCTTGGAGAAAATCTTGTGCAAGGCATGAGCAGTTTATTACAGTGTTGGAGTTCCAGCTCGATTGCATTCCACCTATTACAGTTCAGGAGGTTGAGGCTGTGCTTGGCAGGTTCATTGAGTTTGCTTCCAGAGAGAAGGAGAATGGGAATGCACTACTGGACGATGATCTTCTAGAAGACTGATTGTGGGCATTAATTGCCTTTACTATTTTGGGAGTGAGTGGGAATCTTTGCTCATTTATTGCACCACTCCCCATTCTGGCAGTTTTTAGGGTTAGGGCTGAGGTGGCTTAATCTTAGCCACTCTTTTGATTGTAATCTTAGCCGTCCATTGGACTGGGCTACCTATAAAAGGGGGAGTCCCCCTCATTTGTACCTCATTAGACTAGCATTAGAATTGAAGATCAGAATAGAGAGTAGAGCAGAGTAGACATTTTGCTTGATAGTTTAGCATAGAGTGGAGAAGAAAGAAAGTTTTCCCTTTGAAAACTTTTGTGGAGATTGTTGTGTAAAACTTTCATGATAATAGATCTTTTCATTGATGGTGGAATTCGTCTTTGTCATGGATAGCTAGCAAGGTCTCTTCATCCTTTCGGATCCAAGTAGCATAAAGTAGCATAAAGTAGCATAATTTTCATCTCATGCAAGTAGTTTACTTTGGATGTGTGGTGTTTTATTGAGGTAGCTTCATTTCATTCCATACCACTAGCAGCTTGTTGATGACAAGTTCGCCTTGCGTGGTCCACTGGAAATTATCTCGAGTTTAACTTCGATTGTGATTTGTATACTTATATGCGTCGTTCTGATGGTGTATGTATGCTAAATTGTAATCTGAATATCTTTTACTATCCCTTGAAGATTGCACTAATTTTGCTGAAGCTGTCCGATGGGAGGCTAGGTAAAATTTGGTCAAACTCTGCTAAGATTGAGCTCCACATATCTTGCATCTAGAATAGAATATAAGTCTCTTAGGCCTTACACTCATTTACTTTCCGTACATTTCTGGTTAGCTTTAGGAAAACGTACTTATTGCCAAATCATCCGCATTACAAATCCCTTCCAATCATCCATTTATTGTTAACTGCAAGAATCTTGAACAATTGTGTAAGTCCCCTTGTGAAAACAGCAATTCACATCAAACCAACTGAGGGTATTATAAGTATTTCGGAACCTTGGAGTTGAACGTGCGAACTTTCTTGCAATCTTAGCGCACAGAATACTTTGATCAAGAGAGAACGAAGTAGCCTTCGGACTATTTTGTTTGCTGATTGATGTGGTCATAAAAATCACATCAACAAGTACTTGTTGAAAGTAAGAGGAATGAATTGTTTCATATAAGGGCTATTGCTAAACAAACTAAGATTGATACACTAATAGACAGTGGGTCACAAGTTAATCTTATCTCAGAACAAGTTGTTAAGCAATTGGGATTAAAAACAACTCCTCATCCTAAGCCATATCCATTGGGTTGGGTGCATAATAATGCTCGGCTACATGTGTCAAAGCAATGTAAACTCCGATTTGCAATCACATCCAAGTTTGTTGATGAGGTAGAGTTAGATGTAATTCCGCTTGACATCTGTGGGATGGTTCTAGGTAGTCCTTATTTGTATGACAGAAAGGCCATTTTCTACAGGGAACATAACAAGTATCATTTGTTTAAGGACAAAATTGAATATATTGTAAAATCTCATCACATGAAGAATGATAGATTTGTTGTAAACACAGGGCATATGAAAATGATTGTAAATGCAAGCAATGCTTTAACTCTCATGTCTGTAACAACTAGTGATACTAAGCATGAAGATGATAGGGTGTCACAGATAATACAGTGTGAGGATCAATTGCAAGCACAGTCATGCCTTCAGCTAGAGGTGGTAAAAGAGGGTTTGAATGTTTCATTTTCTAACAATGTTCCTGTTTAGGAGATCCATAATGTTGATACTATTTCCTTCACATCAGTGTATTCAATACTATTGCTTGTTATTTTGCTAGTTATTTCTATGTGGATGATGAATGTGATAGTGAATATTGATGAACATGCAGTTGATGGTATCGACAAAGCTATCTCATATTTCTTTGTGTTTGTGATGGGTCAGATGTTCAAAATTTTAGCAGGAAGGAAAGATGATACTAGGCAAGTGAGGCGACATTGCCCTAGCTCAAATTGTACATAAAATAGACTTTTGGAGGTCCAAAAGTTTCTCAATGGGGAGGAATGATCCAGGTGGATCCAAAATACCTAAAAATTTCATAGTCTCAGAATTCATCTAAATTGACATCATTGGAAAGAGCTCGCTGACACGATCCTGACACAACTTGAACGGGCTCAAAAGGAGTCTGAATGCAGAAGTTATGTGCAGTCAAAGGTCTGGTCAAATAGGTGAATCAGGTGGTCAAAAGGGGTGAAAATTTGATCTCCTCAAATCCAAGTAAAAACATCGTCATGTCGAAGGGCTCGTCAATACAATTCCGATGCCTTTTGAATCGCGTCAAACGGAGTTTGTATAAGCAAGATAGAACCGATCAAAGTTTTGGTCAAACTTAGTCAAAATGATGACGTTAGCATGTGACGTGGCAGGTGGTGATGTGGCAAGAGTAGTGAGTTGGCACTAACATGGTGGAAAAAAAAAATGGATTAAATCATATTGTTAAAGAAAAAATATATGGCTTAAAAATTAAAAGAAAAGAGGAGGATTTGGTGGGATTTTATCCCTTAAAATCCTCTTGCCTTGCCCATAAAACAAAGAGAGAAAAGAATCCATAAACTCATATTTCAACAATTAACCCCTTTAAGCCCAAATTATAAGGGGCTTAAATAAGAACTAAAATAATTCATAAAGATTATTAAAGGAATAAATCCCGAAAGGATTAAAGGCTTGAATTATAAGCCATTCTTTTAAAAGGGATTTTATTATCCAAAATTATAACGGCTCATAATTAAATGGGTTCGTTTTTTATTGTATGGCTTAGAATTATAAAAGCCAAAGGGGGATTTATTTTTGAAGATTTGTAAATGGGATATTAGTGATTTTTATTGTAAAAGGGGGAACTATGAGGATTATGGAGATTTGTAAAAATCATATGATGTAAAAACGGGAGATATGAAATATTTGCAAAATAATATGGTTAAAGCCATATTAGCAAATAAATTTGTATAAAAAGGGGTCTTATTTTTTTGTAAAGGTAGTAGAATTTTCTTGGAGAATTAGTGAAGTCCATTTTGGAGAAATAATTCTTTGGGGGAGAATATTGTAAGCACGAAGGCCTTTTGAGTGTCTTCAAGTGTTGAGAGGAGATTGTGAGAAATTTTATGCAGGTTTTGGAGCTTGGATATTGTAACAAGGCAATTCGATTGCTTGGCAACATTAATAAAGTGGTCCTACTTGAGAAGCAGACCCGGAGACGTAGTCCTGATTGGACGAACTCCGTTATCAACCTGCATGTTCTAATCTTCTATCTTATTCTTCTATCTTCTATCTATCATTCTCTCCATTTCTTTTCATTTTTCAATTAATAATTTGATTTCTAATTACAATTTTATAGTAATTAGTTAACTTTATTAAGTTCTGTAAAGGTTAATGAGCTTATTTTGTATTTTCAACAGTTAAAAAGCATAGTCACACAATTCTGTTGCGATCGGGGAAAAATTGTAATTAGGATTAATTTACAAGTTAATTTGTAAACCTCTAATTACGGATCATGGATGCTCCCATTGAATAAGTGGTCGAGCTTTACTTTATGTTGCTTGTTACTCCTGCTAAATAAGTGGTCGAGTTCTTATTTACTTTCTTGTTATTATCCGTTGAACAAGCGAAGGTTGGTCAGCTTGCCGCCAAGTGCATTTTTCTTTCTTGTATTTCCCAACGAATAAGCGGATGTTTACTTTCACGCACTTGGTTATATTTACTCATCCCATTGAAGAAGTGGTAGCATGGAGGATTTTCAGTTTGTAAGCCTTTTCACCGTATACTCTCACCTTGCCCACATCGAGATTTGGGTGATCAGAAAGTGGAAGGTGTTTACTTTTAGTTAGTTTGAACTTCCAGTTAATGCAAAATCCCTTTTCATCGTATGCTCTCACCTTGCAAACATTGGGATCTGGGTGATCAAAAAGTGGAGGGTTGCTTATTCAGTTGTTTATCTTTGCATTTTGACTAGCACTAATAGGTACAATTTGGAAAAATTAAGGGTGGGTTATTACAGTGGTATCAAAGCCAAAGTTCATGCCAGCGTGTTGGAAGATCAGTAAAATTCAAACTTATAACAATGGATTTCGGCAAGGTTGAAGAATAGATCAAGAGGAGTTATGAACAAGAGGCTACCCAACTCTCTAAAGAGTATCAAAACATACATGGCAGGTTTAGAAACATAGTTTCTTTTGACTCTTTCTTGGGAGGAGTTGTGATATTGAGACCTAGAAAAATGGGCTTGGTTAAGTCTTAAAGAAAATGAAGCTACAAGTGAAGAGCACATGACACTTCAAGATGACTGCGAGATTGAAGAAAAGTCACCTATTGAAACTCTGAATGAAGAACACATGAAGTTTGAGGAAGATACTGCCATGGAAATTGTCAAACGTTCCATGATAGATCAGTTTCAAGGAGGTATGAGTTCATTGGTTATTCCTCTAGGGGAACTTAGCATTGCTTTATCACCCTTACCTTGTCTTACCAAGGAATCAAATGGTGGCTTGGATGACATTGAGTTGGATGTTGTTCATACATATGTTGGCAGCCTAGAAAGTCTAGTATGTGGTGAACCAAGAGGTTTGGTTAGGATTGATTTGATATTGCAAGATATGGATATGAATGACTATTATGATGCTAGTACCGGGGAGTTGAAGAGTGACTTATTCACAGGAACATTGTCATGTCCCCATATTTGGAACCCTAAAATATAAATACAAAAGGAAATAAATATATATTTATAAATAATTACAATTTGAATATTGGTATAATTATAATTATCAAGAGATAATATTATATAATATCATAAATATTAAAATACAAATATTGACAATTTAAATAATAAAATAAATATTGAAAATATATGTAATTGATATGAAGCCCAAACATAAAATTACAAATAAATGATTATAGTTATAGTATTCTAATATAAATATTAATATAATATCCAAATGCCAAATAATATGATCATATATTGATCAATATAAAAGTTTGTAAACAATTATTTGCTAAGGGTTGAATAATTAAATACATGATAAATATTACAATATTGTGGCCAATGAATAATTGCAAATGATAAATATTTCATAATTGAGTATTCATCATTGGGTATTTCGTGAAGAGCTTGATATCATTCTTTGGTCAGCGGTTTATTCCTGTAGCTGTCTTTCACCTTGTTTCACCCAGAGTATTAAGATTCAGAAGTAATCGGAGGCAAAATCCAGCATTGGTGGTCGTACTAATAAAGCAACAATTAATCATGGAGTGGGGATTGCCGAACCCAAGACGATTCTATTGGCTCTATTGTCATCTTATGATATACAAACGCAATCTCCTGAGTAATGGTGAGAGACATCTCAATCATTATGATTGGTGATTATGTGGAGGAATGGCATAGTTAAACAGCCATTGTTGTTAGTCGAACTTTCTCCTGAAATCGGCATCCTGTATAAATCATGAGATCCCATAACCAAGGGAAAGTGTGTTGCTAAGGGATCAACCATAGTAGTTTACCGCTCCTCATGCCAGTCGCAATGGTTACTACTACTAACAAATAATTGTTAGTCATGAAACGGTTTGAACAAGGTAGTGACTATACAAGGGATGTGTCCCTAACCAAAAGGTAAATATGATTCTTGGAGATTGACATATAAAAAGGGAAAGACAATCTCAAAGCAGGGCATGAAGGAAAAAGATTGAAAATATATCTAATAAATTCAAACGGGTATGTTTTATCGAATTATTTCGCTCTACATTGGAGTGCATTAACTCGTAAATCAATAGAATTTCTTAAGGTTGTTGGGCCCATCGTACCATCAACGGGACACCCAGGAACTATAAGACAAGGTCTGTCTCAAGTGCAGATTAGTACTATGGCTATGAAGGATAATTTATTGGTCGCTGGTGGGTTTCAAGGAGAACTAATTTGTAAATATTTGGATCGACCAAGTGCGAGTCGCTATGCAAGGATGACTTACGATGACAATGCAATCACAAATGCAGTAGATATCTACTATAGTGCAAGTGGAGCAACTCAATTTATGACTTCAAGATGGAAAGAACAAGCAGCATTGAAGTACATGATAGGGGAGAGATATCAGGAATTAAGTTTAGCATATATATATATATATACATTTCAGAACAACAGATCCAAATACTCTTAGGAGCCATGAGCATCATTAGGGGAATGAATGTATTATTCAATCAGAAATCTGAAAAGGTATTGCTGGCTGGAAATAAATTGTTAACAGAATGGTAGCTTGGAGAAACAAGGATATCTGCATAATTGACTAACAATAAGGAGATAAGTATTCTATGAATCTAAATAATAAGTAAGATAAATGTTTGCACATTTGAATAAGGATGTTGATAAATACATCATGAATTTAAATAATAGTGTAATTAATAATAATTCATACATGATGCTATGTTACCTAATTTTTATTGATGCCATGGGGAATAATGAATCATGCATGCTACTAGTTATCTTATAACATTGTTGATATGTTTGCTCCATTGACGTTATGGTATATATATATATTAATTATTGAGCCTTATAGGTAATCGTGATTATTTGATAGAAAAAAGAATAGATTTATGAATGTCTTTATCCTATGATTGATCAAGAAAAGGACAAAAAGAATATAGTCTGAACACTAGACTATCATAAAAGGATATCTTTAAGAAATCAAGGCAAGATTTAGGGTTTCCCAAAAAGGGGACATTACAAACATCCAGTCATGAGGAGTATAGTGATCACATTTTCCTTGAGCCGAGCAATCAGCCCTTTAGCACATGGGATTTGGGTGTATTGGCACCTAAGCATAATGAGGATCCTACATGGGATGAATTTCCCTTTGACCCAGATGGTGTTCAAAACTCAGAACACAGTGTGAGCCATGAGATTGTTGTTGAAGAAGTTGTCTTTAATGGAGAAGCTTGTATGGCGAAGCTCCAAAATGATTTCTTTGAGAAGGTTGCAGGCACTAATGAAGAGTTTGATGCTACTGAAATTTTCAAAACAGCACCTATTGGGGAGCATCTTCATCATTCCAGTGATAGTAATCTAGATTTTGAGTGGGAATCTCCCATACATGAAGAATATCAGTTCAAGTTCTTAGAGCATCCAGTAGAGGAGCATGACGAAATGGAGCCTGATGAGGATTTCAAATAAGCATTCAGTAGTGACTAATTGCTTGAGTTGGGGGCTACCATGACTTTTGATCAAAGTGACAGTGAGGAGGAAGTAGAGTTAGAGGATGATATGGTTCTTGATAATCGAGATATTTCCAAATCTTGGTTACATGGACAATCAAGTCACTTGGTTGAACAAAGACCTAGGGAGTTGTGTGAATTGAAGAATCAACTCTTGGTCACCAATGAGGAGATTCAGGTCCTCACAAGGTTGGACAACACTCACAAGATCCTCGAAATCCTCATGCAGAACGATGTTGAGGGAAGAGTTACTTCTTCAGACTTGCATCTTATCCAAGACTCATTGGAAACAGTGAAAAAAGAGTACTTGCACTTGATTAGAAATCGAGATAATGCCATCGAATTTGCAAAGGAGGCTATTACTGCATTCAAAGAAAGGGAGAGGAAGGTTGATGAGCTTTCTCTTGAGCATGTTTCAACAAAAGACATATTACAGAATACTCGGATGGCACTAATGGAGGCAGAAGATCAGCTAGCTGATACCAAGCTTTCCAGAGAACAAGAGAATGAACAAAGAGTTGAAGAAACCAAGCAAGTAATTGATGAGCTTGATAGTCTTCAAGAGGAGTTTGACTTAGAGGCATTCCAAAGAAAATTAGAAGTTGCATGTGCAGATTTGGATCAGCAAGTTGGATTTGAGCAAGAGAAAAGGAATGAATTTCAAATTCTTGATAATCCTCTCTTTGAAGTGGGTGCAAAATCAATTTATGATAATCCACTCTTCATGATGGAAGATGAAACATCTGGTGAAGTTCCAAGCATGAGATAGACTGTGGTTTCCAGCTTATTGATGATTTGATATCAAACCATGAGGACGTGTCAAACTTTGTGATTGGTAATCTTCCAAGGTTGCTTAACAGAGAATGCATAAGTGGGGTTGAGGATGAAGTGTCCACATGGGAAGTGTTGTATCATGGTAATTTCAACATCTTTGACATCAAGGTGTTATCAAAACATGGTCTGGTAATTGTTGGGAATTTCATTGCAGCAGCAAGAAATGGAGATTTCAAGCTTGTTACTTATGAAGACAAGGTGATAGAAGAACCATTATCTCAAATTGATTTGCTTCCTATGATGAGGTGTGGTGGATTGGATCCTTGTGATAAGGAGGTTGGCCTTGTGGATGTACTGCAAGGAATGAAGTATCATCTTGAATCTGAAAGCGTTGGTGTGGTGAGCCCTTGTGAAGTGGTTTCAAATGTTCACAAATTTCTTGGGGTTATGTCACACAAGTTGATGAATCATTGGCAGCCCCAACATGATGGAGTCACTTGGGGAGAGGTTTCCCGTGCCTAGGATTGTATGCATGGTCAAATGGTTGCTGCTAACTTTCTTTGCAGCCATCTTACAAGTCCATTGACGTCCCCACCAATGGATCGCAGAGAGATTTTGAGCAAAGAATGGCTCTATGGTGAGTTGGTAACACTTGAGAGGACTTTCACAGCTATGCACATGAGCAAATGTATCATTATGGCTGATGTTTTTCAATATTGCAGCAGCTATTTCTCTCCTTGGGTGCTGATTTTCAAAAAATCAAACCTCAAGTTGACCATTTCAGACTTGGAGAGCTGCAGATATGCACGTCTTTAGTCCACTCAGCCCCTTAGTAGGATTGACTTGTGGCTTCAGATGAATGGGTTGTTGAGATTGAGCAATCAAGATTACTGTGAGAGAAGTGTACAAGCACCAATCAACTGTTTCTCTAATCCATTCACTTGTACTTATGATTGGCACAACGGATTAAATTTCAGTTATCTCTTTGATGATGAAGTGCAGGAGGCTGAGAATGAGGAAGTTAGCATTAACTTTCTCAACTTTACCATTAGGATGTCACAAGGTGTTGATTGTGGGGAGCAATTCTCCAAGGAGTTAAATGAGATCTTGTTGAGATTGATTGCTCTTCTTATAGGGGAACTTCAAGAGATTACATTTGCAGGCACCCAACAGAACAATGTTCCCAGTTGGGGGAGCTACGAATTCCTTAGATTTATTTGGGATCCTAGAGTCATGTTGAGTTTAATTCAGAATCAATCAATGCATGGCTTGCAATTGCTTGAGGACAAGCAATCTCGGGGAGGGAGGACTGTAATGTCCCCTTTTTAGCCCTATGCTTTTCAATGGCTATTAGCCTATTTCTTGAGTCCTGTAGGCTACTAAGAGGCATTTTTAGGGTTTCCAAGATTCTTGGAGACTTCTCGTCAGTTTTTCAGGAGATTGTTGCAGGAGTTTGCCAAAAGGGTTTTTGGGTCCTTCTAGGTTTTCTAAGATCTTTGGTGGGCAATCACTACTATTTTTAGCAATGTCTATTTTTAGAACTTACTATTTTTAGTAAGTCACAACTGCATCTCAAAATGTGTTTATTTTGAGATTGGAGTCACTATTTTTAGCAATATGCTATTTTTAGTAAGTGTTATTTTTGGCAGTGGTCTTAGCAGCAATTTAGTACAGAGTTCCTAGTTTTAGCAGTGGTGGCAGTTTCAGACGCTAAGTCCTGATATTTTTGGCAATATTTGCATCCACCGTCATTGGAGTTTAAAAAAGGAAAAATATAACTTAAGTGATAAAGTCACTTTTTGACCCCACGCCTAGGATGCTCAATTTAAGTTGTTTTAAAAGGGGGAATATGAGTTTGGACGCCAAGTTTGAAGACTTAAGCATTTTAAAAGTTATTTTATGCATAAGCAAAGGTGGACACCAAAAGTGAAGGTCTCAAGTGTTTTTAATAAAATATTATATTCTCTAAATGTGGTGTTCCATTTTGGGAAGGAAAAGCAATTCAAATTCCTAAGTCTCAAGGCTATATAATGCCCTCACTTGCTCTCATTTGGATATGCTAATTTGTGATAACAAAGTGCTGCCAAAACACAGAGAGATCTCCTTGGGCTTTGAGGACGAAACCCCTCTAAGTCAACTTCAGTTTCGAGATTGAGAGATATCTCCTAGCTGAATAATGTTGTAGCTCCATCTCAGGGGTTGCAGTTGGGCTTATTTTGGTGATGGCTATCTCATTTCTTTCTAATCGTGTTGGTTTTGACATCTTCTAGATATATTTTGGTGTGTGTGATGATTTGCAGCTTTGGAGGCATTTTTGGTGTGTTATATCAGACTTGGGTGTTGCTGGTTCATGCTTAGCTGAACCACCTTTTTGTTCATACTGATTGGAGTTAATATCTTTTTGTGGGTATTGATTTATTGGTCCTTCCTCCCTTGGGCACCCCTTGTTGCAAAGTTTGGTAATTTTCGTTGGAGAAATGGATTTTTAGGAGTTGGTTGACCTACCTAGGAGGCCGTATACCTTGGCTGGAAATTGTTTGGGCTCATGAATTTGTTATTCATGCTTGTTAATGGCTGCTCACTACCTTGACTTGGACGCCTAGCATTGTGGGATCATTTGTAGGCGATTTGAGTCAATTCTATTGAGTTTTGGAGGAGTTATGATCATTTGAAGCTTGTTGGTTGGAGTTCCAGACCTCCTGTTCGTGCATATCAGACCGCCATCCAAGTATATCAGACCTGTCGCAACAGCTTACAAGACCTTCTACTGACCTCTGATGGCCCTATCTTGAGGTATACTTTTTCTAGTTGGAAGGGGTGTTCTCATTCTTCATTATATCATATCTTGGGAGGGTATTTACTTCGCATTTCTGTCATTTACCCCTCATAACAGCAGTATGCAATGGGCTGATATGATTATGTTGAGCTCATAACACCATCGATAGTACCGTTGGTGAATGCTCTTGCACTTTCGTTTGATATTTACCCCACTGAACAAGTGGATGCTCCCGTTGAATGAGTGGTCGAGCTTTACTTTATGTTGCTTGTTACTCTCACTAAATAAGTGGCCGAGTTCCTATTTACTTTCTTGTTATTGCCCGCTAAACAAGCAGAGGTTGGTTGGCTTGCCACCAAGTGCATTTTTCTTTCTTGTATTTCCTCCTGAATAAGTAGATGTTTACTTTCACACATTTGATTATATTTACTCACCCCACCAAAGAAGTGGTAGCATAGAGGATTTTCAGTTTGTAAGCCTTCTCACCATATGCTCTCACCTTGCCCACATCGAGATTTGGATGTTCAAAAAGTGGAAGGTGTTTACTTTTAGTTAGCTTGAACTTCCAGTTAATGCAAGATCCCCTTTCACCGTATTATCTCACCCTGCCCACATCGGGATATGGGTGATCAAAAAGTGGAGGGTTGCTTATTCAGTTGTTTATCTTTGCATTTTGGCTAATGCTAACGTGTGCAATTTGGAAAAATTAAGGGTGGGTTATTACAAGGACACACTTGAGGATATCCATTTCCTCTTTGATGACAATTACAACACTTGTTATCATATCATCTTTGTCTTTGGAGATTGTTATTAATGAGTCTTCACAAGTTTCTGGATTTGTTTCCCCTCATGGCGTTGTGACATCCTCTGATTTTGACATTTGGACACTTTAGCAATTTTCAAAGGTACCTATCATAAGATTTCTTCCCTCTTCTCTTTTCTTGGAGTGGGAGTTTCTTCTGCATACACCATTGGATTTACTTCTTCCCAAAGGGAAAATTGTTGTTTACCATAGTTGGCATTCATCTTACCATTGGCACATGAGCTACTTCGTTCTGGGGGTAATCTATATTCTCACTCTTTCTCTCCCATGAGGGGTTACTAATTGTATATTTTTGATGGATGAGATCCTTAGGGGCTCATGTTGAGTCCTTCCATCACTTTTAACATGTTTATTTTCATGTTTTCTCTCTTTTAGAGAGGGTTTTTTTCCTACAAGTTTGCCTCCTTTACTAAGTTTGTGAGAGATTTTTTGTACATGGGTACCTATCGAGGCTTTCTTGTCAAGGCCCATCTTTGTGTACTTTCATTTTTTTGTGTATCTAAGTTCCACTAAGGGGAGTTGTTGGGGTGAATAGGGTACATTATCTAGCCAGTTCCCATCTAAGTCCTATTTATTAGGAAAACAAATAGAGCAAGAGCGAATATGTTTGAAATACTTGAATGATTGTATTTACATGAAAGAATCAATATATAGATTACAAGAAGCATGGTTTCAGTAATGTTGTACCCCAAAATTAAAATTTTTGTTACACTTAGACATTTTGAAGAAATGAGTAAAAGTCTTGTTAAATCAGTCAAAAAGGTCAAAATTTGGGTGTGTGTCTTGCATGAGGGGTTAAAACGCAAAATTTTCAAAATCTGACGATCTGGGTCTGCTCAGAGCAGTTTAATCTACAAAACCTAGATCTCAGTTTTTCATCCCTACTTTTTAGGAAAATTGCTATTTTTAGAAATTTTCTAAAAATAGTAACTTTTTTTGGGTTTTTCTGGGTTTCTCTCGAAACGGATACTGGCAAAATTTTCTAAAAAATAGAGTCGGTCCGCCAGGGTCCAAACTGATTTTGATTGGCTCAAAATACTTCCATATCAGGCTGGTGTAGTCAAAATCTCAAAATAATCAGTTTCGCCCTAGTGGGTTTATTTTGCTTTTTCAGAAGCATATCAGGAGCTCCGAAGTCATCAATGGAGGTCAGTCGGCTGCCAGGTGTCAGATTCAATGATCAAGCATCAAACAGAAGACGAAATGATGAACATGCATGTTGAATGAAGGAAGGTGAAATCTCCCAGATTTTGACTAAGTCTGCTTGTCATGGGCGCCCCAGGAGAGAATAGGCGCCCATCTTTTTAGGGCACCATATGATGGAATTAGGGATTGAGATCTCAGTCAAAGTTATTCAGAACCCTCTCAGCTTCGCAACAAGTCCGACAGTGCAGTCAACGGATCATCCAATCACCCGGAATTCGATATCAAACGAAGAAGTTCCAAATAGAAGACAGAATGAAAATCATGAAGATATTTGAAAAGTTTCTAAGTCTCGAGCAAATGGGCGCCCCTGAAGGAGAAAGGCGCCCAAGCTTTTGGAGGTCTAAACAGATGAATTTGCCAGTGCAGCTTCCAGCATGACTTCTCCAGAACAGATCAAGCTTTTCAACGAGATCACGAGCATGTCAATCTGAGTTGGCAGTCACCAGATGCAGCAGCCGGAATAGAAGATCTAACAGAGCCAAAGTTGAAAGCAAAGAAGAAAAAACCAAAAATGGCTAACTCTGGTGAAGTTGGGCGCCCCAGCTTGCCAGGGGCGCCCAAGCTTTTGGTGCCTCAAATTCAACTTTTTGGCAAAGAGATCCCCAAAAGACCCCTCTCAGAATCTCCTCAGCTTCGCGACAAGCCTAGCCGTCAGTCAATCCGAGCTCCGGATCACCAGATCAAGCGAGATCATATATAGAAGTGAAAGGATGAAGAAATCAAAAAATGGCTAAGTCTGCTTAAGATGGGCGCCCCTGGAGAGAAAGGGCGCCCAAGATTTTGAGCCCTGAGATGTTAGAATTTGCAGATACAGCTTCTAAGATCACTTCGTCAGTTTCAGTCGAGCTATCCAATGGAGTTGACGATCAGTCGATCGGATCAGCGTAGCTCCCGGAATCAGGATTTCATTAGAAGATTAAAGGGAAAAGGAAGAACTTGAAAATCATAAAATGGCTAACACTGTGAAAGTTTGGAGCCCCTGGAGGAAATGGGCTCCCATGAATTTGAAGGTCGAAACGAAGTTTTTAGCCAAAAGTGTCTCCAAGGTGATTTTCTCAGAATCAGTCGAGCTTCGCGATGAATTATTCAGCTCCTCCATCGGATCATCCGAACATCCAGAGATCAAGGTCAATCCAGGGGTCAAAATGGAAGAAAAGTTCAAAAACTCAGAAAAGTGGTTAAGTCTGAATGAAGTAGGCGCCTCTAGTCAAGAAGGGTGCCCAACTTACAATGCCTTAGTGAAATTTTCAAAGTTTTCAAAAGATTCAAAATGGCAAGAGGAAGGGAATGTCCAAGTTCATTGAACAAGCCAATTTTAGGGTTTTGAAGATAAAAACAAAATAAAGCAAAGCTATTTCAAGCCTTAAATCTATTTAAGACATCTCTTCCAGTCAGTTTTCATCATTTTTGCAGGTGGCATCCAAAGAGGAGAAGAATAGAGCAGCAAATTTGAAGTTTTATTTCAAGATCCAAGAGCTCAAGGTTGCTGATTTTTCATGAATAATTTTCAGACCAGCAACATAAGACCTTGCTTTTTCATGCTTTTTCATCCAGAAGATCAAATTTTTGAAGGAGAAGGTCAAAGTTTTTTTAATTTTCAGCCATCTGGGTTTCTTCATCTCATTCTTCTGAAGAATTTTTGGAGAAATTCATCAAGTTGCAGCAGCTGCTTTTTCCTTACATGTCAGTGAAATCCTCAAAGTTTGCAAATTTTGATCATCTAGGTCATCTCAAAACAATCTTCTGAAGAAAACCCATATCACAGCTTTTTCATGAAAATTTCAAATTCTAGGGTTGGCTGCTTTTTCGATCAGCCATCAGTGTTTTTCAAATCTGGTCAACTGGGTCCATTTCTAATTGTATTCTGAACAAAACCCAAGTGCCAGCTTTTTCAGTGAAAAATTGAAGAAATTAGGGTTTGCTGCTTCTTCAATCAAAATTCAAAATTTTCAAAAACGGATGATCTGGGTTGTCTTGCAACGAAATTCTGAGCGAAACCCATATCTCAGAAAAAATTTCCAAAAATTTGTCGTTTGAGACAACAAAAAAAACCAGCATTCTAAAAATAGAAAGTTGCTCAAAGCTTGTCTAAACATAGACGAGTTTACAGTCATTCTTCAAGGTTTTCACTATGGAGTAAATTCCCCTCGAGTTTTAGACCAAATCAACACTATGTCAAAACTTCATCATCTCAGCTGAAGAACACAAGGAGGTGTGATATGAGAAAAATGAAAGGTATCAAAAAAGAGTTGTGCAATACTCTTGTTGGAAATCAAGAGAAGTGTCAGAAGTATAAAGTTGCAGAGCCGCCAAGTTATCAATTAGTGAGTCATCTTTTCGGGCAACGATGTTTTTCAAGAACATAACTCATAAAGTAGCCAAAGAAGTGAAGGATTCTCTAAGTTTGATCACAGAAGACGAGGAAATCTTGGAGAATCAAAATATTGCCTTAAGACAGTATCAATGCACCTGACCAGGACCCAGTTTCCTACTTTTTAGCGGATATGATTGAGATTTAAAGCGGCTTTCATCTAGAAGCTTTATTTCTGCTTTCTTTCTATTCTTGGAACAATTCTTATCCATTCTTTGAAGAAGAGAAAGAAGATAAATGTAATAGTTGGCGTTTCCCACTTTTCTTGCTTTCTTAGGTGTTAGTTGTTATCTTCTTTCTAGATTTAGTAATAAAGTTTGCTTGCTGAGCAAGCCCTAGATTGTGAAAGCAAGGAGATTTTAGGGCTCCCTACTCCTCTGCTTGTCTATAAATAAGAGTCTTTGCTCATTAGTTTTTTTTTAACCATGCTAATGATAACAAAACGCTGAGCCTATTTTGCCTTCTATTTGTTATTCAAGTGTCGTTCAATTGTGTTGTGATAGCAAATTGTTGAGCCTCTTTAGCCAACAAGGAGTTAGTGTGATTGTTGTTTCTATTGTGTAAGAATAAGATTGCAAGCCTCTTTAGCTGCAATTTCTTATTCCAGGCATGTTAGAAGTGAGTTTTGTTCCAAAAGTTCGAGTAATAAAATCATGAGCCTCCTTTGCTATAAAATCTCAGACTTCCGTTATTTGTGTTTTACTTTTATGATCTTGATTCCAACTTACAGTGAAGTGTGTAGGTGTTTGTTGAGAGAGAGATTATTGAAGTATTTTGTCAGAAAATCTACCTTGTTCATTTCTAGTTTCTCTTGCTCTGCTTATTACTTGAGAAGTTAGAAACGTCTTTAGTTTAAGTTAGTCGTAATTGAAGTTCTTAAATCAGAAAATCTCAGCTGCGGCGTTTGTGTTTTATAAACCTTGTGCTCTAGCTGGTCAAAAAAATAGGCAACTTAGTTTTAGTTTACTTTCTTGAATACCATCAGCAAGAGGGAGGGGAACTTAGTTTTAGTTTACTTTCTTGAATACCATCAGCAAGAGGGAGCTTCCCCTCCTAATTTGAAGAGCAGTTTATCTGTGCATAGCTGTCCGTTTCAAATACGCATTCCAGAGGTGCGAATTTAAACGCCAAGAAGTAATCACAAAGACATGATTAGAAACGGAGAGTAACGGAAGCAAAATACACGGAGGTAACTGAACGTTACAAGACGATACAAGATTTGAGCATTAAACAACTTTCTAAATATAATTTTAATACCCTCCCTTAATGCTCAATCTATCAACTACACCAAGATGCCCCCTAAATCTGACAAACTTATCCGGGCTCAAAGACTTGGTAAGAATATTTGCAGTTTGATCCTCTGTCGGAACATACTGCAAAACAACTGATCCGTCTTCGAAAAGCTGGTGGATGAAATGACAATGAAGTTCAAGATGCTTTGTCCTTTCATGGAAGACAGGATTTTTGGCAAGTTTGAGCACTCCTTGATTGTCACAATGCAAGGGAGAAGGCCCTACTTGAGACATTTGCATGTTCGAGAGCATCCTTTGAATCCAAACTGCCTCACAAGCTGCTTTAACAGCTCCTCAATATTTTGCTTCAGTCAAGGAGAGAGCCACTGCCTGTTGCTTCTTGCTACTCCATGTAACTGATGCAGAGTTAGGGGACCCAAAACCACTCAAGATGTCAACCTGCCTTAAAGAGGCATCTAACAAGATTAAATGGATCTATTTGACCAATCCAAACAACTTTCAAAGTTTGAAATCAATCAGAGGTAGGTTTTCCCACTTTCACCCTTGCAACCCTAATAGCAGTGCAAACCCTGTTTTAGGCCCTTAACTCCAAAACTTTCCAAAACACCAAACAAACAAAAGGTTGATTCTAACACCCATTACAGAGTTACAAAACATATCTTAACCCCCCATATGACTCCTTTGGAAGAACTTTAAGAAATCTGACCTTTTCACCGTTTTAGGCCTCCAAATAGGTCAATTTTACAAAGGAACCCCTCCAAGATTGCAACCCCAAACCAAAACAACTAGAAACAGTCTTGAGTTATGCTTCAAAACCAAGGATTCACCAGGTCTTAGGACCCCAAAAGATCGTTTTGACCCCTCACTCAAAAACCCTCCTTTTGCAAGCAAAACTCTAGGGTCTATTGAAAATCATATGTCTTGATCTCATACAGACTTAAAACCACTTGATTCCTTCATTTTTTCACCTGCACATGCTCAAAACAACGTTATATGTTGCTTCCCTCAAGGTTTACATACACTTGCTTCGTAAAACCTTACTTTTTCACTCTTTTCCACCCCTTCCTAATAGGGTTTTCAACCTCCTCACACAACCGGTTACTTCCAGCCACTCAGACCTTCTAGACACTATTAAATACACCTAACAACATGGGAACAAACAAGTTCCAACCCTTCTTGTTCCAATTTCATCAAAACACCTATCCTAGACTTGTCAGAAAGGCTTAAAACTCACTATTCACTACAGGGCAGTGTGGAGTTCTCCCTCCAAAAGCTCTACCAATCTCAAATTATTCTCCCTAGAACTACCCTACACAAACAAGGCCCATTCCACCCAGATACACTGACTACAGAAGGTGGAATGACCTTTTAGATCATGTTTACCCCCAAAATCACAAACCCCTATTTTTGAACCAGTCTTGATGTATCAACCTTTAAAACACCTAGAACTCAATGTAACACCACAAGAATGATGCTAACACCCTACCAAAACAAGTTCAATACATTTTGAATGAAGTTCTTGCTGTACGGACCCGTACACAGGCAGAAATTGCACAAAAACTCAGAAAATAACTGAAAACTATGCCTTTTAATTGAAAATATTCTTTAAAATTGTTCAACAACCCCTGCCTCGAGCACTCAAGAAACTTTAAATACAATTTCTTATCAAAAACCAACTCCCTAACACCCAAAACCACCTAACCACCTATTGTGACCTTTTCACACATCACCCCTAATTTTTTGCTCCATTCTGGTCTTTTGGCTTTGGTTTTGTCTCTCTCTCTTTCTGTCTCTTTTTGTTGTCTGTCTTTCCGGGGTATGCCCGCCTTTGAGCTGAAACGTGAAATTTTGGCCAAGTCTGTAGCATTAGGGTTTTGAGTCTTTTCGCCAGTTTAAAGTCAAATGGAGTGAGTGAATTGAAATCTGAGCTTGGCGTTGCAATCAGTAAGCTTCCAACAGGTTCCCAGCTAAATTTCATCAAGTTCTGACAACTTACTATTTTTAGTAAGTGTTCAATTCAGGGCGTTCTCTCAACACTACTGAAGTTCTCTCAGTCACACTGCATCCGGAACACGTCAGGCTACTTGTCTGCAAAATTTGAGCCAAATCGGACAACTTTCTATTTTTAGCAAGTTCACCTTCAGGGGCAGATTTTAGGGTTTATATGCGAAGTTTTTCAGTGCATGTCTAGAGATTATTTCTGGGTTTTCTGAAACCTACACAGTGATATAACATGCAAAATGAGATGACTTTCAGTATTCATCTTTCAGGGGGTATTTTTAGGGTTTGCATATTGAAATTTTCTTCGCATGTCTGAACATTCCTTGTGGGTTTTTCGAGGGCTTCGTAGTGGTATAACATGCAAACTAGGATCAGAACTTTTTTAGGAGCCGTCTTCGGAGGCTATTTTTAGGGTTTGCATGCAAGGCTTTTCAGCGCATGTCAGGTTATTCCTTATGGCTTTTTCAAGAGCTACGCAATGATGTGACATGCAAGGCACAATGATCACTTTTCAGAGACTTACTATTTTTAGCAGGTCCATTCCGGCAGTTGCCCAGCACCTCAGCATCACGAACAAAGAGAAGTGCAACAGAAACGAGGTCAAATGGAGGTCATTTGATCGACATGCAAGTCAAGTTAGGGTTTCCAGCTTCGGGACCCAAAATGAGGGGTAAAATGCTAGAATTTTCGAAAACCGATGTATCCCATTGCAATCAGTATCTTTCAAGCTATCCACTGGTAAAATTTGAAGGCAATCGGAGCACTTACTATTTATAGTAAGGCGTTCCAGAAACAGGCTATAAATAGTAAGTCAGCATCAGGCGCAAGTGTGAACGGGCAAGTCTACCGATGAGGGTCACGGCATTCCAATTTCAAGTCAAACGGAGTAGGGGAAGTCATGAAATCAAGCAATTGCTATAAATAGTAAACCACCTTCAGAAACATGCCATAAATAGCAGGCCAGCTCGGGACGGCAGTGTGAACAGATCAATTACGTCATGAAGATCCTGTGGTTAAAATTTCAAACCAATCCGAACTTCAGAAGAGGGAGAACCTAGAACTTGCTATATATAGTAAGGCATGAGCTGGCAGAAAGATGAAAAACGCCCAAGTCTGAAGAAAATCTTGCTCATACCTCAAAATGCGCCCTCAAGCTAGCAAGAAGATGAAAATTGTCTAAGTCTGGAGTTCGTCCTGCTAGACCCCCAAAATGCGCCCAAGGAGAAATAAGCTGGTGATGAAAATTGTCTAAGTCTGGATTTAAGTCCAGCAGGACCCTCAAAATGCGCCCACTTCACAAGGAGATGAGAAAAACACCTAAGTCTGGACTTAAGTCCTCCTCCACCCTAAAAATGCGCCCAACCTGCTAAGAAGGTGTTAAAAAACTTCTAAGGCAAAGACTTAAGTCCTCCTCCACCCTGAAAATGCGCCCACTTCAAGTCAAGTTGATAAAAGGATTCTAAGTGTTTGTATATCCTTCACCACATGCTGAATGCGCCCATGCAAGGTGAAGATTGATAGAAAGATTCCAAGTGTTGAAAATATCCTTCACCACCCCTAAAATGCGCCCAAGGAGAGAGAGAAAGTAAGAAAGTTTCTAAGTATGAAGTTAAGTCCTCCTCAGCATGCTAAATGCGCCCAAGTAAAGTGGTGTCAACACAAAGTGTTGACTTTCTCCTCTACCCTTTGAATGCGCCCATGTTGGAGGTGGGGCCAAGACAAGTCTAAGGGCGTTGAGTCAAACTTTCTTCACCTCATGTAGAATGCGCCCAAGCTCAGGATGGAGTTAAGACGTGCTAAGATTCCCTCTCAACATGCTATATGCGCCTAAGTGCAAGGTTGAGTTATGACTTATGCTAGGCGTTGAAGTTAATTCCTCCTTGATACCTATATGCGCCCATGTTGATAATAAGATTTAATATTCTTCTAAGTGTTAATATTTAAATTTCACCTCCTAGAAGAAATACGCCTAAGTATGATGGAGGAGATGAAATTCACTGAGGCATGAATAAAATTGGCAGTGGGTATGTCAGAAGGTGCCAACTTCACGAAGTCGATGAATTTTCAAAGCCAAGCAAGAAAATACGCCCAGAGATGAGGAATGAAGAATAAATTTGATTGGAAAATATTTTTCTAAGGTTAAAATTCAAAAAAATTAAATGTACCCCTTCGTTTGTAGACCCATGGATTTGATGCTTTCTGAAGGGAATTTTCTTTTGGGTATTGGACATCTTCGAAGAAGAATTGATTTTAAAATCTTCCACAACTCGCTAAGGATTTTGGGATAAAGATTTTGATAAGCACTGGAATAATGAAATTTCCTAAGGGGGAAATTTAAAAATTTTCTAAGGCAAGAAAGGAAAAAGATGTTGAAATAAAATGCCTTGGCTAATGAATTTGAAGTTGATTGCCTAAATGATTTTTGATCAAATTCCTAATGAAAACAGTCTTCTTGAGCTAGAGATGAATAAAATCAAAGTTGTCAACACCTCAACTGGTGAAATAAATTTCTTGAAGAAGATGCAATTGAAGTTAACACTTTCAAAAGATGATTTTAAAGATGCATCTCTTAAATACGCCCTTGAGGAGGATGAAATTTGTCTAAGGCATTGAAATATGATGCACAAGTGTTATATGCCCTAGCCTACAAATGTTGAAAAATCATGAAGAAAGCAAAATTGGCTAGAGAAAAAAGTGATAAACCCCATTAGATCCGGAGATCCTTGGGAGTCAAAGCATGAAAATCAGGTAAGTAACGTGGGTTTAAATTATGAGGTGTTTTGATGCTCTTCTCCTTGCTTGTTTTGCAGGGTGAACACCGAGGCCAAGGCATGATGACTTGGGGAGATAAAGCGAGAACTTGGAAGAAATGGCTAACTGTGGAGACCTAGTATGTGCCCAACTCAAGTGGCAAAGAAGAAATGTTTTCAAAGCTCAGGATGGACGGAAAGATGGAAACCCAAGCATCAATGGTCACCATCAAGTACTTCAAAGTTGACGAACAACATCAAGGGGAAAATCATCGTCAAGCAGGAGAAAGAGATTGCAGGCTTGAAGTTAGATCGAGAACGTGCCTGCCATATCCATTCAAGGAGTTGAAGTAGTGGCGACCAGACTTATCCAGTTTGTAGTCAAGAAGAGGAACAAGAACAATGCGAACGTGTCTATGGACGGGAATCTTCTAGAGGATGGTGGACATTAATTGTTCATTTATTACTCCACTCCTCTTTTTAGGGTTAGGGTTGAGGTGGCACAATTTGGGACATCCATCTGATTGTAATCTGAGCCGTCCGTTGGACTTGGCCAACTATAAAAGGGGCATCCCCCCTCATTTGTATGAAGTTAGAATAGCAGAGAAGAAATAGAGAGAGATTGATAGAATAGAGGGTAGCATAGTTTGATAGTTTAGCTTAGACTGAAAAGGAAGGAAAGTCTTCCCTTTGAATACTTTGTAAGAAGTTGTTGTGAACACTTTCATAATAAAAGAGTTTTCATTGATGGTGATCTCTTCTTTGTTATGAGTAGCTAGCGAGGCTTCTTCGTCCTTCCAATTCGCGTAGAATCTTGAAGTAGCTTAAAGTAAAGTAGATTTCATTTCATGCAAGTACTTAGTAATTGTGGAATGTGGTGCTCGAATTGAACAAAACTTCGCTTATCCATACCACTAGCGGGCTCGCTGACGGTGGGTTCGCCTTGCGTGGTCAACTGGAACATCGTGAAACTTAACTTCGATTATGGTTTATATGTTGGCATGCATCATTGTGATGGTGTCTTCATGCTAGACCGTGATTTGAATACCTTTGATTACTCCTCTGAAGATTGCACAGGTTTTGTGGAAGTTGTCCGAAGTGAGGCAAAGCAAGGCTAGGTTGAAGTCTGCGAGAATTGATCGCCATGTCCCACGCCTTAGAGTAGATTAGAACCTTCTTATCCCTACACTCATTTAAATTCAGTTCATCTCCGGTTAGTGTTAGGAAATTTGCATTAACCATGCAAATCATTCGAACCACATGAAGCCCTTAATCTACTGTCTGCTATCAGCTGCCGAACAATTGTGTAAGTCCCCTTGAAATACTAGAAAAAACACATCGAGCCAACTGAGGGTATTCTATTGCACTGAAGGAACCTTGGAGTTGAACGCACGAACTTTCTCGCAATCTTAGCATGCTGGATACTTTGATCAAGAGAGAATAGGGTAGCCGTTGGTGAACTTTATTCTGTGTTGGTGCAGTCACGAAAATCACATCAACACCACCTTTGTTTTAAAAAGCTATTAACCATCTACATTGCTAATTATGCATTGTTTACTAACGATAACTCAAGATTTTCAACTTAGACTTCCAAAGTTCCTTCTAAAAACTCAAACCTACATTAAATGGCTCATCCGAACCTTATTACAACCTAAATGGTCTCATGGACCTCATGACTCATTCTACCACTAACTCCTAGACCAACCCTCATATGGTGCATTTTACAATTACATGTTTTAGGTGTTCCTGCACCAGTAACTACACCTGTACCCAAACTAAATACGTACCCTGAAGTAGACTTTCTGTCAACAACAGACCCTGCCCAATCTGAGTCTATATAACCAATCAGCTTTGGATCTTTGCACCTCCCATATAAAATGCCAAGGTTAGAAGTGCCTTTCACATATCTCAGCACACGCTTCGCTACAACCCAATGTTCAACTTTAGGGGCTAACATGAAGCGAGAGATGTAGCTCACTGCAAAGCTAAAGTCGAGTCTAGTGCAAGGAAATAGATGATGTTGCCCACAAGTTGCCTGAATTCTGATTCGTTTTGCACGGGTGAGTCCAACTGAGCTGATAACTTCAACCCTCTCTCCATAGGTGTAGATGCTGGTTTGCAATCTGTCATCTGGAACTTGTCCAACAAGCTCTTGGCATACTTCGACCATGAAATGAAGGTACTACCAGTAGACTGCCAAACTTCTATACCGAGGCAATAATGGAGGAGTCCCAAATCTGTCATGTCAAATGATTGACTAAGATTATGTTTGATCTCCTCAATCAAATTATTTGAACTGCCAATAATGATTAAGCCATCAACATAGACAACTAGGAACAAGATATCATTACCAGTCCGATTGACATATAGATTAGAATCAGAAGGACTTCGCTAAAGGCCATGATCAATAAGGTACTGATCAATCTTCATGTACTAAGCCCGTGGTGCCTGCTTAAGGCCATAGAGTGCTTTCACCAGTTTGCATACCTGGTGTTCTTTACGAGCAACCTTGAAACCAGGAGGTTGTGTCATGTAAACTTCTTCCTGCAAATTACCATTGAAGAAGGCACTCTTTACGTCCATTTGATGGACTTTCCATCCAAACTGAACTGCTATCGAGAGGACAAGCTGAATGGTACTCATCTTAGTTGTAGGAGCAAAAGTCTCCTCATAGTCAATGCCCTCTTGCTCTGAAAACCCTTTAACTACCAACCTAGCCTTGTATTTATCAAGGGTTCCATCAACCTTATACTTAACCTTATAAACCCATTTGTAGCCTATGGGTTTCTTCCCATTTGGAAGATCTGAAAGCTCCCAAATGTGATTCTGCATGAGACTATGATGTTCAACTGCCATAGCCCGTTCCCACTAAGGTACGCCTTTAGTCTTTGTATATGTTTGAGGCTTCGAAATGCTATGACGGTTGGCAATAAGAGCAAAATTCACTATATTCTGCGATTTGCTCTTATTTCGAGCAGATCTACCCTCTAGTAACTCGTCATCATGAAGAGCACCAATCGTCGAAGCCCACCATTTAGGCCGAAGAGTAGATGAACCAATATCGAAATCAAGAGGAACAACCTCTACTAGTTCGGCTAGAACTGACATATCTGGAAGAACATCCAGATCGTGTTGAATAAGGGCCGATGGTGGAAGTGGTTGCTAAGGTGCCTGCACCTCTGCGGAATCCCTCCTATAAAGTGGACCAAGTGTACGATAAACACCCAAATCAAAATCTTTCTAAGGCTGAACCTCCAAACAAATAGGAGAAGACTGATAGAAGAGCCCACAATTCTCATCAACCACGACATCACGACTGAAGATTAGACGATCAGTGTCTGCATCTATCAGTCTGTATGCCTTATGGTTCTCACTATAACTTGTAAATATGAGTTTCTGGCTCTTGGAATCCAACTTAGTGCGCTGAGCAATAGGAATCCAAACATGAGCGGTGGAGCCAAAAACCTTCAGGTGACTAATGTTTGGCTTCGTCCAGACCAGGCTTCTTCAGGAGTCATCTTCTTCACAACATAGTAGGAAACCTATTCAGAAGATAAACAACAGTATACACTGCTTCAGCCCAGAACTTCTTAGGAACATGTCTATGCTCCAACATAGAACGTGCCATTTCAGTAATGGTGCGATTGCAACGCTCGTCTACACCATTCTGCTGAGGGGTGTAAGGTGTGGTCAATTGGCGCTTTATGCCATGTGCAACACAAAATGTGGAGAAATTTTTGGAACAAAATTCCCCCCCATTATCAGACCTAAGAGTAATAATAGAAGAACCAAACTCTTTTTCTACCAAGGCCTTAAACTGCTGAAATATGCTAAACACCTCTGATTTAAGCTTCAAAAAATACACCTACATCTTTCTGCTGAAATCATCAACAAAAAGCAAAAAATACTTGGATCCAGTAACTGAAGGCATGTGCATTGGACCACATACATCAGCATGGACCAACTGTAAAACCCTGGAAGCCCGCCATGAGTTGCCATCCGAGAAAGGAGTCTGATGTTGCTTTCCAGCCTGACAAGCCTTGCAAACTCCATGAGTTTGAGTCTGAATCGCAGGTAGACCACCAACGAGATCATCTCGTGATAACTGAGAGAGATAGTGCATGTTTAGGTGCCCATAACGTTGATGCCAGAGACTGTTGATAGAAGTACTACTGGCTGCCATAGCGTGCTCTTGAGAATCAACAAGTCTATAAAGACCATGATCCTCAAGTCCTTGAATGACTGTAGTCTGTGTCTCTCTATCAACAATACTGCATGTATGCATATTGAAGACGATGTCCAACTGAGAAGAGTGAGTCATAATCTAACTTACAGAAAGTAAGTTCAACTCCATGCCAGGTACAAAGTATACATCGAAAAATATCAAATTTCTCCCACCAAACTGAATCTGAACGTTGCCCTTGCCAACAACAGCATACTCTTCACCTCCTCCAAAGATAACTGAATCTCTGAAAGGCGTGTACTAAATGAACCAATCCCGACGATGCGTGAAATGGCGTGAAGCACCAGAGTCAATGTACAAAGCAAAAGTGTTTATAGGATCTATAGGACTCTTTTCCATGAATGCAAAGAATGCAGACTCCTACTCAGTGTGCTTCGCCACATGTGCTTTCGGTCTAGACTCTCCTTGCTTGCCTTGTTCAAAGGCCAAGCGTTTCCAACAATCCTTCTTCATGTGGCCAAACTTGTGACAATAATTGCACTGAATATTCTTTGACTTCGAAGAATCTGAAGATTGCCCCTGATTGTGCCGCTGAAAAGATGGAGGCTTGCCCTTATTCTTCTGAAATGTCTTCGCAGAGAATGCCTGCACTGAAGAGGATGAAGTGGCACTAGTACCAAACTGTTTTTCCAACAATCCTGCTATAGAAGTTTGTTGCAAAGATCTAGAAATGTCAACATTAGTCGTTGTAATGTTGAGCATCTCAATAAAATGCTCATACGGATGTGGTAAACTCGTCAGAGTGATCACCACCATATCATCTTCCTCCATCTTCCAACCAATAGCCTCGAGCTAATCTCGAATGTCCTTGATCCTGGTCAAGTGTGCCTGAAGAGGTGTATTCTCATCCATGACGATGGAAAACATGTTCTTCAAAAAGAACGCATGATTCTTGTCTGAGTCTCATGAAGATCTTTAAGAAGATCCCAAATCTCCTTCACTGATTTACCTGAAGGAACCTGAGGTAACTAGTCATCAGTGACTAACAACTTTATGAGCATAATGGCTTCCTAATTTTGCTCATCAAACTTCTCCTGATCCTTATCAACTGTGAGAAGTCGTGTCTTGGTGCCCAAAACAATCTGGTTAAGACATCGATACTCAAAAATTGTCATCATATGCTGCTTCCATGTGTTGTAGTTGCAACCGTTGAAATTCTGACTGTTGTCTAACATGATGTTGGTCAAAGAGGCCATGCTTCACGCTTTTCGAGGCACGAAAAACGAAGATGCAAGCAAATAGACAACACAAAATTTGAGACAACACACCCTGAACCCAAGAAATTTGAACATGGATTTCGAGGCACAAAGAAGAATCTCTACAAATTGAAAACATGAAACCCTAGGTACAAAAAAATCCTGAAAGGATGAATTTGCAGAAGATGCCCTAGCAGCTAGTGGACAAAATACGAATTTCCAAATTGCTGGAAAATAGAAGAAAATACATGAAAACCCAAAAACAGTAGATCGCAACACGAAATTCGAAAAAGATTCAGGAAAACAAAACTAGAAACCCTAGGTCGTGATTTTGCAGAGAAATCTACTAGAAAAACTTGATTTTAGAAAAAATTCTTTCGATTTTCAAGAAGGAGCCGCCAAAGATAACCAGAGATCTTCAAAATCAGGACCTAACCAGAGACAAAAAACACGGCTCGGGAAGACCAAAGAAAAACGTGCTTAACAGATGATTACGCGCCCAAAAAATACAGGGAATCGCATGGCCAAAGAAAAGATGAAGTCGCACCCTCAAAAAACTTCAGAAAATGCAGCTAGCAGGAAATGAAGTTCGCGGCTAAACAAGAACCACGCACAGCAAGAAACATGTTCAAAACGCGTCGTGCGGGCTGGAACTGAGTCATGCATCTTCAGAAAACGCCCCAAACGCAAGCAGCAAATATGGACCAAAGAGAAACTTTCCAAATAGTGGCTAAGACCACGAAAATCTCAGACATGAACCCATGATTTGCACAAAAAGGAGTTCTTCCAAATCCGCAAATCAAAAAACCCACCCAAAGGAAAAGAAGAGACAACCAACGCAAGAGCCGACACACAAATGAAGTCACACAATAATAGCAGGGGACGACTTCACAATCCGCATGCGCACGAATCCTCAGACAGACAAACAAAGACAAAGACAAAACACTCAAAGGTGAAAATGCGTCTTCACAGAAGAAAGAGCGCACAACCAGAAAAGAAGATTGTGTCTTCACTGAAGATTTCAAACGCATATGAAAAATATAATCGCTCAAATCAATTGCTTTGATGCCATATTAGGAAAACAAATAGAGCAAGAGTGAATATGTTTGAAATACTTGAATGATTGTATTTACATGAAAGAATCAATATATAGATTACAAGAAGCATGGTTTCAGTAATCACGGAGACGTGATTAGAAACGCAAAGTAACGGAAGCAAAATACACGAAGGTAACTGAACATTATAGGACGATACAAGATTTGAGCATTAAACAACTTTCTAAATATAATTTTAATACTATTCACACTTAGTTAAGTTTACTTAAGATACTTTTAGGTCATTTACTTTTTGTGTCTCATGTCATATGATTGTAACACATCATAATATTGTGTTGTTTTATCTTTCATCTTGCCTATATAAGCAAGGCTCCCTTTTATACATTATGTGTCATTGTGTCCTATCCTATCCTATTGTATCTTATTTCATTGTATTATGTAGCATTCATTCATTGCTACTCTCTTATGGAAGGTCGTTTTCTATTTTGCAAGTGATCTCGGTTGCTTGATCTGTTGTGTGACTTACAATTATTGTCAATTTTCAAAAGATAAAGATCATGGTTGATTTAAAGAATCTTTAAAGACATTACTTTATTATTATTTCCCTTTAAAGATTCTCTTAGAGAACTTATAAATAAATGCCTTAAGAAGGAGAGCTTGTGCTAGACTTCTTATGTTGCAAAAGTTGTCATTCAATAGTAAGATAGATTATTGTGTATTAGGTGTGAGGGTTTGTTCACTTAGCAATAAAGAAGATCTGTGTTTAACTTTCCATAACATTTATTTTCTATTCTTTGGAGTAGCTTTGCATGCTTCTAGGGCACTGTTCATTTTCAATCTCATGGTTCATTCATATTATTGTTAATGTTGTTTTCTTTGTTCAAACGATCCTACTATTAGTGTGAATCCATTGATCTCTATTATAATTAATGGATAGCAATTATGTTTAATTCATGTTATAGTTTCGCAGCTTGCTACATAATAGAAAATACTCATGGTAGATGAAGTACTTTCAATTTTGTGCTCTAACTTCTAAACTCAAAAAAATAGGTCTAGATTGTTTTCCGCATTTTGTTTACTTGTAAACCCCCCAAAAGATAAATTATACTATACGCATATGAAGCAATCTAATTTCTTTGTTTTAGATTTTCAAAGAGCTTCCCCTACAAATTTAAAAAGAGGTTTTCCTCACATTGTTCCAATTTGTGTTGTCTTGAAAAGGACAAATTAAAAAGCTAACAATGGAGGTTTGCAAGAGATTAATCAATTATTGGATAGTGGTATCCTAAACTTGATGCAAGGAGGATAATATAACCACTATTAAAAAACCCCTCAAAATCCACCCTTGTTTAACTTTGCAACATCACCTTTGATGATTAGTGGTCCAAAAAAAACAAGTTTTATGTGTTGGTGCAACGTCTTCCAATGTAGATGGCAAATCCAAATGATACCTCAGTCATAATAAAAAAACTCGCCAAATGCCTCATGAGTCAACTCGCAAGTTCTTTACCAGTTGAGCACTCACAAGGCAAACTCGCAAGTCTAGGGTAACCAAGATTTTGACAAGTTGTAGCAAAAAAAAATCAGTGAGGCCTTGCCAAGTTTAGTTGAGTACATAAAAAAACTCATGTAATGAGGTTTGGATGTTGAAAAACACTACTTTTTTTGCCTATTTAACCCTATATGCCCATAGCTAAAAATCACACATCAATTGTGCATCCTTGAGAGCAATTTGAAAGGATTTTTAATGGATTTGAAGGGCATATTTGAGGAATTCCAATTTGTAGGTTACAAATTTTTTTATTTTTTTTTCAAGCATGTAAGTTACTTCTAGCATGCTAATTATAGATTTGCAAACATTTTTTATAATTTTACTTGCAATGAATTCAATTTTTGAAAACTTTATTGCTGATTTATATGTTTTTTGAATAAAATTGTTGTGTTTTTCCCTTAAACAAAGCATTTTACATGTTCTAGTCGAAAAATGGTTTTTTGGATAAATTAATCAATAGCATGCTACATTGCTATTCAATTACTATATTACATTTTTAATGCAAGATTTATACATGAACTTCAATTGATTTTTTGTATTCGAATCGCTTTTTCTTTTTTCTTTGTTTTGGTATTTAAACATGTTGTAGGTTAGATATGATGGCATCTAGCTCGGCATTAGGCTTAACATCAATTACTAGAAGCCATTGCATTGGAAGCAAAGACCCTACTTAGAAATATGTTGTAATTAGTGTTGTGCCTTGTGCACACAGTTTTGAGTACTCCTTGTTTCATGCTTGATAAAAGGTGGTTTTGATTATTTGTCTTTTGGGAAGCTATTCATTTTAAGTCAAAGGAAGGTTTTTCCTTCTCAAGTGTTTTCTAAATGAGTCACTTGTTTTAAAATCCTATGTGTTTTAAGCTGAATTTGAGTATTTTGTCATATGTTGAGGGATTTGGACTTTTCCTTGCCAACACACTCATTAGGATGCTTCCCAAAACCCCAACTCTCATCTTTGTTTGGGGGAATCTAGAATTTCACTTACTTGTTTGCTAATTATGGAGTTCCTTGGAGTCTCGATTTCTCATTTTTTATTGGTGAGTTGTCTTTTAGTAAGGATTGCATTCAGATTCCCGATTTCCTAAAGTGTTTCAATAGGGAGGTCTAGACATTTTAATGTCAGGATGCTAATTTCATGAATTATAATAGAACCCAAATCCCCAACATTTGGCAAGTGTTTCACCTACACCCCACCTATCTTTCTAGCCTTGCATTTATGACTTGGTCTTGTGCATGTGAGCCTGTCTAAAATTCTCGACACTCTATCATTTGTTCACTTTGCCTTTGTGATTCATCTTCAGAGCTCCTAGCACATTCAAACCTTTCTCCCACTACTTGGATCAAGATGGATTGTGATTGATTAATCTATTTGTTGTGATCATGTGATCTGATGAGCAACAAAAGATTGTGGTGCCCTAAGGTTTGTTTGCACATTCTACTTATGCTCTAAGAGATTTATTTTCAAGGTAGGGTTTGTCCCTTGGAAATTTCGTTATGATTTACAATCAATTTGAGTAACTTCATTGTTTAGGAATGAAGAATGCCTAAGTTTGTGGTCTAGGGTTTTAATTTTGGTGTTAAACACTCATTTTTCTTCTTCTTTTTGTACATTGGTTTTGCTCAATTGGGTTATCAAATTTTGTGTTGTCAAACTTGATCAAAGTCAAGCATGTACAAAAAGCCCTAACAAGACTTGGGCAAGCATGGCAAAACTCTTTTAAAATTCATAAAAATATTTAGTGCAAAACTAGTCATGATTCAAAGTTTCAAGGATTTTAATTCCCCTTTGCCATTTGACCTTGTCATCAGATCTCTAAACCTCACATCGCATCAAACTTGGAGTTTTGGGTTTTCTCATAAATGCAAGTTGCGAACACTTAAGAAAATAAAACTCAAACTCCCACTAAGTTCTTAAAGTTCTCGAGATCAGAACCCTAGGGATTTGATTAACCAAGTATCTTATACGCAATAACCCCACTTCTCATTGGCATTTAGCATTAAAAATTTTCACGTCAAAAACTTTGGTGGTGCACCTAATTTAGTATCATGAAAATAATCTTCAACTCTAGTTCCCATGAACTTTTTGTCTTCAATATTTTTTTCGGGTCCAAGACTTCAAGGATGCAATTAATGCAACATCAGATAAATGTTAACCTCGAGTCACATTTCCCAACATCTATTTGCTTTTCAAAGCTTTTGGGTCCAATTTTTCAAAGACTCAATTAACCTAGTACTCCACAAATGGTAAGTCCAAAGCCCAATCCTCAACATGCATCAACTCTTAAAGCATTGGATTTGAAACTTTGGTGATACGTCTATTTTGGTATGTCTTAAGTGGTAGGCTCAAGTTTCATTCCCCAATCAACTATTGGGTCGAATCTTTCAAGTCTTGGCTATGCTTACCTTTGAGGATATTTTTAGGTTTCAAACTTTGTCTTTCCCCCACTACCAAATTACTAAGATGTATTCATTATCCTGAAACCCAACATCCATGTGCATTCTCTAGCTTTCTTCATAGAGAGGTAAGAATTCTCCCAAAGCCATAGCTTGCCTCTGTGTATTAAGCAGACTTCCAAATATTTTCTTACCAAGCAAGCTTGCATTTGATATCCCAAGGTCCTGATTTATCAAAGTGTAACATCTAACTAGACTTCCAAACCTTTTCCTGCTTGGTAGACATGCATGAGAGGTATCCTAATACCGTGATCCCCGCCTATTGTATCTTCTTATCAATTTGGATTTTTGGCTTGTATCTTACCATCATGCCAATTTCATTGTTTAAGGTGATTTGACAGACTTCCAAATATTTTCTTACCAAGCAAGCTTGCATTTGATATCCCAAGGTCCTGATTTATCAAAGTGTAACATCTAACTAGACTTCCAAACCTTTTCCTGCTTGGTAGACATGCATGAGAGGTATCCTAATACCGTGATCCCCGCCTATTGTATCTTCTTATCAATTTGGATTTTTGGCTTGTATCTTACCATCATGCCAATTTCATTGTTTAAGGTGATTTGACTTTCTTGCACATGCCATTACTGAAGATTTATGACTCTTAGAATTTATAAAATTTGTGACATCTTATGGATTTTCATGGTTGTTTTGTAAAATTTGTGTCAAAAAATCCACCAACCAAGGAGATGAAGTATGAATACAAGGGGTATGATCCCCCTTCCAAGATTGTCTCTCCACGGATAGAGATCAAAGACATAGACTTGAGGCACGTTATTGTGAAAGAGTTCATTGAGAGTGTCAATAAGGAGGATGATAGAACAATATGGCCTCGATGTGCTACAAATAGTGGACTTATACAAACAACAGCCTACACTCTCTAATGCTAGTCCTGACATGCGCAAGAAATTAAGATGCAAATCAAAAGGTCTTTGGACCTGCTCACCATATAGTATTAGATATTTCTCTTGCAGCAATTAAAGAAACATTTAGTATTTCCATTTATGCCAACTATAACAAGGTGGACATTAAGGAGGCTCTCAATTACAGCGAGGAAAATAATACATGAGCCGTCAATTGCATAAATGACAACTGGCTGAAGACAAGGAAGTAGCCTGCTCTAACCAAGATCATCCACAAAAGTGAATTCAAGGAGACGATCCATAATCTCATCACTCTACTAAATAGAATAGTGGGCAATCCTATTGCCAGAGAATTCTACCCATGGATGTGTTACTTCATGCCATCAATCCTGGAAAACAAGAAGATTGATTGGGGTGCATTCATTAGCGATCATCTACATACTCAACTTAAGAAGGTGATAGAAACAAACAAGTCCCACATAACTTCTTACTTGCTATATTTGCTAGCTTGAAGGGCAAATTTCCCCAAATTAACAAAAGTAGGAAGGATGGGCTTAGGAGAGACTAAGGTGTAGGATAACTACCCTCAACTAGAATTGAATGGTGCATTTGTGTATAGCACCATCAAATGCCTTCAAAATGATTATAACAAAATATTGTCGATGAAGATAATTGAGACAATAGCAGAATGGGGAAGTTGATCTATCAAGTTTCAAACATTCGCATATATAAGACTTGGAGGCTTCCGCATGGCTTCATATAAATTGCCAAAATATCCTAGCAACAAAATGATATTGTTGAAGCTTTGTACACAACTAGTGTGAGTGTAAAAGCTTTTAGCTAGAAAGCATAAAGCTAGAATTCATTTCCCAATTACGGTTGGGTTATATACGTGCTCTTCCTATAATCATGTCAAAACAACAAAAACAAAAATGGCATTGCTCTCTATGGATTTGCATTAAGTCAGAGGCAAGTTTGATCTAACAAGAGAGATGAGACCTATGACTTGTGCCTTTTAAAATCACAAGCCTGAACTTGAGGATTGAGCAGATCGCATGGAAGAATAAAATACTACTCCTGGATGACCATAGCCTATGTCAAGAACTTCAATGTAGAGAAAGTGCCCAAGAGGATGGAAAGGTACTAGACCCTTCCTATGAGCAGAACAAGCTATTCAACCAGCAATTTGCCAAGGTTGACTCATCAATATGTGAAGACACTTCCATCAAAACAAGGACATGAGTGCTAGTGGATAGAACAAAGCAATGGCTCAAGAATCCCTACCCAATGATGACATCTCCAAAGGAAGGAGAATCCTCAAAAGCTGAATCCTTTAACAAAAAAGGACTTCAAAGAAAGAAACACCAAAGAAAGAGGATAACAAAGAGGACAAGGAGGAACCCTAGAGAGTGTATGTCAAGAAGCCCTCCACGAGAAGTTAGGGCATGTCCTCTCAGCAAGAATTGATTCATGTTGTCCAAGGAGCTGATGAGCAAGAAGAGACTAAAGAACATGAACCCCTAGTGCAAAAGAAGATCAAAATCAAGCCACTCAAGGGTCTAGCAAAGCAAGGCACCGCTTCTACTTCTGCAACAACTCCACCTGTTGTACAACACCCTATTCCTCCTCCTTCATCGGGATTACCATCAACACCATCTGTCCCACTTGATGCTCCAATTGCAGACACCAAAAAAGATCAGCAAGACACTGCTGCAGAACAGCCTACAATTGAACAGCAAGAAGAGGAGGTGAAAGATGACACATGCTGCTGCTCCTACAGAAGAGCAAACTGATAAGGTGCAAGCAAAGCCTAAACAGAAGAAGAAAAAAAGGCAGACAAGGAGAAAATTGAAAAGATCATCATAGGTGTTTCATCTCTGGAGGAAACACATTCTGCAAAAGACACTCACATAAAGATTCCTTCTCCACAAAGATCCCCTCCATAAGGATCAGTACTCATGGGTTCCTTTTCCTCCACCTGGTTCTCCACCTCTAGCTTCGAGTCCACCAAGGACACCTACTCCCCCTCTTCCATTTCAGGACAGAAAAAACTTTTGCCACAGATCCAGGTCTGCCATTATGGCTAGAGACCACCATTAAGGAGAGCAAAAGATTGTATGGGGTGACAATAAATGAATTTCCAGTCAAGGTTGATATGTTTAAGGCATCTCCAAAGATCAAGTGAGCCCAAAAACTATCAACCATCACTACAGAAACCCAAGTAGCCAAAATTGCAAAGATAGCCATCCACTGTGCTACAAAGAAAAAAGGCATATGCAGCCTAGGGCCTACCAAATTCAAAAGGTAAAACTTGCGCATCAGACAAGGGAGGAAGAAAAGCATTCACTACGAGCAGTAGTCTTCATCTTGGGATGCATGAACAAGGATGAAAAAACTAAAGAGGAGCTCAACGCCCAAGTTGATGAACTGTCAACTTACATGGAGTATCTTGTGGGCCCTGACATGCTCCTACACTGTTGGCAGCATTAAACAAGGGTTTACAGATGAGAGGAGAGATGGGGAAAGAAGTTCAAGCCACTAGGCATGGAGAGACTCTTTGCAGTCTCAAGGAAAGAAACTGATCAAAAGGGCAATCAGGTGTTACTTTGAAAGCAACAATGAAATCAAAGCTATGACAGTTTGGAAAAGACATAGATGACGAGCTGATCACTCAGGATGACAACCTGCCTCTACTCAAAAGAATGGTTCAAATCCTATTGTCAGTGCTGGTAAAAAAAGACATTATCCCAGATGGTAACCTTGAAATCTAATGGTTGAAGACCACAAAATGGAGAATGGAAATTCTGCAGGAATGTAATTAAAAGTTTTTGAGCAAAAAGAAGGCAGGGGAAGCAACCATAGGTGAGATTCAGAATTTCATAGAGACTGTTCCTTGCAAATCTGGGAAAACTCTGAAAAAGTCAAACTTGCTAGCACAATTGCAAAGGAATTTGCTGATTTATTTAGGAAGATTTTAATTGAGGAAAATAGCGAGAGTAAAGGGATACTTCAAACTATTTGAAGCACAACTGATAGAGCTGAAGAAAATCCCAAAACAAATTGCAATAACCCTCTTTTCTAGGAAAGTGCAGTTCCAATACTCAAATGCTCCAAATTTTAATGTGGTGAAGGATGCCCTGGAAGATCCACATGCCTATCTTCAAGCAAGGAAATCTAAACAGTAGCAGAGCAAAGAGAATGAAAAAGAAGATGCAAGCAAAAATAGAACAGCATAAGCCCTTTTGTGAGGCACTTACCTATCAAATTTCTTGATTATAAATAATATTTTAATTAATTAATTACGTCTTTGTAATAAAATTTTATTTCTCAAAAGTATGAGTTCATGTTCACTTTGGAAATATTATTCTAAATATGGACCCAAAACTAAGCAAGTCTTGGGACAAGCTATCATAAATGCATTTTTTTTTTGTTTGGGCCCATGTATATTTGAATCCTATAAGTTGATGTAAAGCGGAATGGAATTTGGCGCCGAAGGGGTTGTATATTTATAGTGAGTTTGAAGACATTGTGAAATGTTGGGAACTTGATACAACAGTAGGATAGCAAGCTAGTCATTTCGTAATTAGATTTTTATTTGTAGTTTCAAATTCTCTAAACTTGGTTATGCTATAATGAATTGAATTTTGAAACTCAAATGAGAAAGATGGAATCTAAGGTGCATTAAACTAAAAAAACCCTCAAATTAATGGATTGTGGGAGGTAATTTATGGAATTTGTGTGCGATACAGTAATTTCATTTTTTTTTTCTATTTGTTTATATTCCTTAGACAACTTCATTGCTTTGTGTTACTGATTTTGTGTAATATAGATCAAGCAAAATTGGATTAATGCTAAGTTACCGGCCAGTCCTGAGTCCGAGGTCTAGGGCCAGTCCCCTATGGGTTCAGGCAAGGTCCGACCCACAAACTGTGGGTTCGCCCTATTGAACCTGTGAAGAATTTACCCCCTCACGCGCCCAGGAGGCAAATTTACAACTTTTTTTACTTTTATAAAAAAAAATTGTACTTTTCTTTGACATAAAAATACTAAATAAAGCCCCCCAACCCTAATTTATGAGTGATAAAACACAATAGGCAAAAGTAAACTCATTTATCATATTATGAATGAAAAACAATTTTTTCCCTCCATTGTTGAACTTATTTTCTTGCTTGCCATTGCATAGATAGAGTTGAATATTGATCGTTGAATGTTCGAAGCTGGTTGTTGTGCTATTCCTACGCATTTGCAAGTGTTCGTTTGTTGCCAAGAAGATCGTAGAGGAAGATTTCTTCATAAGAGGTAGGTATTTTGAAGTTTTTGGATTTTTTAATAACATTTTTTTTTACAATTGAACTCTCTTGTTTTGTCTTTAAGTTTTTGGTTTGTTTTCATTCTTCTAGGTATCTATAACACATGCTTAATTTTTTAAAATGAATTAACTAATAAACTGTATTTATATATTAATTTTTTTTTGTTTTCAAATTTCATTAGTTTCAATTTTTGAATGTGTTGTTTATTGAACTTGTTGCCTTAGGTATTACAATGGAAACTGTTTCTAGCTCCACGATCCAATCTCACTTGAAAACAGACCCAAACTCTCCCCTTTGGAAATATGTTGAAATGGTACAACAACTTCTAAGTGGTGGAGGTTATGTTGGACTTGTCATTGTAAAGTTAGATATTCAAGCTCATACAGTCAAGTGAAAGGCCATTTCTGCAAGATCCCTGGACTAGGCATCAAATTTTGTCTAGGTGAAGATGGTAAAGGCATTCTAGAAATGCAAGTATTGGCATATATTGAAGAGAAAGAAAAAACAGACCAAGCAGTAGGTTATAAATCAAATCATCCTTTCTTAAAAAAATGATCTTGAGGGATGAAGCCCCCTACACTGCCTTCTCATTTTCAACCTATAGAGAGCCATCCATTTATGTCCATACCTGAAGATCAACCTGTAGCCTCTATACATAAGAGATCAAAGGGACAATTGGAAATGGAATTTCAAAATGAGGCTAAAGAGATTGCCAATCAAGACATAGTGAGATGTGTCTATGCGAATGGGTTGGCATTCAATGTTGTTCACTCACCATATTGGCAAAAATGGTGAAATCTATTAATGAGGCTCCAAAAGGGTATAAGGGCCCAAGTTTTGAGAAGGTGTGTAGCACCTTATTAGATAAAGAGGTGAAATTTGTAGATGACTCCTTGAAGCCCATAAGGGATTCATGGATCCAAACAAGGGTGACCATCATTTCTAATGGATGGAAAGATGCAAAAAATTGCCCATTGATCAATGTTATTGCAATGCCCCCTAAAGGGGCAATGTTTTTTAGAGCAGTGGACTGTGAAGGAGAGGTAATGGATGGTGCATTTATTGCAACATTCTTTGTCAAGCTACTGATGAAGTGGGCCCTCAAAATGTTGTGTGAGTTATAACAGAAAATGCAAAAAATTGTAGGGCTATTGGGTTATTGGTTGAAGAGCGGTATTCACACATTTTCAGGACACCTTGTGCTGTCCACTCCCTCAACCTAGTGCTACAAAAAATTGGCAACAAAATTGATTGAATCAAACAGTGTATGTTGAGGTTGAAGACATCCAAATGTTCATCACCAACCACCATATGTCACAAGGCATATTTAGAACATTCTCGAAATTGGAGTTGTTGAAGGTAATTTAAATAATGAGCATGTTTCACTTTAGTAATATTTTAAATTTTAAATTTTAATTTTTGTAAATTTAAATTTTATTTTATTTTGATTTTCAAATAGGTTGTTGAGATCCGTTCTGCCTCCAACACAATTGTGTTGAGACGACTTGTGAAGGTTCGTGAGGCACTCTCTAACATGGTCATCAGCCCTAATTGGTCCATATGGAGGCAATCTAGCACTGCAAGGGAAACAAAGGTTAAACAATGATCCTAGATGACATTTGATGGGATCGTGTTGAGTATCTCCTCAGCTTCACTGGGCCCATATTGAGCATCATCCGTTATACTGACATGGATAGACCTTGTTTGGATGAAGTATATGATGGCATCAACTCAATGATTGAGAAGATGAAAGCCATCACCAATGCAAAGAGAAAGATTCTGAAGAAAAGTTCTTCAAAGAACTACACAAAATCATTGTAGAGAGATGGAACAAAATGACCACTCCACTGCATCTTCTTGCTTTTGCATTGAATCCAAATACTATAGTGCTCCGCTCCTTTTTGTGACAACAAGAGTTGCTCCATATAGAGATGTTGAAGTGGTTCAAGGGTACAAAGTAGCACTTCACAAACTCTTCACTGATCGTGACTAATGTGATGCAGTGAGGGCTGAGTTCATGGGTTTTGCATGCTCCAATGATTGTGGTCTTGATACTCTTGGAGATAAGTACATGGTTGATGCTCATAGCTGGTGGTACTTCCATGGCCAAGCATACACGTACCTACAACCTCTTGCAATCAAAATTTTATCCCAAGTAAGTTTTATAGTCAAAATCTTTTATGTTTTAAGTTTTATAATTTTATTTATATTTTAATTTTTAAATTTTATTAGTTAAATTTGTGACTTTTAACCATCTAATTTGGTTTTAATAGGTTGCTAGTTCATCTTCATCTGAGAGGAATTGGAGCACATACTCCGTCATCCACTCAATAAAGCACAATAGACTACATTCAAAAAGGAAAAGGACTTGGTGTATGTGCATTCAAACTTGTGGATCCTTCCACAAAAGGAAAGTGCCTACAAAGAAGTGGACACAAGGAAGTGGGATATTGAGCCAAAGCATCTTGACTTGGATGCTTCCACTAACCACTTTGCTGCACTTGATGTTGACAATGACCATGAGCTAGCTAGTGAGCATGAGAGTGCTAGTGCCAATGCTAATGGTAGTGCCAGTGGCACTATTTGTGGCTCTTCTAATTTACCACTACATACATCATCTAATATGGATGGTGATGATGATATTTTTGATGACCCATATGATATTTGATCAATGGTCAATGATGGCCGATTGTCTACACTTGACATTATTTTTTAACTTTAATCTATATCATGACATTCGAGTTTCACTAATATTTGACTATGAAACTGGTGTTGTATTTTGCTATGTTATTTGACTATTAATATGGCGGTGTGTTTTAAACTTATATGCTGCTGCAAATATGTATACATTTCTGATTTTTATATGTTTTTGTATCAACAAACCCAACCCTAAAAAAAGTTTTTCCCAAACCCGTAAAACAAACCCTCAAACCCGAACCCGAACCTGAACCAGTAACTTAGGTTTAATGTAATTTCATTATCTCAGCCAAAACGAAAAATTGAAATTATTGCAAAACAAACTCGTTATTTTCTTTTCTTTAAACCCTACGACTTTTGTCTTTTTTTTCCAAATCTGGGTAGATTAGGATAAATTTAAGAAAACTTGTAGCTATGCTATTCAAACAATTAGATCTAGAGTTTGCAAGTAATACTATTGCTAGAAATGAATAACATGATGACATCTAAAAGAAAAAATATTTTGATCGAATGATTAAAAATTGTCAAGTCTAAAGTGTTGATCATCTTGTGTAGAATTGGAAATTGCTGTTGTAAAAAGATTAGATATAGGGTTTGTAAATATATCCATTGTTGGAAATCAAATTTGAAACAATAATTAAAGGCATTAAGTCTCTTGATCAATCCATTAATACTTAGTTAAATCAAAAACATTGTTCATTTGTGCAACTAATTGCTCACTTAGGTAATAAATTTATTGTGAATTGGTTACATCCAATATTTCTATATCACAAGCCTATTAAAAGCAAAATTACATAGATCACTGAGTCATCTTGCACTACCATAACTTGGTAACATAGACCTTGGAGTGAATTTATCTTCTTCCATGAAGTTAATTGTGTTTCAAGAGAGGTGAGGACACAAGCAACCATTAGTCCTAACATGCAAGTAGAAATGGATGAAGATACGGCAAGCATTGGGGGCTTTAGTCATGGTCCACACATACACAACACATCTACCTCACTAATTCAAGTAGAGCACAAACACAAGGCTTTTTTGTACCTAAGATTTTAAAACATACCTAAAGCGCAACCTTTGTTGCAAGGTATAGGGTGGAACAAAGAGATGCATAAGAAGTAGATGAGGCATGTGCGAATTTTTGGTTTCATAGCCTTCCCTTCAAAGTGGTGAAGAGTCCATACTAGAGGATTATTGACAACATTGACAATTGGAAGGAAAGGGTAGAAGGCACCCTCTCCAAAAGACTCAAGTGGAAAGTTGCTTTAGAATGTTGTTGAAGATGCAAACTTAATTTTGGTAGAACAAAAGAGGCAATGGCAAATGTCTGGGTGTATTATTCTTTCAAATGGGTGGATAGATAGAAAGAACTACACCCTTATGGATTTTTTAGCAACTTCAAATGGTGAGATGGTTTTCTTAAAGTTAATTGATGCCTCTAACAAAGTAACAAATGCAAAAACTTTGAGCCTAATGTTGGAGAAAGTTGTCATAGAGGTACGCATAGAGAATATGATGCAAATAATCATTGAATGGCATACATGGCGATTGGGAGATTGCTCCAAAAGAGGCATCTGTCACTCTTTTGGACCCCTTGTGTGACGTGTTACATTGACCTTCTTCTAGAGGACATATGCAAAATTGATTGGATAAGACCTCTTCTAGAAAACACAAGGACCATCACAAAATATATTTATAACCACCCTCGGATTCTTAACTTGATAAGAGAGCAAACCAAGGGAAAGATCTTATGCAACCAGGTGTCACAAGGTTTGCAACTAACTTCTTAATATTGCAAAGCATTACTAGTTCGTTGTCATCATTGAAGCAGATGTTTGTAAGTCAAGCATGGCTAGACTCACCTTATTCAAAGAAAGTTGATGGAGAGAGGACTATAAAAGCCATTTTTTATAGTCTTTGTGAAGAGAGTTGCAAAGATCATCAAGATAACCCCAAACTTCAATTTAAATTTCAAAATTGAATCCTTATTTTTGAACTTCAGAAATATTTACTTTCATTGTAAATTTGTAACTTCAATTTCTTTGTACGTGTAGGTTTCAAAACCATTGGTGAGAGTTTTGCACTTAGTGTATGAGGATCAAAACTCAATGGGGTACATTTATAAGGCCATGTATAGGGTCAAAAATGCCATCCAAAACTATTACAAGGGTGATAGAAACAAATTTGATCCCATTTACAAGATCACTGATCAAAAGTGGAGCAATCAACTCCACCAACCCACTCACATAGCAAGGTTATTATCTCAACCCCATGTTCTCTTCTCTGATAGCTTCACCGATCCTAACGATGAGGTTATGGAGGGCCTCTCGACATGCATTGAGAGAATGAAACCTAGTTTGAGGTGAGGGACTTCATTATTTTAGAGTTGCAAAATTACATGAAAGCTAGGGAAGCTCTTTTTCTTCGACACTATCTATTTGAGGGAGTTCCATTCAAACACCCAGATAAAAAATAAAAAAAAAAAATTAGAATCTTTGCTTATATCTTGTAAGTTATAAATTACAATTAGTAATAAAATATTGCTTGCTTACAAATTTTTGAATATTTTATTTGCATGTGCATGGTGGGAAGGTTAAAGTGTAAATACCCCAAATCTTCAAAAGGTAGCCCTTTGAATTTTGTTTCAACCTTGTAGCACTTTTGGTTGTGAGCACAACTGGAGTTTTTTTTATGCCATTCACACAAAAATGTCTAATAATTTAACTCAACACCTCAATGACCTAGTTTTTTGCAATACAACTTTTGGCTTCTCATAGAAAAGGTAGGGGGGGCGAAATCAAATGAGGTTATTGATTTGGCTTCGATTGGTCCTAATAGTGATTGGCCCACACAAGATGAGGAGCACTTTTTTTTTACAAAGGACAAAATTGTTGATTTCAAGAGGCAATCTATAGAGGATGTGGCTAGAGCAGAAACAAGAGATATTGGATTGGATGACAGCAATGTCATAAAGGAGTTATTGCCATCTACTAGCAAGGTGGAGCCACAAGCACATCCTTCTAGGCCAAGTGAAGAGCAACAGTCGAGTGCGAAGACTAGACCTCCCCAATTTTTCACTAAAACGAGAAAGAGGAAAATGTAAAATCTTATAGTTTCTAACTTACCAAGATATGCAATTTATGATGATTTACAAAGACAATCATCATAAAATCATAATAGTTATCAGCTAACTATTATATATGCACGATGATGCAACCTTATAATATATTTGTATTCAAATCTAATAGAAAACATTTCCCCAACGTTTTATAGACTCATGTTCATGTATGCAAACTATGACCTCACATGTCCATTTATCCTTTCTTTCCAAAAATTTGATCAATAGTCTCTAGACTCTAGCCATATAATGATCGGCTTTATCAATTAATAAACCAAACTCTTATAACAAGAGTTGATCGATCGAGGTAATGTCATTTTGTCCATGAGAAAGGTACGTCTCGATAAAACAATTATCATTTGAGAGAACTATGGCATAGAGCCCTCATGATGCTAAGGTTTCTACTCTCTTTGACACACCTTCATTTGATCTAGCTTCTCTTGAGCTGCTTAAATCCAAGCTCCCTCCTAAGCTCTCTTTTGGCATCGCTTCGGACTACTTTCAGCCATCTAAGCTTCCCAAACCAAGCTCATTCATCTATAAGCTTGATGATGTTCTTATGTTTGAATTGGCTCTTGAAAGCGTTCATTTTGCTTCAAAACTCTCCTTAAATGTGTTGATTGGTTGTTTTATAGGGTTATGGCCAAGCCATTTAACACAAGAAAAATGGATTTCAAATGCTTGGGTTTCCAAATCTCCTCCTTTGAACTTTGGTTGTGTGGGAAAGGTTACTTCATTGTCATTTTTGCCTCCAACAATGAGTGGGACACCGTTTTTGGAGGAAAATTATGGTTTATGGGATCAAGCCCTTTATTCCTCTGCAATTGGGTTGCACACTTCAATCCCTAAATGGATGTGCCTAACAAGGTTCCAATCTAGGTAAGACTCCCTTTTCTTCCTCTACATTATGGAAAAAATCAATTCTAGAAGAAATAGGTAATCAGATTGGGAATTCGTAGATTTAGTTCCCCCCTAAAACCCACAATGCTTCCTATGCAAGAATATGTGTCCAAGTTCTTGGCTCTCAAAATTGCTATCCACAATCCTACACACTAAACACAAAACCTAAGCCCAAGTATGCTTCTCAACCAAAGGTAATCAAGCAAAACTATACTCAATTAAGGACCATTTCTTAAGGTAGGGTTTCCCTTCTTCGCTTATGGATATGCTAAGCCTGGGCAAGTAATCCCTAAGGTTTCTACAAGACAATTAAGGAAAAATAAGATTAACACAAATGGCCTTGGGACAAGCCACAATCTGTGCACGGGAAACTCCTAAAGGTTTGTTGCTAAACTTCAAAATACAAGTTTGTAGATAAAATACCTAAGAACCTCATTCAAGCATATAATAGCAAATTTGTACATGAAACTAAAGATGAGAAATAAGTTTAGATCCCTTTATATCAATCCCCTTATACTCTCATATACATACAAATTGCAACCAAACTATCATGATCCATTAACTAGCTTAACAACTTAAGCTCGCTAAGGATTTGGTATTACTCTTACACTAATAAGGAACAAGAGATGATTGGATTTAAATGCATTGGAATTACTCCATGCAGGAGAAGAAGACCATTACAAAACAGTTTGCAATGTATTAGAATGTTATCATTCATCAATCTACCTCTTATTACATCATGCCAACAAGTGTCGCAAGACGGAACCAGCAAATAGGACCAAAGACTCCGCCGAAATGTTACTACCTGCTATGGTGACATTCATTTGTAGACAAAACCAATACATGAATCAAATTTCCTTTGATTTATGATGCATACTCTCAATTGTTACAAAGCTTGACATTCAACATTTGATGCCCTAGAACAACTTGAGACACATTAGATTAGGAAATTTTTTAGCAAAATCATGAGAATTTCAGCACCTAAAGCTCCTTACAATGATAACACAATGAAAGGGATACTTCAGCTGTTGGTGGATAGCTTCAAAGATATGGATGATATCATATGTTCTCACTTTTCTAGAGAGGTTACCATTCTTGAAACATTTGCAAAACTCAGATTGAGAAACATCATGTTAGATTTGGGACTAGATGATTTGATTCACCAAATGTTTCATCATTTCTTTGCTACAATTAGAAAATATCATGCTGATAATGTTATTGCAGCCATGCAAACCATTATGATTTTGGTTATTAACGAAAGTGATGATGTGCCACAATCACTTTATTCTATCCTATTGGCTAACAAGAGGAAATGTAATGAAGGAATCTTATCAGTTGAGCAAACCTTAGCTGAAATGGTGATTGCTCAGTGTGAGAAGAAGTTGAAACCTCTCTTCGCAAATGAGGAGCATGACAAAGAAGGATTCAAATGAGAAAATTTTGTTGAAGAAAATACCTTTTCACATGAGGAATGTATGATAGAGTCCCAGGATGACCTCTTAGACTTGCATGCAACTACTGTTGATGAGATTGTACATGAGGGAAAAAGTAAAACAGAAGCCTTGGTTGCAAGTTCAGACCAATCCAATGGGATTTTTGTGACTATCGAGTTCCTTGATGACACTAGCGGAGTAGATGCAAATGATGACATTGAGATCACTAATACACCATCAGAAGAGGAGCATGTTGAAGGCAAATATGTTGAAATCTCCAAATCAGCTTATGATGATGGTTTCTTATCTCACTCTTGTGATGATAGTTCAGATGGGTATTGGTTTGATTTCCAAATAGAACCTATGGAGAGGAGTGTTCATGATAGTTTCAGTCTCTTTGATTTGGAGAGTGATTTGTTTAGGGAATCAACCACTCATGAGGTACACAACGAGCATACTCTTTCAGATAGAAAACATCAACTCATAGATCCATGGGATTCGAGATGTTGGCACCTAAATATGTTGAAGAACCGGGTTGGGATGGATTTCCTTTTGACCAAAGTGCTGTCCTAACTTTGAAACCTAAATTATGCAAAAAGATGACATTGTGGTAGCTGATTTTGAGAGGCTTGTTCTTGAAGACAAATCAGAAATTTTAACGCAAGGAGCTGATTTTGATCTAAAGCCCAGTGAATTACACAGTTCGAAGGATCATCTACCATTCATGAAAGAAGAAAGGACAGTTCTACAAACCAATGAAGATGAAACAAGTTTTGAAGGAGAGGCATAAGAGGCTTGGGAGAGCCATAGAGACATTGCTGAATGGTATGAAGAAAGTTCTGACTTTTGCATACATTATAAGAGCAACTTGCATGATCATGATATTCATGAGGGAAGATGGAAGAATCAATTATTGGTGTCTATTGAAAATGAAGTGCACACATTATCTAGGTTAGATGACACAAAAAGTCTTGTTGAAAAATTCATCCACAAAACAACAAGAAATCAGTATGAGTATATTATTTTCCTTGCTAATTTGCAAAAGATTAAGAGCACTATGGAAGAAATGAAATCAGCCTACTTGCTTATGATCAAAGATAGACATGTGGCAACCAAGCTTGCAAATGAAGCCTTATCTATGTTCATGGAAACAAAGGTTAAGTTGATGAGCTTACTTTTGAGCCTAGTACAGCTAAAGATCTATGCTCCCCCAAGTTTCGGGGGGGCGAGATGTGTTTTCGATACGAGGGTGCTTTTGGGTCATTTTTTAGGGGACAATAGGGGATGGCTATTAAAAAATAGGGAAATTTAAAAAATATAAAGAAATTTCAAATATTCATATCATTGATAAACTATGTTACACTGGGACGCGTCCCCTACCCCAAAACCCACTGTCCCCATCCCTTTGCATCCCCGAGACAAGGGGATGCAAAGGGGACATCCCCCAGCCATCCCCGAAACAGCACAACTAGCACGAAATGGGAGGAAACGTCCCCTACCCTTTGGAGACGGTTCCCCGTCCCCATTACGGATGGGGGACGTTGGAAACGTCCCTCATCGTACCAGGGACGGCTAGCCGTCCCTCACGGACAGGGACCTTCCTAGGTTAAAAAAACATTTAAAATTTTGATTTTTTAAATATTTCATCCTCCTTTCTAAGGTGATTTTTGAGTTTGGGCTGTTTGACATTTGTTGAACATTTGGCATGCAAAGTGACTGAGTTCTGATTTTTGAATGTTTATGCTTGTGTTTAATTGAATTTTAATGCCAAATCATTTGCATAAAACATAGAAATGATAACTACTATCATAACATCAACAAATATGAAACATTCAACCTCAAATCTGATTTTATTTGCACTATATCAAGTATGAATACATTGCATTACAGGTCTGATATAAGTCTGATTTGATTACACCAGCAGACATTTTCTTCAAAATCTAATTGTTTCCCAATTAAATACAAACATACCCAGATCATAGGCTACAATAATAAGTTTAATGACATTTATTATGCTGTTATACTACTGCTCTCACGATTTATTTACATATTGATATTGTTGTTATCAATTATTAATTTATTGACATATCTCTCTCTTTCCCTGTCTCTCTATAATATATTAATAAATTTTGAAAAAATCATATATATTTTGTATGTTGTCGTCCCCTACTGTCCCCTAAAAATGGCCCCCTAGGAAACGTCCTGGAAACGCATCCCCTGTCGTCCCCGCATCCCCCTCCCCAAAACGCCGTAGAACATAGTTGATAAAGCATTCATCATAAACATTGTAGAAGATAATAACATAACATTAGACTTGAATTGAGATTTTACATGAGAATTGACAAACAAATTAACAAAATTCAAATGCTTTCATTGTCAATGTGCATATTATATAAAAATTATTAAAGAATGCCCAAAGGCTCCAAGTTTCAACTATAATGACAAAAACATAGAAAATATATGGCTGTCCCTAATCAGTAGATGTAACTAGTAGGACTATATCAAAATTGGAGCTCAAGTCTGCACAAAAGCAAATGTGGGGGTATGTGGGGAAGTTTCTAAGGAGTCCCTGAGTCCCCGAAATGTTTTGGGGACAGGGGCATGAGTACCAAGGTAGGGGACGCATCCTCGAGGAGCACTGCTAAAGTTTCTTTGAAAGGCACTCAAATAACATTACTCAAAACTAAAAAAGAAATCGCTGCTATCACAAAATTCAGAGAGCAAGAAAATGAGGAAAGAGTAAAGGAGATTAGGCAAGTGAGTGAAGAACTTGATAGTTTACAGAGGTTTATGATCTAGTCCATTGTTCCAAGAATTCATAAGATGGAATTCTGGATCAGAAGATGGATTGGTTTGAACTTGGGAATGAAAATAATCTTCATTTTGCTAATAACCCATTGTTTGGGATGGGTGTTGATATATCATTTGATAATCCACTCCTTGAGTTGGATGATGCAGCAATTTCCAATTTCAATGATGTGGTTGGTGATAATCACAAGATTTGGGACTCAGATGAGGTTTCCAGCAATGAGGTGTTAACTCAAGATTGGAGTTGTGGACAAAATTTCAGAGTTAGTACCACTTCCAGTCAGCCTACACAGAACTTTAGTTCCTTGCACACAAATGATTTGGCATGCAATTCCAACCCAACAGTGGAGTATTTTGTGGTTGGAATTGGATGGTAGAGGTGATCTAGTCACTGGGGAGGTCTTTCCAGCCACTTTCACACTCATATCCCTGTGTAGACAGAAGTATTTCATTTTGACAGCTACTGCCCCAACATTACAGTGTTGAATTTGGCAACTTCAGTTTATGAGCAAATTGATTTTGAGTGCTTACAGATTTACTGGCAGCAGGTTGTGGGAGAATGTTCAGATTTGGTGCAATTATTTCTAGTTTCCACATTGGTGAGTGAGGGTTACTACAGTCATTTCATGATGTTGGTATATATATCTTCAGATGATTCCTTAATGATTGCAGTTGGTTGGGTGATTTGGTGTGTTTGGAATCGCCCTTTTGACACTTGAAGATTGTCGATGAGGTGTTATCAGTTTATCACCAAGGGGGCATTCCCAATATAGCTAGTTTTAGAGTCGATACTGCTGTCGTCTGCTATACAAGTCACTTGTCGGGGACTACATCACTTTTTGGACTCCATGATGAGAGATGTTGAGGAACATGTTTTCCTAGAAGAGGTGGAGAATGTAGCTTCATCTTATGTGATTCATCATCTCTCTCTCTCTCTCTCTCTCTCTCTATATATATATATATATATATATAATTGCAGAAAGCAGAGCATAAACAACTAGATTCATATCAGGAGGTAATGGCCTTGCACCAACTGCTTGTAAAGTGGACTCAATTTCTATAGGATCAGGAAGCAGACTTCAAAGAAAAAAGACAGCCAAGAGAATTTTGTCACAGAAAAAGAAACAAAAAAATCTTTTGTAAACATAACAGTAAATGAGAGTTTCAAATCATTTGTTCCAAGAATGAACACTTACAATTATTTCCAGCTGATTTATTCTTCACAGACAACAGCACACCAACTAAAGTTTCCCACATCCCTGGAGGTGTCATTCCCGCATGAAGAAATTTCTGTGCCTTTTTGTCAAAAGATCAAAAGTAAAGTTTTAGGCTAATAAACAGTCAAACAAAGTTCTAAAATTTTAACATGGCTCGTCATTCTAAGCCACTACATGTACACCATGATCTCAGAGCCAGATTTTTCTCACTTTTTTTTCCATACAAACATTACTTGGCATACATATGTATGACCAATCATTTTACATTTTCTTCTATTTATCAAAAAATTAATGTCACTTTTCCATTTATTTCATAGAATTTTTTACATTTAAATTTAGCTACAATTTCACCTCTAGTTCGGATTCAATCACCTATGAACTCTCACCTGAAAGCAGTGACCATATAATAATTCACAGATGGAAAAGTTAACAGGGCTAATTTGAATCTTCAAAGTGATGAAAATCTAACTAAAGCAGTTCATTAACACTTTTGGCAAATGAGAATGGAATCCACATATAATCTGAAGAAGCTTGACCAGTTTTATTCAAGAAGCAAATGCTGATAAGGCATCTGCAACAGTTAAAGCAACTTTGATAAGAAGAGTAAGCATGTTCTCCCTTTCCCCTGAACTTGTCAATTTCAATGGAGTTTTAAAGTAGATTCAGTGTGTAGTTACTGCAAAGGAAGATTGGGATATCCTCAAAAACATGTATAACTGAAGAGACTACTAGCATATGTTAAGACATGATTCAGATGTCAACACTTGACATAAATGTTAATCCAGATCCTAAGAAATATCTATTAGATAATACTCTAAAGTGTGAGAATCTATAAGTTGTCAATGTGCATTATCAATCAGAGATGATGATTATTAATCAGAGAATGAGACATAAAACCGGAACACAAAGATTATTGTCTGTGCCTTCTGAGCATGGCATACTCCCAAGGGAGATGTATGACTGTTTGTCTTCCACTAGCTACGTCTGTGCTATTAATATGCTCATGCTTATGAAATCTGATGGTACAGATGTATACATAATGTTAAAAAGCCCCAACTTCCACATAACCATTAGGGAAGTTGAAATGGATGAGCTTCCACCTCTCTCATTACCTTTTGACAATTGTTCTTAACAGTGTCAATATGTAGCTGTCATCTAGCCTAGAGTACATAGTTTGGTCTATATGTGTCTAGAAACTTAACAAAGTAGATGATGAATACTGCATAAGCTTTTGTGTGTGCCTGGATGGTGTCATGTCCAATCTTTCTAAATTGTCTTGAACCACTTGAAAAGTGTGAAGCATCTGGCGGAGATTTATTGAGAAGGAATTTGAAAATACCACAGAACATCAAACATTAGTCAGCATTATCACTGGAGTTGCAATTCAGAAATCCACCTGGATCAAAAGTTTTAATTCATTAAGGTGAGAGTTGAACATATTATGGATCAAATGTTCAATTCATCTAGTTAAGGATGACGATAGTGTTGTTCAAATTTCATATACCTTGTCAGCTGTATACTCTAAATTTATGACTTGCCATGCTAAGGATGAGTTATGGTTTAAGCTGAATCCTGTTACAGAATTGATGTTTGTTGTGTATTAATCAGAGGAACGAATGTTCCTTAAATAAATTACAAAATACGATGTTTCTAAAAGAAACAATCGTTAACTTAGGATGAAGTTAGAAAAAGCAATGAGATGACCATTACGACATAAATAGAAAGATATTATTCTAATACCCTCCCTTAATGATCATCATTCTAACTACCCAGAGAGAACAGAGAAGGGTACCCCCTTCTTCTCAGAACGTTGCTGCAACAAAAGACAAGAGCCTGCCACTGACTCTGCCACTTGAGATGAGTCTACCACCAACCCTCCCAGAAACTGCAGAACTTCTGGAAATAACAACACCAACCGTCCAACCTGAAGTTGGAAAACTGTCCCTCCCTGTAACCAGAGACATACTGAGAACAGCTGCTACCATTTTGAGGAAAAATCGGCAAACCCTCCAAACTTCTGCAGATGGACATGACGCCCCAGAACAGACGGCAAGAAGCCAGATGTGCAGATGTTCGCCCCAACTGCGACAAAAAAAACTGACTACACCAAACCACGATTTTTGAGGAAAAATTCGCCAAACCCAAGATTACAAATCATCGTTTTTTCGGAAAAAACGGTAAAAACCAAAGAGCCCTCCCGACTAACAAAAACCCTGACAAGGATATACAGGAGGAAAACTCTTAATTTTTTAGGACAAAATTATAAACCCTCCCGGAACCCAAAAGACAGATTTTTTTTTTCTTTTACGGGACAAAAAAATATTTAAAAACCTAGAACAGCGATTGTCGGCTTGAAAAACAGAGGGTTTGAAACCCTAGCCGCCAAAACAAAACTGCACAAAAACCGAGGCACGGAAAACGAAGCACCCAGAAAATTCGGAGACCAACCCAGTTGAGCTCTCGAAAAACCCAGAAGGAATTTGCAATTGAAAAAAAATCGTCTTGAACTGGAGGGTCAAAACCCTAGACGAAAATTTCAGAATCCTAGGCCGCCACGAGTAAACCAAAAAATGCAGAAAAAAGTCTTCAAAGTCTTAAAAAATTGTGGCAAATAAGGGGCTAAAAAACCCGACTGAAACCACACCCAGACGCTCAAAAGAAGACTCAGATTGAACACAAATCGTGGCCCAAATATGTGTGTTTCTCCACTCGAGTTCGCGCCAGAAAGACAGACAAAAACGCGTCTTTGCACCAGAAACACGGAGAACGAGATCCCCGTCACAGTCGCGGATAAAGCGAGCGAGAGAAAGAAAAAACGGCTGACCACGAAGAAAGCGAAAACACTAGAAAGCGAGCTTAAGTCGGTCGCGGGGAAAAGCGATCTTCAAGGCGTGGTATGCGAAAACCCTTAGATGCGAGGTTGTAGAACAAAACACAACCTCCCGTCGCGAACACGAACACAGAGATGGAAAGAAGAGGGAAGAAAATTGAGAACCCGACACACAAACGCTGTCTCGAGTGGAAAGCAAGAAAAAAAAAACGATCGTTTTTTTTTTTTATTCTTCCCAGCAGCAAACACAAATCCGCGATTTCCTTCTGCACACAACCTTCGAGCACCACCACAGGACCTTCTCAAAACCGACCAAACACAAATTCGAAAAATCTAACAAATTTTCCAGAAGCAAAAGAAAAAAATTTCTCTCGAAAAAATTTCCTTGGAAAAAAATTCGAATTTTAAAATGGCTCTGATACCATGTTACAGAATCGATGTTTGTTGTGTATTAATCAGAGGAACGAATGTTCCTTAAATAAATTACAAAATACGATGTTTCTAAAAGAAACAATCGTTAACTAAGGATGAAGTTAGAAAAAGCAATGAGACGACCATTACGACATAAATAGAAAGATATTATTCTAATAAATCCTTGGAGGTTTTCTATCCTACTACTCTACAAAGAACAAGATTTGCAAAATCAAACTAAGTGAAGATCATGCCTTTGTGACCAACCATAGGATCAATGGCCAAGAACGGATCTAAAAGTGAGCAAGTGCATCAAAAGAAGAATATATTCAAAAGCAAGGGACCAGGCCTCAAAACAATATAAGACCAAATCAACAACAAATGTCCAAAAGGATATGGTGATATCATGACAAAGTAGCAAATCATGACAGGGACTAGCATAGAAGACAGCAAGAAAATATAAATCAATATGTTTTTTTTTGCATTGAATACTTTGAGTTCACTTAAGAATGATTGGATAATAGATTTAGGTGCAATTCACCATATGTCTCACAATGCTCATGATTTTCTCCATATAAACTCTTGAGATGATAAAGTCTTGATAGACGATGATAATGCGTTATTGGTTAAAGGTATGGGTGATGTGCTTGTTCAAGATGGATTTTTCCAAGATATAAAG
>VDFB02000003.1:443222781-443297798 GCA_007258455.2 Sequoia sempervirens
GTTCCATGTCAATGATGTAAACCACACTGCTGAGGACCACATCAAGATGTTTGAAGACCACTTGCGCAATAGACAGATTGCATATGCGGACGTGGCTTGTCAGTTGTTTCCATATTCCTTAGGAGAAGAAGCCCACTATTGGTTCATTCACTTACCAATCGGATCAATAAGATCATGGGAACAAATGAAGGAGGCTTTCATTGGAAAGTTTGGTATTCCCATTACTCCTGTAGAGCTTTATCGCCAATTTGTCGAAGTGAGAAGGCAAGACAAAGAGCCTATTCATGCATTCAATAATAGATTCCAAAAGGCTCTCACAAGGTTGCGTGACCCTTATGTGGTCACTGATGCTAGAGAGAATTATTATTCAACCTTGGATCCTTTGACCGCGATGTTCGTGAGACAAGCTCATCCTGCTCCCGCCAACATGAACCAAGCCTATGCCAAGGCCGTTGAAGTGAGCCGAAACATGGGACAGAACATAACTGGGCCCTCGCTGTATACCGGCCTAACTTCGACAAACAATCAGATGTAGACACTTGGCTCAACTTGGAATCAGCAAACACCATCTAATCAGTTAGTTCTCCATCCTGGGGCTCCTTTGTCCCAAACTCAAGCAACGCAGCCTGTTTATCTCCAGAACACAGTGCCACCAACGAGGACTCAAGAGGAGAAAGAAGAAATGAAAGAGTTAGTAGAACAGATGAAAAGGCTGTCAACTGAGGTGACTTACCTCATAAATCAGAATAATCAAATGCAGTCCATGCTAAAGAGTTACCAGGCACATCAAGGTGCTAATCGAGGATATCAGAATAATCCTCCAAAACACCAGGATGCCCATCAAGGATATAATCATGATAATAGTCATGGGTATCGTAACCACAACCAGGGATTTCAAAAAAGGTCCTGGAATACAGGGCCCAACAACGGAGATGTGCCGTCACCATTAGATAACCCACCACCTCCTGAGAACCGTCCCGCTGACAAAGTTTTCTTGACTGAGGCCACCATGTCGGGATGGTGCAGACTTCATAATACCAATCAGCATTCAGAACTCCAATGTCATGAATTTCAAGTAGCTGCTGATATTTTCAAAAGATAAGTACAAAACACAGAGGCTACTCAGAATCCTCCGACTACTGGATATGAGATAGTCCCAGTACAACGATACAACCAGGCGTTAATTCTAGAAGATTTCAATTTTCCGCCTGAATACCAAAGCTATACGCCACCACAAGTCAATCACAGATTTCCACCAGCTTCGGCAAATGGTCCTGTGAGGGCGCCAAAATATCAAGCGCCAAAAGCTCAAGTGTATTCAGAAGCTCAGGCCACATATTCAGAAGAGCCTTTGGGCCAGGACAATTATGTTTTTCCACCTCTCAATAACAGTGTTTTTGGTAGAAGGAAGAAGAGAGGTGCAGGTATTTCAGTCATCTGGAGGAGGAGCACCCAAAGTGTATCAGAGGAATCCAAATCAACAGCGTGAGCCTCTGACGTCATCAATACCTCCAAATAACTTCACAACTCCACCAAATCCCAATGCGAGCAATAATCCAAGTATACGTAAGGATTTTCTAGAGTACAGACAGCAGAGTGCGATCCAAAATCAAAGCGGACAACAAACCATCCAGCAGCCTGTTCACCAAATGCAACGTCCACAAAAGGAGAACCTTCCAAGAGAAGATGTGAAGAGGTTAAGTTCTTATGTGCTGGAAGAAGTCAAGAAAATGAAAGTTAGCCTTCCCTTGTACAAATTAATGAAGATTTCAGAAGTCAGAAATACCATTCTGGGAAGCTTGTATGAAACGCCTGTTGTAAGGAATATTTCTCAGGAAGTACCTAGTTCATCAAGGAATCCTCCCGTCAACACGCAGTCTTGTCCTGTGCATAACACAAATGTAGTAGAAGAGGTGCCTCACGCGCCATTTAACACTTGGGAGACTCCACAATAGTCTCAAAGTTTCGTGGAGATAGTACAAGAATCTTCAAGCGGGCCTAAGAAGTCAAAGATTGAAGACAAAAGAAGAGTTTGGTTCAATGTTCCTACAGAGCAAAAGCATAAGCCAGAGCAAGAGCAGAATCTGAAGGAGGTTGCCCAAAATAATCAAATTCAATTGGATAGAAAAGATAAAAAAAGGAATATTGTAGCAAATGAAAGAAGGAAGCTAGTGGTATTCTATTAGGGGAAAGATGAGCCAGCCCTGTTCCTCGTATCAATCCGAATTTTTGGAAAATTACTACACAATTGCTTGATTGATTTTGGTGCTTCTAGTAACGTCATGCCACTGAAGGTGTGTGAGAGGTTGGGTTTGGTCCCACTTCAAACCAACAAGAAAGTGACCCAACTAGACAAGACCGAGGTTCCAGTTGTCAGAGAATTGAACAACATTCATATGCAGCTGGCAGCGGATCCTCGAGTTCAAAGTTGCATTAACATATATGTGGTTGACATACCTGATGGTTATGGCATGTTATTAAGTAGAGATTGGTCGAGGAAGTTAAATGGGTATATTGCTACAGACTTCTCCCACATGTGGTTACCATGGAGAGGGGTTCCAAATCAGATTAAGGTTGAAAGCATGCCGCGGCTTAGATTAATGATCACTGACTATGGTGAAGACAACGAGATTATGTTTATGGAAACTGAGCTGGGCTCGTACAAACCCGTCAAGCAAGAAGGGTTGATGTTACAAAGTCCCAATGAAAGGAAGTTTTTAGAAGATGCCACTACTTCCACTAAAGTTTTGGTCGAGAGTGATTCAAGTGATAATGAAGGCGAAGGGATGTTTGAAAATTTCAGAGATTTTGTTTTGAAAAGTGTACAGCAAGTAGAGTTGGGAAAAGACGCCTCTATCAAGAATTTGATACTTCCAAATTGGTGCAGAATCCAAGAGGCATTTCACTCTGAGATCACTTGTGCTATGTGCAAAGTTGCCTTGGAGCAAGTTGCAAAGCTCGTTCCGCAAGCCTCATTGCAAGAAAAGTATCAGAAGACAAACGAAGAAGAAGGTGTTTCAATAAAGAAACTTGCAAAAGATGAAAAGGTCCAGCCAATGGTTGAAGAAAACAATTCACAATCAGATGGTCAAAAGAATGCACATGTTCAGCCTCCCAACACTCTCCAAGAAGATCAAGTATGGACCTTGAGGTTTGATGGGTCGAAGTCAAAGAAAGGAAATGGAGTAGGATTTGAGCTGATTAGCCCAACTGGAGAGGCATATTTGGGTGCCTATAGACTCCAATTCTCGTGCACCAATAATGTCACCGAGTATGAATCCTTGATTCATGGGTTGATCCTGGCAATTCAAAAGGGAGCGAAGATTGTGCACGCCTTCAGAGACTCTAACATAGTGGTCAGACAAGTGAGGAAACAGTATGCTTGTCACGATAAAAGGATCAATCGCTACCGCAATAGGGTTTGGGACTTGATAGAGAGCTTTGACGCTTTCAATATCAAGCAAGTTTACAGGTCCAAGAACCCTGTTGCTAATTCTCTCGCACAAGCTACTAGCTCGTTGGAACCTTTGGCTATGGAAGGATTGAAGAAGTTCACCGTGGAGCTAGTTTCAACCCCATCAATTCTAGATAATATACAGAACTTTCAAGTGTTTGATGATGATAAACAAATTCTGGATTTTCTGACATGTTCTGGTGTATTTGAAGCACAAATTATTGATGAAGAAGAAACCGAGGAAGCTGAGTATGACGCTGAAGGAATTCTAAATTTGAAGACAAATGTTATCCCCAGAGGAATGGTTGAATTAGAAAGGTTGTTTGATCTCGATAAGTTGAACAGAAAACAGAACACCCAAGGAGATGAATGTGAAGCTGTTAATTTGGGAAATGAAGATCAAGTGAAGAACGTTTTTATTGGTAAAGTTTGCACTCCAAAGGAGAGAGATTGATAGAATAGAATGTAGCATAGTTTAATAGTTTAGCTTAGATTGAAAAGGAAGGAAAGTCTTCCATTTGAATACTTTGTAAGAAGTTGTTGTGAACACTCTCTCAATAAAAAGAGTTTTCATTGATGATGATCTCTTCTTTTGTTGTGAGTAGCTAGCGAGGCTTCTTCGTCCTTCCAATTCACTTAGAATTTTGAAGTATCTTAAAGTAAAGTAGATTTCATTTCATGCAAGTAGTTAGTAATTGTGGAATGTGGTGCTTAATTTGAACAAAACTTCGCTTATCCATACCACTAGTGGGCTCGCTGACGGTGGGTTCGCCTTGCGTGGTCAACTGGAACATTGTGAACTTAACTTCGATTATGGTTTATATGTTGGCATGCGTCGTTGTGATGGTGTCTTCATGCTGAATCATGATTTGAATACCTTTGATTACTCCTCTGAAGATTGCACCGATTTTGTGGAAGCTGTCAGAAGCGAGGCAAAGCAAAGCTCAGTTGAAGTCTACGAGAATTGATCGCCATGTCCCACACCTTGGAGTAGAATTATAGCATCTCTTATCCCTGCACTCATTTAAATTCAGTTTATTTCTAGTTAGTGTTAGGAAACTTGCACTTACCTGCCAAATCATTTGAACCACGTGAAACCCTTTAATCTATTGTTTGTTGTCCGCTACTGAACAATTGTGTAAGTCCCCTTGAAATACCAACAAATCACATCGAGCCAACTGAGACTATCCATCGTCTAGAAGGAACCTTCTCTCGCAATCTTAGCGTGCTGGATACTTTGATCAAGAGAGAACAGGGTAGTCGTTGGCAACTGTATTCTCTGTTGGTGCGATCACAAAAAACACATCAACAGCACCCTGTCCAAAACAGTTCAATCGTAGAAGATCAAAATAAGTAGCAATAAAAGTTTGGATGCACCATTCTTTTAGATGGGTGGATGGATGGATGAATGGAAACGCACCCTCATCATTTTTTTGGTGGCTTCAAATGGTGAGCTAATTTTCTTGAAGTCAGTTGATGCATCCAACAACATAAAGAATGCAAAAACTTTGAGCTTGATGTTGGAGGAGATTGTTTTACACATAGGCATACAAAATGTTGTGCAAGTTGTCACTAACAATATAGTAGCATACATGGCAGCTACAAGGTTCCTTCAAAAGAAGCATCCATCACTCTTGTGACCCTTGCATAGACCATTGCCTTGACCTTTTTGGGGTACATAGGAAAATTTTATTGGGAGAAACTAATTATAGAAGAGGCAAAGAACATCACGAAATATATTTATAATCACCTTTGGATTCTCAATTAATGTGAGATCCCACCAAGGGGAAAGAATTTGTGCAACCATGTGTCACAAGGTTTGCAACTAAACTATCATGTCCCCTTTTCTAGACTAAAATAAAATTAAGTTGGTCCCAATAATTTCTAAGTAAAAGAGGTAACTTATTAATAATATTTTTATAAAGAGTGCCTTTCAACACTAAACAAAAAGTGTTTTTAACACTAATAATAAAAAATAAAATAAAAAGTATTTTTAAATACTTTAAAAAAAAAAATGCTTGGGGCAAAAAATAAAAAGTATTTAAACCCTCTTGGATTCCATTTGTGATCAGAGACAAAAACCCTTGTTTCTCATTTTGGGTGATTCCATCTACAGATTACAATTGTGTTGATTTATCGAGGATTTGAAAACATTTTTCATTTTGCTATAGTTTCGTTATAGTGTTTATTTCTGATTTTTGGAGATTTCATGCAAGATTACAACCAGAGTTGCAAAACTCGCAAAGTATCCACAAAACTCATGAGAATTTGAGAGCAAAAATTGTCAAGCAAGTTACTCACCCAATAACTTGCCAATGATTTTTTGTAAAACTCACGACAATTTTTCACTGTAAAACTTGCGAGTCAACAAAAAAAATTGTGATTTTGTGTCAATTACTCGTCCAAATCCATATAAATTGTTTTTGTTGCCTACAATTTTTATTTCATTTTCACAAGTGATTAGCGACCTAGGGCACACAACAACATGGTGACTACCAATGAAGGTTTGTGTGGTTTCAAAGGCCTTAATTTGGGCTTGGTGGTAAAGGCTCCACCCCTCAACCCCACCCTATATTGCGACAAGGAGTGCGTTAGGGGCGCTACCCCCGAACCCCGCAAGGGGCACTACCCCTCGACCCTGTTGGGGGCATTGCCACCAAACCCCCACAAGGGGTGCTACCCCTTGACTCTGTTGGGGGTGATGCCCCCAAACCCCCATGAAGGGAACTACCCCTAAACCCCATTGGGATCTCCATTCCCAAATCCCCATTAGTTATTAGGATCTCTTGTCAAAAAAGAAACTCGATTACAATGAAGCGGTGATGAGGACTTGGGATATAACTCTTTGAGTGTGCTGACTTAGACATTATTATTACACAACTTGCCAAAAATCTCTTTAGATGAGGCGACTTCTACATATGACATGGCTAGTGGAAGTGGCACTGTCACTCATTTAGAGATTAAACTAAATTTTTTGGTCTATGATATGTATTAAACTCTAATTTTGATTTATATATGATATAAATCAGCAATATGCTTTACACATTTAGAAATGTGTTTTGAAGAATATGTTTTAAAAATTAAGTATTTTAAAATGTCCGATAAAATTGCCAAATTTTTCCCCTAGTTTTTGTCGAGTACTGAGTTTTTAAAAATTTTGGGTTTGCCAAGTCCGAGTTTTTCAACTATGATTACAACAATAGAGTGATTTAGATTTACAAGCAAATAATGTTGGTTTTTTCACCATATCATATTTGAGGGTTTCTACATCAGTTTTCAGATTTTTGTCAATTGAACCATTGGATCTGCTAACCCTAGCTAAGCACCACACTTGGAGAACTAAAATCAGTCATATTAGCATTTGATCAACCAACGCTAGTTGAGTGCCACACTTGGAGGAACAAAATTAGTCATGTTTGCATTGGATCAGCCAACCCTAGCTGAGTGCCACCCTTGGATGAACGAAAAGTCATTTTTAGCACTGGATCAATCATATTTTGTTAATCCTAGCTGAGCGCCACACAAAATCAGTCATTTGTGCATTGGATCAGCCACATCAGGTGCTGGTTTACCTTCTTTCAGTCATCATCCATCACAAAACAATAGTTAGGAGTCTTTTCTAGGAGACTTCAATCAGATTTCGACATGTTGCATATGTTTCCAAGGAAGTTATCAGCAATTTTTCATGTTTCCAACGACGTCATACATCAATCCAGCCTTGGATCAACCAAACACACTATTGCTTCAGCCTTGTGACTGCTGCAAACACTTTTCCAGCTGCCATAGGCTTTGCATCAGCAGAAATTAGCTCACCCCCCAGAATCAGCTACAAAACATAAGATAACCTTCCACAAGAGAGTGTGGCAAGATAATAGCTTGCTTGATATGATATGATATAAAGTATACAATGGCCTTGCTTATAAAGGCAAGGTGAGAGATAGGATTAGACAATATCATTACATGTGTCTTAATCCTATAACATGAGACAACTAACTCAACTAATATTAAATGACCTAGGACTCAAAAATTAAATGTCAAAAAGATAAGATCTAAGTGACAACTAAGACTTCTAGAAAGATTCATACGACCTAAGTAAATTAACATGTGAATAGGACCTATTAGTGGACTAGTTAGATAAAATACCATATTCACACCAATACTTCCCCTTAAGTGCAGCTTAGAGAGAAGTAGATTATTAAGCAAATGATGCAAAACACAAGGATGGGTCCCGGCTACGAGGGCTTGTTAAGAACCCATTTACAGAAGATCTCTCACAAACAGAGAAAATGAGAAAAAACACATGGGAAAAAACCCCTCTCCAAAAGAGAGAATACATGAAAACTATCATGTACAAGTGATAAAAAGTGATGAATGGAGGACTCAACAATACCCCCAAGAACTACATCCATCACAAAGATACAATATATATCCCCCCCATGATGAAGTATCTCCAAAGCAAATGAAGAATGCTTGAAAACATAAGAGAATCCAATGCCTGCAAACAACATGTCTCCCTTTGGGAAGAAACAAGTCCAATGGACGATGCTAAAGAAACTCCAACTCCATGAAGAAAGATGAGGGGAGCAGTCTCAAATGTGTGTCTCTGAAAACGGATCAAGTGTCTCCATGCTAGAGTATGTCTCAACAAAATCAGATGTTATGCCAAATGAGAACAAATCAATACTATGTGGAAACTCGGGAACAATCTCCAAAGACAATGATGATGAGACAATAGTTGGGGTACAACTATCATCAAAGAGGAGAGAGACCCCCTCAAATGTGTCCTCCAAATCTGTATTATGAGAATGACAAAACAAATCGCATATACCTGTCAAGTAACCATCCCACAGCCAAATCTGAAAGACCACAATCATCCTGCTGAACTGGAGTACTAGAAGGCATGGCAACACTAAAATCTAAAGAAGTAGGAGGAACCTTAACACAAAGGTTCAAGTGACCAATATGACCCTTTGAAAAACTATCCACACTCGATGCAGGAGTGGCAGCCCTAGAATGAACTTCATCAGGAGTAGAAGTAAAATGTGAAAAGACATAAAGACTGGAATAATGATCAGCCTTACCAGCTCAAACAAGTTGTCTACTATGCAAATCTCGAATGAACACTGAATCTGGAGTAAACTCAACAGCCTTCCCTATACCACTATGTGTAATCTGATATATAGAAAAAAGTCAAGATTGTTGACAAGTTCAGGAATATATATAGTACATCATTAAAGCTCCTAGGACCTGTTGTGACCTTTTCACACATCGCCCCATTGCAAATGGGGACCCTTCTTTTTTTTTGCTTTTGGGTTTTGCCTCGGCGTCGCAACCACTTATCACCAGTCTTTTTGCAATGAAGAGTTTGAGTTTTGAGCGGTCACCTGAGTCAGTTGGAGAAATTGAGCCTAGATCACTGTATAAATGTCACCATCGCACTTAGAAGGCTTGGGAGACGAAGATCGACTGTCGTTTCAGTCAAATCCGACACCTCCAAATTTTTAGGGTTTCTCACCCCGAGCCCCCTATTTTTTAGGACCCACTTTTTTGGCACTTTTGGGCAATTCTGGGATCCCTATTTTTTAGGGTCTATTTTTGGAAAGTTGCTATTTTTGTAAAATTCCTATTTAGAAAGGTCATGAGTTTCAAAAATCCACTCAGAAGTTCGAAAAGATCAACGAAACTCTCAGAAAATCGATTCGAAATTTTTTTAAGATTTTGGTAAAATTCTGGAAAATCACAGAAAAAGTTCTAAAATCTGGAAAATTTGCTCAAAAATGGTGAAAAATCTGGTGAAAATCACGCAAAAATTCTGGAAAATCACAAAAAAATGGTTGAAAATCAGGAAATTCATCAATAAATCTGAGCAATTCATGAGAAAATCTGAGAAATTCATAAAAAATCTGAAGCATTCATGGCAATTTGATCATGGTGAAGGCAGTTAATGACTGAGAATTCATGGTGAATAATGGCTAAACATTGAAGGAAGTCAATGATGAAGGCTTCAGCCTTAGTCAAGTATCAATGGCATAAAAATCTGAGCAATGGCCAAACAATCAATGAAGTCCGCCTTAACAAAAGCTAGGAAAAGGATGTCAATGGCTAACTAGAAGCTGAAGTCCGCCCCTGTCAAAGCATCAAATGGACAGACACAAGCCAAAGTCCGCCCATGGAAAAGAGATGAAAAGTCTAAGGCCATGAAGCAATGGTCAGAAAAGCAAGCAAGTCCGCCTTGGGAAAGAGAGGAAATGGCAGGGAAAACAATGAAGTCCGCCCAGCCATAAGCATTAAATGGCCAGACCATCAGCCAAGTCCGCCCTTGAGATAAATGTCAAATGGCTGAACATTAGAGGAAGTCCGCCCATGGCAATAAGGAAGTGGCCATCCATGTGCTAAAGTCCGCCCAGCAACATAGGGTGAGTGGCAAACAAAGAAGCAAAGTCCGCCCAAGACTAAAGGTTGAATGGCAAGCAAATGGAGCAAGTCCGCCCTATGAATGGTCAACCACAAGCTGAAGTCCGCCCACCATAATGGTGAAGTGGCATGAAATTAGAGAAAGTCCGCCTTAGCCAAAAGTGTTAAATGGCAAGCTCTTAAGCAAAGTCCGCCTCAAGTGAAAAGATATGGCAATCAAAAGGATAAAGTCCGCCCTTTGGAAAGAAGAATTTGTCTAAGAAAATGAGGCAATGGCCAGACCATCAGCCAAGTCCGCCCCTCAAATGGCCAGACATTCAATGAAGTCCGCCCATGGAAAAATGAGATTTGGCTAAGACATAGCCAAGGAAAAATGAAGTGGCAAGAGAATTAATGAAGTCCGCCCTAAGTCAGAAAATGAAATGGCCTAGCATATGATGAAGTCCGCCCTCCAACCAAGACTTATGGCAACCAAATGAAGGAAGTCCGCCCCAAGTGAAAAGACTAGATGGCAAGCCAAGACCCAAAGTCCGCCCTAGGCATAAAATGAATGGCAAAGAAAAGATTAAAGTCCGCCCCTTGAGCAAAAGAGAAATTTGACTAAGGCATAGCCAAGGAAGGATTAAGTGGCAAGAAAAATGCTAAAGTCCGCCCCAAGAAAAATGGCCCAACACTTGGAAAATTCAATCTAGTACATGACAAATTGGTATGAGAAAATTAGAAACAAAAATTAAGTGGCCAAAACAACTAGCAAGTCCGCCATGCTTAGAGGTGGAGAAAAATTAAAACTTTGCCTAAGTCCAAACCTTTGGAAAATGAAAATATGCATGGCACTTAGAAAATTCGCCCAAGTGTTTAGAGAAAATAAAATCGCCATGGCTAGAAAAATTGTGAAAAAAATCAAGCAAATGGCTAAATAAAATCGGACACGGCGAAAGAATTTTGGACAAGAGACAATTTATGGCTAAATAAAATCGGACATGGCTAGGAAAATTGTGGACATGGCAAAATAATTTTGGACAAGAGGCAATTTATGGCCAAATAAAGTTGGATGTGGCTAGATAAATCATGCCAAGATGAAATAAATCTTGCCAATAATTTTGGACGATTAAAATAACTTTGGACGAAGCAAATTTTGGCCAAGTAAAATTGGACGAAGCAAATTTATGGCCAAATAAAGTTGGACGTGGCCAGATAAATTTTGGAAAAAGGTGGATGACTACACAAGGCGAGGAAAATGGCAAAGAAAGTGTAAAGTCCGACTGGAAGGGGGATGAAAGAACTTGGGGAGTCCACCATTGCACATTGCAAGACCAACAAGAAGTTCGTCAAGAGTTTGCCAAATTCAAAATTGAAGACAAACCTACCGGCGAAGTTTATTTGAGCACAAAAATGGCCAAAATTTTGAAGGTATTACAAAGTAGCCAAAATTTGGCTAAGTATGGGAAATTCTCCACTGAAAAGGTTCCAATTTTCCTTTACTGCGGCAAAGGCACAAGGGAATTCGTCTCCAAATTCATGGCACGTAGCAATCCGGAAAGAAAGACTTAATAACTTCAAGTCTAAGCAGGTGCTCCGAGGCAAGGTGAGAAGAAGAAGCCAACGTCATCCAAGATCAAAGCACAATCGATAGAGTCATCGGCAAGAGAAATATTCTAAGGCAAGAACATGGAAAAAGAACAAAGCGACCAAGGAAGGCATCCAACATGTTGAGGTGGCGCCTCGTCATCTTCCGACCAATCAAATCATTCCAAATCAACATGCAACAACTTTCTATTTTATCTGTTGGTTCATATTTAGCAAAAAGGACAAGTGTCCTCAAGTGCAATTTTCTCATTGGTCGAAGGGTAGCAAACCCTAATTAGGGTTTTACTTGTAATCTTGGCCGTTGATCCTGAATTAATCTTGGCCATTGAATTGTAATTGGGGAGCCTATAAATTGAGCTCAACCCCTCATTTGTAAAGCATGGGAGCATGTTGCAAAACATGTTAAGATAAGTAATTGTTGTAAGACTGCCAAAGTAATAAGTAATGCATGCATTGTTTTGATGGTGATTGCTTCTCTTATTTTGGAGTTGGCATGGTTCTTATCCCTCATCATAGTTTAGATTTTATTTCATGTATGTTAGATGAATGCAAGATTTGATAAGTATTGATTTGTGGTGAAACTTTTGCTCATACTTTCTTTGAATGGATGATTTTCATTCAATGCGTAAAGTTAGCCTGAGCTTATTTTGTGGATGCTTAACTTCTGTCTGGATAATTATTGTTCGATTTGATGGTAGTTATTCACGACTTGAAAATCATAAGCACATTCCCTTGAAGATTGCACCCCCTTTGTGTAGTTGTCATTGAGCGTGGCGAAGCAAAGCGTGGTTATTGGTTCCACCAAGTCAATACCGTCTCTTGAATTCTTAGGAGTAGATTAGAACTTCTGAACCCTTAGCTCCTTTTTCAGTTTGTTTGATCCATGACCCAAGCAATAGAGCTTCATTGTCTAGACCTTCATTGTGAATGGAACAAGCCTAGCGTAAGTCCCTTTGTGTTACCAGCATAATCACATCAAACCACAGAGCTCATCCGCATTCATCTTAAACATTGGAATTACCGTATGATCTTACTTGCAATCTTAGCATATGAGGTAGTTTTTCAAGAGAGGATAGAGCGTCTTTGGACTCTTTATTCTAGAATGTTTGTTGTGTCATAAAACACGCATCAACAGGACCCATGTCAACATCTCCTTTAGCACAAACAGCCATGTAAGTACTATTAGCCATCAATATCTTAGTTGTAAGGGAAGGCTCAAATGACAAGAACTGATATGGTGAACATGCCATGTGATTAGAAGCCCCTGAGTCAAGAATCCATCCAACAGACTCATCTACTACAGTCTCAACAAGGGCTTTACCTTTCATCTTATCATTTCCATTAGCAAAACTTGATGATCCTAAATGTGTGGATGATGAGGGTTGTGTAGAAGAAGGTCAACTAGAAGACTTGGAAGGCAAGGAAATGTTATGCTCTTGAAGAAGTTGTCTCATTTCTTCTAATTGTTTCTTATAACAATTATGTTCACCAAGCCCTGGTTTATTGTAAATGCACATTTGGGTTTCTACTTCTTAGGTTTATCCTCTTTGAAAGAGGTCGAAGTCTCACTAGATTATGTCTTAGTCTTCAGATTCTACCTTTGCCTTTAGGTGATTGTGCTAACAATGCCTGATTCTTAAAAAGTACATCAAATTGGATAAGCTTTGCCTGCTCTCTAGTCAATAGATCACAAAATGTCTCAAAAGAAGGCATGTTAAAAGATTCACCTAGGCCATCCATGGTGGAATAAAATGAAGAAGAAAAGAAAGCAAATGGCCCCTTTAACTTAGACAAAACCAAGAATATACATTCCTTATCAAATTTATCTTTACCACATCCAGCCAATTGAGATCTTAAGGGTTTGAAGTTTTGAACTTAACCAAATAGTCTTCAATGCTAAGAAATGAATCAGTGGAAAGAGATGTCAACTCTACCTCTAATTGCAAAGAATGAACATCACTAACTGAACCAAAAAATTCTTTTGTATTCATCCCATACTTGTCGTGGTGTAGTGCACTCCTCAATATGGAAGAATAGGCTTTAAAAAACATACAATGCAATCAATCCCATAGCCTCATCACATTTGTTCTTGTGAGCAAATCTCTCATACTCCCTAGTAAATTCTGGTTGATAATCACCCAAAGTAGACCACAAACCCTTGGACCAGAGTAACCGCTACATTCTTACTTTCCATGTGTGATAATTATGAGTAAGTACCTCAAATGAACCTGGTTCAACCATGAGAGCAAGAAGCACCAGGAGAGAAGAATAGACAATATACTGCAAAAATGTAATATGAAACCCCCCAAATCTAAATCAATATTGAAAATGAAGCCCCCTGAAAAAACAGAACCTCGCTAGATGTCAGAATGTCCAAGTAAACAAGCACAATGCTAAATTTGCAAATATCGAATGAAATACACCTAAGGTTGAACCTGGAAAAAATGCATGAATAGGACTGAAGAGCTCATCAATACCTTTCAAGTGCTGCTAGAATCACGAAAACCGAATAAACAAGCAAAAAGCTATGAGCTCAAAGGTCCAAATGGGAGATCTGACTTCAAATAGCAATAAAATGCACCTAGCAAAATTTGGAAAAATTGTCTACACCACTACAAAGTGCTTGGAACCAACATTCCGACGATATCTTGTTTTCGAAAAACAGACTCTCAAACCAAAAGATATGGCCCCTAGAAAAGATCTATCCAATTAGGATCTTAAGAGCAAAAAATATGCCCCTAAGGGCTGCCAGGCGGTCCTCCATGTGACTGCAAGTTGCACAGTGGGTTTTAGAAAACCTGCCACTAGCAAAGCAATGGGTGGGTGGCAGTTTGTGGATGCATCCCTTACACTAGGTGACGAGTGCCCATGCCGCCTATTGCCTACTAAGCAACTAGGCGCTGGCAATATTGCCGCAGGCGGGAACCACAGGGCTTCGACCAAAATCATATTTTTTCTTAATTAAAAAATGAATTTAAAAATTCGAAAAAAGCACATCGACCACCATACCTAGACGACATACTGCAAACGCAATGACTAACAAAACGCTTGTGCAGGTTGCAGAATATGCCAATGACATAGGAGAATATTCCTGTAGAATATGCTAACTGATTGCAAACTAGTACCTGTGATGCCTGTAGATTGTATGAATTTGTACTGTACGGACAAAATGGTGATGGGGGCTAAAAATTCGAAAAAAACGTGTTGACCACCATACCCGAACGACATTCTGCAAACACAATGACTAACAAAATGCTTGTGCAAGTTGCAAAATCTTTGCAAAATATGCCAATGACATGGGAGAATATTCATGTAGAATATGTTGACTAACTGCAAACCGATACCTATGATGCTTGTAGATTGTACGAATTTGTACTGTACGGACAAAATGGCAATTGGGAGCTAAAAAAACCTTTGAGGGCCTAGGACAAGGGTTTTTGGGCCTTCTAGTAATGATGGGAGGGTCTGTTTTGGCCCAAAATATCAGCTACCTCCTGGATCTAGCAACCACCTCTCAACTTCAAACCCTTGTAGATCTAGCCTCACAAGTCCAATTTGGACAAAACGAAAGGCAAAACCAACTTTCTCAGACTCCCTAAACTCAATGGTGAGCTCAAATTTGACCAACAAGCTTCAAAATAAACCTGCAATAGAAACCTACAAAGTGGAAACCCCCAAATCTAGTGTTGCTTTCAAGTTTTTCTAATTCTCAAGGTAATCATATGATGCAAGAGAAGAGCATACTCAAGTTTACTAGATTCACCAAGAGCTTCAATCGAGCAATAGCTCATGCACAAAATTACCCTCAAATCTGAGGAGTTTGCAAATTTGAAACTCTGATACCATGTAGGAGCTGTAAATTAGCTCACACCCCAGAATCACCTACAAAACAAAAGATAACCTTCCATAAAAGAGTATGGCAAGATAATAGCTTGCTTGATATGATATGATATGATATAAAGTGTACAATGACCTTGCTTACAAAGGCAAGGTGAGAGATAGGATTAGACAAGTTCATGAAGACAAACAAAACTTGGACAAGGAAGAATCAACAACAAGCATTTTAATAAGTAATAGCCATCTAAAAACATGATTTTTGAGGCTCAATAAGACTATACCAGCAAGTCTTAAGGATAAAGGACCATTGATTCTCATCAATATTTAATATTATAGAATGCAAAGCCATCAACCCACTGAAGGTTATCAATAATCTAAAAACTAAACTTGATATTAACAAGATACTTCACCTTAAACAAAGCTTCATTCAAGATAGTAAAAGTGTTAGAAAGATTGACATTGATGTCAAAACCATAGAAGCATAAATCTGCAAAAAATCGCAGAAATCGCGATTTTTAAAAAATCGTGGCCATTCCCGATTTTTTCAGCCAAAAAATCGCGATTTTTTGGGCTGCGTCGACTGCCCAAAAAAATCTTTGAAAATCGCATTGAAATCGTATTAAAATCGAGTTAAAATCGTGAAAAAATCGGCAAAAAAATCGTAAAAAAACGTAACCCTAAAAAGCGCCACAAAAAACCCTAAAAAAACATGTTTTTGGGATAAATGTGCATCGCCAGTTTATTAACTTCATCCTCTGCAACTAAGACGACGCGTTTTCGTGCTGCGACTGGAGGGTGTGCGTTTTTTGTCCGCCGAAAATCCTCACGCGACCTGCAACCTGCGACCAGACTTTGTTGTTGCCGCCAATCATTTTCGATTCTTTAGGCGACCAGATAGGCAACTCAAATTTCCTCAAATTTCCTCTCTATATTCCTGGCCCTAGCTGCGTATTGAAATTTTCTGGCTGTGTACACTATGCAATTAAAATTATATAATTAAATAAATTTATTAAATAATATTTCAGTGTTCTATTACAGTTTATTTGAAAATTTAAAATGAAGTTAATGAACTTAAATTATATAATTAAATAATATTTTATGAAATATAGTATATGATATAATTAAATAAATTTATTAAATAATATATGTAAATATTAAATAAATTAAGTTTTTTAGAAAGCACAAGTTATATTATTAATTTTCATGTTTAAAATGAACTTAAATTATGTAATAAAATAAATTATTAAATAATATTTTCTAAAATATAATATATTATATGTTTCTACATTTTTTTATGTTTTTTTCAAATCCGATTTTTTCCCGATTTTTTCCCGATATTTTCACGATTTTTCAAAAAATCCTAATTTTTTGGTTTGCCGATTTTTTCCCCAAACGATTTATGCTGCTATGGTCAAAACAATGAACTTGGTATGGGATATAGATGATCAAATTGCCTTCTATTTTGAAGATTATCAAAGTTCATAAGTGAATCAAAGATCATCAAACTTATACACAGATTTGAGGTTAAACACAGATTTAAGGAGTATTCAAATCTATCAGAGTTCGTAAGTTTGAATGAATAAATAAATGAAGGATATTGCACAGTTCGACTGTTAAGAAAACAACTGAAACATACTCCGGAAATTGCACAGTTCGACTGTTAAGAAAACATCTGAATCATACTCCAGTTATTTTTAAAAAAAAAAGAAGAGAGACAAACAAAGTTGCTAATGTGATTTGTTATGAACAGATTTAATAGTCATACAAATCGATATTCCAAGACGTCTTTTTGAAAAATCAATAAACAAAAGTGATTAATTCTTTTTTTAAAAAGACGTGTTTCTTCCAGATAAGACGTCTTTAATAAACAAAGGTGTTTAAATCAAAAGACGCGTTTTTTCCCAGTTAAGACATCTTTGAAGACGTATTCCTTCATGTAGAGATGTTTCGGTACACTGCATCACCAAAAAGAGATATTCATTCGAATTAAAAAATGAAAAGACGTGTTCTTCTAATACGTTTCATTCATTTTACTAAAGACGTGTTAATCTTCACCAAACTAAAGTTGTTGACAAATGCGAATGTGTTACTCATTTAAAGACACAAGCAAAGATTTGTTTTTGAAAGAATATGACGTCCCTTGTAGAAAAGACATGTCCATGAAAGGATGCGAAGGGATGTATTTCATTAAAAAGAAATGTTCGATTTTGAAGGGATGTAATTCATCACTGAACAAACACTCATTTCTGAAGAGATGCAATTAATTCTTGGAGTCAAACAAATCCAGAAATAATAACAAATCAAGCACATAATGCAGAGATAATAAAAAACAATATGATTTGGTTAAGGCAAACAAAATTCAGATTTTCTTTATGAAGAGGTAGATTTTTGGATGCAAGTATGGATGTGTCTTTTCATCAGAAGGTTGCAGTTCTTGAGGAACATATATAAGTGTTTCTCAACTCAAAGTAGAAGTGTGGTTGTGTAATTGAAGACTTGTAGTTCAGTCAGATTCCTACCTCCTTGTATGGGCTGAAGGTGACTTCTTAGATCACATAGAGCAGATTGGAGAGTTGGGCTTGTGCAGATCAGATTGAAGGCAGTCTCACTTCCATCAAGTCAAGGTTTTTTTTTTGGTGCCTTGCATTAGGGGTTGGTGCTCCTTGTAGGCAGGTGTCTACTAAAATTATAGAGGTCTAGGTGTTCCTTGTAGGATATAGTCTACTAAATCATCTTGGTGTAAATCTGTAGGTTGGTGCCTACCTTGAAAAATTAATTCAATAAAGTTATATCACCTTGACGAAATTGGTTCATATTAAAATTGATTGTAATAAGTTTGAAAAGAGTAAAAATAAAAAGTTGTATTTGATTTACTGATTCACCCCCCCCACTCTCAGTAAATCTTTTGTGCTCTTCAATTGGTATCAAAGCAAGGTCCTTCTTAAAAGCTTAATCGCTTGAAGGAGATCCTTAAGAGCACATATGGCGAATCTAAGCAACACTGTGAAAGCACCCATCTTTGATGGGACTAATTATGCATTCTGGAATATCAAGATGGAAGCATACTTGAATGCACTTGGATTTGATGTATGGCAATCTGTTGTTGATGGGTACTCACCTCCAGCCACCCCTCCAACGGATCAAGCAGGGAAAAAGAGAAGTGAAAACAATGCAAAGGCTAAACATGCTCTTCTTTGCAGCCTAACAGATTCTGAGTTTACAAAAGTCATGAGATGCAAATCAGCAAAAGAAATTTGGGACAAACTTCAAAATATTTATGAAGGAGATGCAAAGGTTAAAAAAGCAAACTTGCAAACTCATAGAAGGAAGTTGGAGACTCTCAAAATGGAGGATGATGAAGATATTGCCTCATATTTTCTTCGAGTTGATGAAACAGTGAATATCATGAGGGGACTTGGTGAAGAGATCAAGGATAACTTCATTATTGACAAAATTCTAAGATATCTTTCTACAAAGTTTGAAGCCAAGGTTGCAGCATTGGAGGAATTAACAAACTTGGATCAGCTAACCAAAGATGAATTACATGGAATCCTTGCTGCCTATGAGATGAGGATTGAAGAAAGATCACCACAAAAGGAAGTCTCATTCAAAGCATCCAAAAAGGGCAAGAACAAGCATGAAGAAAAAGATGAAAAACCAAATGATGAAGCTGAATCTTACTTCATGGGTAAACTCAAGAAAGGAAAAGGAAAATACAAAGGAAAATTTCCTTTTAAATGTTTTAATTGTGGAAAAGTTGGACATTATGCTTCAAAATGTCCTCAAAATGAAAGCAGCTCTAGTGAAGAGGAAAAGGAAATTGGCAATAAGAAAAAGGGAAAGAAGAATTTCAATTCAAAGAAGAAATTTCAAAAACATAAGAAGAGTTTTTATTCAAAGAAAGATAGCAGCGCCTCCGAAGAACAAAGTGAAGATAGCTCAACCAATGGGGAAGATGAAATATTGTTTATGGCTGAATGTGAAGAACAAAATGTTGATCAAGAATGTGAAGAAGAAGAAGAGATAGATCAAGATGGAAATGAAGAAGAAGAAGTAGATCTTGAAGAAGAATTGCACTATGCTTACAAGAAAAATGAAGACTTGAAGAAGAAGGCTGCCAAGTACAAGTTGAAGATCAAAGAGATGACAAATGACTTGGAGAATTCAAGCAAAACCATTGAAGATTTGAGAGCTCAAATCATGGAAGCTGAAAGAAATGAAGAAGAATTGAAAAACAAACTCAATACAAAGGAGATGAAATGTGACAAGCTGGAGCAAGAGATAGCGATGCTAAAGTTGGAATTGGAGAAAACAAAGGTTCAACAGTCAAAGATTAATAAAGAATCCAGCAAGCTGATTGAGCTAATGAAGGCTCAAGATTTTCTTCAAAGCAAAATAGGAGGTGGTTTTGAAGAACAATCCAAGAAGGTCACTAACTCCAAAGAAGATTTCAAGACTTTTTCAAAGCAAGGTGAAGAAGAGTGGATAAGTGCTGATTCTAAAAGAAGATTGAATAGTAGGCACATCTATGCATTTAATGGCTATTGTTTTCTATGTAACAAATTTGGGCACAAGGCCTTAAATTGTAAAAATAAAGTGAAAAATAGTTCTAGCTACCTTAGGAGAGATTATAATCCTTTTACACCATTAATGAACTATAATAGTCTATGCTACAATTGTAATAACCTTGGGCACAAAGCACAAGCTTGTAGGACAGTTTTTAATGACTCTCCAAAACAAAACAAAATGGTAGATAAGTCTATTAAAAGGAAAGAAATACCTATCAAAGTACGGAGGAAAAAGGAGAAATCAATGAACATCCAAACGGCCTTACATGCTGAAAGTAAGAAGGATAGATGGTACATTGATAGTGGGTGCTCAAAGCACATGACAGGTGACAAGAGCAAATTCATCTCTCTTGAACCTACTGATGAAGGAACAGTAAGATTTGGTGATAATACAAGAAAACAAATAAAAGGAAAAGGAACACTTAGTCTAGATAATGGGAGAACAAAAACAGAAAATGTTTTGTATGTTAAGGGCCTAAAAGAAAATCTTCTAAGTGTTAGTCAACTTTGTGATCAAGGACATAGTATCACATTTCTTTTCTAATACATGTGATATCAAGAAAGATGGAAAGTTGGTTGCTCAAGCTGAAAGGAAACATAATTTGTATGTCTTAAAGGAGATAAGTTGTGAAAGTTGCAACTTAGTACAAGAGGATGAAAGTTGGTTGTGGCACAAAAGGCTAGGCCATCTAAACTTTGATAATATTGTCAAAGTTAGCAAATCAAATGCTGTGAGAGATATGCCAAGGATAACAAAACCTTCTAATATCATTTGTAGAGAGTGTCAACTTGGAAAGCAAACAAAGTCAAGCTTTAAGTCTAAGGAGCATTCTTCATCAAAGCCATTAGAACTCATACATACAGATCTTTGTGGGCCAACCAAATCCAAGAGCATGAATGGAGAAAGATATTTTATGTTGCTGATTGATGACTTCTCAAGAATGACTTGGGTTGCATTTTTGAAAGAAAAATCTGAAGCTTTTGATAAATTCAAAGCTTTCAAAGAGCTGGTTGAAAATGAAGCAAACAGCAAGATAAAATGTCTTAGATCAGATCGAGGAGGAGAATTCACATCAAAGGAATTTGAAAATTTCTGCATAGAACATGGAATTAAAAGGCAATTTTCTGCAGCAAGAACCCCTCAACAAAATGGGGTTGTAGAAAGGAAAAATAGGACGGTTCAAGAAATGGCAAGGGCAATGCTAAATGAAACCAAGATAGCAGATTCCTTTTGGAAGGAAGCAATTCATACAGCAGTTTACATTCTGAATCGTGCACAAATAAGAGTGAACAATGAGAAGACACCATATGAACTTTGGAAAGGAAGACCAGCAACTGTCAAGTACTTCAAGATTTTTGGAAGCACTTGCTACATTAGAAGAGATGAAGAAGATTTGAGCAAATTTGACACAAGAGCAGATGAGGGAATCTTTCTTGGCTACTCATCAAAAAGTAAGGCATATAGATGCTACAACAAAAGAACTCACAAAATTGTTGAAAGTGCTAATGTAAGAATTGATGAAGGAAAGCAATTCAAAGAAGTTGGACAAAGTGATCACCATGTTCAAACTATGAATGAAGAAGACAAAGGATGAGGACTCCCAAGAGGAAGAAAAGGAGGAAGAGGCAAAAGAAGGAGAATCTTCACAAAAGACTCCCATGAAGACACCAAAGACACCTTCCAAGTTTGTTCAAAAGAACCATCCTGAAGATTTGATCCTTCAAGATAGATGTAGATCTACAAGGAGAATGGTGAATTACAATGAAGATTGTCATGCAGCTTTCCTATCTCAAGTTGAGCCCAAAACTTTTGAAGAAGCAAGCAAAGACAAAAGTTGGATTGATGCAATGAATGAAGAATTGGATCAAATAGAGAAAAATGAAACTTGGGAAATTGTTCCAAGACCAAAAGATAAGAATGTAATTGGCACAAAATGGGTTTTTAGAAACAAATTAAATGAAGATGGTAAAGTCACAAGGAACAAAGCAAGGTTAGTGTGCAAAGGCTATGCACAAGTTGAAGGAGTAGACTTTGAGGAAACCTTCGCACCAGTTGCAAGGATTGAAGCAATTAGAATGTTTTTATCCTATGCAAGTCACAAAAAGTTTAAGGTGTATCAAATGGACATCAAATCTGCTTTTCTTAATGGAGATCTAGAGGAGGAAGTTTATATTGAACAACCTGAAGGCTTCCTACTATCAGAAGACATGGATTATGTGTGCAAGTTAAAGAAAGCTCTCTATGGGCTTAAACAAGCTCCTAGAGCTTGGTATTCTAGACTTGACAAGTATCTCAAAGAACAAGGTTTCAAAAGAGGAGATGTAGATAGCAATCTATACATCAAAGAAGAAGATGGATGTTTGTTGATTGTGGTGGTATATGTAGATGACATCATTTTTGGTGGAGACAAGGACAGAATGTGCAAAGAATTTTCATCATGTATGCAAAAAGAATTTGAGATGTCAATGTTGGGAGAATTATCCTTCTTCCTTGGGCTGCAAATTTCACAATTAAGCAAAGGTATTTTCATCTCCCAAACCAAATATGTGAAAGAAATGTTAAAAAGGTTTAGGATGGAAGATTGCAATCCTGTTAGTACTCCTATGGTTACAGGTTGCAAGCTAAGTAAAGATGATGAATCCCAAGAAGTGAATCAAACACTTTATAGATCTATGATTGGAAGTTTATTGTATCTAACTTCTACAAGACCAGACATAATGCAAGCTGTTGGAGTTGTGGCAAAATTTCAAGCAGCACCAAAAGAGACACATGTTCATGCGGTAAAGCGTATATTCAAGTATTTGAAAGGCACAATGGAATATGGTCTATGGTACCCTAGTAGCAATGATTTCACTCTTGAAGCATTCACAGATGCTGATTGGGCTGGCAATGTGGATGATAGAAAAAGTACAAGTGGAGGAGCCTTTTTTCTTGGAGGAAATTTAGTGTCTTGGATAAGCAAAAAACAAGAATCAGTTTCTCTATCTATAGCAGAAGCTGAATATATTGCAGCAGCAGCATGTTGCACTCAACTTTTGTGGATGAGGCAAACTTTAAAAGACATCAAGGTAGAGTATGATCATCCTTGCACTATATATTGTGATAATACTAGTGCAATCAATATATCCAAGAATCCAGTGATGCACTCAAGGACCAAGCACATACCTATTAAGTATCACTTTTTGAGAGAACAAGTAGAAGAAGGACAAGTGTGTTTAGAATACATAACTACAAAAGAGCAAACTGCTGATATATTTACTAAACCACTTCCAAGAGATACATTTGAATATCTAAGGGACAAATTGAGAGTTGTTCCACATCCATCAAGTTAATTGATGGAAGCATGTATTCAGGGGGAGCTACGCACAAAATCTTGTAGCTTCATGGAGCTGAAATATTGTTGAAGACCCCTTGCCATTGATGTCAAAGGGGGAGAAATTGGACACAGGGGGAGCAAAAAGAAGAGAATCAAGTTGCCCTTGAAGAGGTTGCCATCAATGACAAAGGGGGAGATTGTTAGAAAGATTGTCATTGATGTCAAAACAATGAACTTGGTATGGGATATAGATGATCAAATTTCCTTCTATTTTGAAGATTATCAAAATTCATAAGTGAATCAAAGATCACCAAACTTATACACAGATTTGAGGTTAAACACAGATTTAAGGAGTATTCAAATCTATCAAAGTTCGTAAGTTTGAATGAATAAATAAATGAAGGATATTGCACAGTTCAACTGTTAAGAAAACAACCGAAACATGCTCTGGAAATTGCATAGTTCGACTGTTAAGAAAACATCCGAATCATACTCCAGTTATTTAAAAAAAAAAAAAGATGAGAGACAAACAAAGTTGCTAATCTGATTTGTTATGAACAGATTTAATAGTCATACAAATCGATATTCCAAGACGTCTTTTTGAAAAATCAATAAACAAAAGTGATTAATTCTTTTTTTAAAAAGACGCGTTTCTTCCAGATAAGACGTCTTTAATAAACAAAGGTGTTTAAATCAAAAGACGCGTTTTTTCCCAGTTAAGACGTATTCCTTCATGTAGAGATGTTTCGATACACTGCATCACCAAAAAGAGATATTCATTCGAATTAAAAAATGAAAAGACATGTTCTTCTGATACGTTTCATTCATTTGACTAAAGACGTGTTAATCTTCACCAAACTAAAGTTGTTGAAAGATGCGAATGTGTTACTCATTTAAAGACACAAGCAAAGATTTGTTTTTGAAAGAATATGACGTCCCTTGTAGAAAAGACATGTCCATGAAAGGATGCAAAGGGATGTATTTCATTAAAAAGAAATGTTCGATTTTGAAGGGATGTAATTCATCACTGAACAAACACTCATTTCTGAAGAGATGCAATTAATTCTTGGAGTCAAACAAATCCAGAAATAATAACAAATCAAGCACATAATGCAGAGATAATAAAAAACAATATGATTTGGTTAAGGCAAACAAAATTCAGATTTTCTTTATGAAGAGGTAGATTTTTGGATGCAAGTATGGCTGTGTCTTTTCATCAGAAGGTTGCAGTTCTTGAGGAACATATATAAGTGTTTCTCAACTCAAAGTAGAAGTGTGGTTGTGTAATTGAAGACTTGCAGTTCAGTCAGATTCCTACCTCCTTGTATGGGCTAAAGGTGACATCTTAGATCACATAGAGCAGATTGGAGAGTTGGGCTTGTGCAGATCAGATTGAAGGCAGTCTCACTTCCATCAAGTCAAGGTTTTTTTTTTTGGTGCCTTGCATTAGGGGTTGGTGCTCCTTGTAGGCAGGTGTCTACTAAAATTATAGAGGTCTAGGTGTTCCTTGTATGATATAGTCTACTAAATCATCTTGGTGTAAATCTGTAGGTTGGTGCCTACCTTGAAAAATTAATTCAATAAAGTTATATCACCTTGACGAAATTGGTTCATATTAAAATTGATTGTAATAAGTTTGAAAAGAGTAAAAATAAAAAGTTGTATTTGATTTACTGATTCAACCCCCCCCCTCTCAGTAAATCTTTTGTGCTCTTCAAAAAGTTCTTTAAGATTTAGGCAAAGAATATTGTTTGAAGTTTTTAATCGCCCCATATCAAAGATGTCACTAAACTCAATAATGGCTTTACCGTTCCATGCCTTAGCAGAGCACCTTTGCAACAAAGCAAGGGATTTGCTATTCCAATATAAGTTCCACTAAATGGAACTAAAACTATAGAAATTGCCCCCCTCTTTATTTAAGGCATCACAAACCTCTCACAGCCTCCCAGGCCCTCCATATGTTGCAAAACACACTAGAACTAGAAGGATTAACAAAAACAATGCCAAAAAAAATGTTGTGGGTGGAAGCCATTCCACTATTTGGCTTCCTTAGAAACAAGAAGCTGAATATTGTTTTTGAACAAGGTTTTCCATGGTTCATTAACTGAAAAATGCCTTAATAATCCACTTAGTAGCTAGAGCCACACCTTCGGTTTTAAGGTTCATAAGACCCAAACCACCTTTAGATTTATCCAAGCAACACCAATCCCATTTTACAACATGTCTCTTCTTACTACATTTACCATCAAACCAAAGATAGATTCTTAACACCTGTTGAATCTTCTCAACTTGACAACTTCCAAATAACTAGGTAGAGGCATAATAAATACCATAGGATGAGAGAACCTTTTGATATACTTAATTGTACCAACATGAGACAAAAATTGAGTATGCCATGTCATGTACTTCTCAATTTTCCAAAGCATCTGATCCCACATACTCTTCAAGGAAGGATTAACAAAGAATGTAATACCTAAGTACCTTACCATTCTTGAAGGCCCACCCCACTGTCAATTGCTTTTGAGAAACCAGTTTGGAGGAGAGTCCAATCAACTTAAAACAATAGACTGAGAAACCAGTTTGGAGGAGAGTCCAATCAACTTAAAACAATAGACTTATTATCAGAGATTTTTGTTCCAGATACCATACAATATTTATTAAGTCTATTCATCAAATTCTCGAAGTCATCTTCTTACAAATCAAAGAATAAAGTAGTATCATCTACAAACTAAATATTTAGCAAAGTTTCATTATTAGGTAATCTAATCCCTTTTACCAATCTACCAAGCAAATTAGACCTTAATAAATAATGGACATTAGGAGCAATGACAAATAGAGCAAGGTCAAGTGGGCAACCCTACCTAATAGATCTTTGCAAAAAAATAGGTTTTGTAAGTGACCCATTAATGTCAATCTAGGTATAAGCATCTTTAAACAACACTTTAATCATATTGCAAAATTCAGAAGGAAAGCCAAATGACTATAAAACCAAAATAACTAAGTTGCCGGTTCGGGTATGGGACCGGGCACGGGTACGGGATACAGGTACACCGGTACGGCAATTTTTTTCCCTGAAATACGGTACATTTGGGTATGGCCGTATTTATATATGCAAAAATTTAAAAATATACAAAATTGTAAATACATTTGATATTATGATATAGTATATTTCATCAATCATCAGTCATCAATTCATCATTGAATAATTGATCAATGGTAGTGATAAAGATAAATGCCAATTGATAGTTCAAAATTTCAATATTATGTCATATATCATATATGTCTAAAGTCACAATTCAAATGAAGATCATTACAATTACAAGCTTACAATGATAATAGGGATCTGACGATAAACCATCTAGTTATTACAATATTGGATTAATGTCAATGTTTATACTGAAATAAATATTTTATAAATCCACTAAATTGACAAGCAACATTTAAGAAGCTGATAATGAAATAATACCTTTGAAATTAATTTGAAACCCAAGCTAAAACAGATCACAAACTACTGCAACAAAAAAGGATGACTCAAATTAACATTTTCTGCCTGGCAGCACCCTGGGAGCACCCTGGGAGTGCCTAGGAGTGCCTGGGAGCGCCCTAGGAGCGCCCAAGAAGGACCCACAAAGAACCCGGGGCTGCCTAGGCACTCCCAGGGCGCTCCCAGGCACTCCCCAGCAAGGACCCGTGCCCAAACACTCCAGGAGCGGGCACGCCAGGCAAAAATGAAGAACCCAGTAACATAGCAAAATAATGAATGACCACCCTACTCTTATCATATCCTTTCTCAAAATCCAGCAACAACATACATGCATTTTGGTTGGTTCTTTTGGCCCAGTCTAATGCCTCCCAGCTAGTTATAAGATTCTCCAAAAGTATTTGCCTTTGATACATTAGTTTGGATCTCATTAATAATTCTAGGTAGAATCAGTTAACCTCAAGGCTAAATTTTTTGCAATTTATAAGAAACATTCAACAATTTTATGAGTCTCCAGTTTTTTATTTGAGCCTTATCTACTCCTTTTGGTAGTAATTTAATAGTGCCCATGTTAATTTTATCACCAAGAGAACCCTTTTCAATAGCTACCTTATAAATTGTCAACAAGTCATCCACTATCCAAGAGGAGTTGGCTTTATAAAATTCAATATGCAAACCATCAGCCTCAGGAGATTTGACATTCTTAGAAGTCTTGATAGCATTAAGAATCTCCTCTTTACTAATCTCTTTTTTTAGACTCTCAGAATCCTCCACATTAATCCTTTTAGCAATGATTCTTTTACAGATTTCCTGGGCCTGTTTACACTCCACATTACTATCTTCTGCAAAAACCAAGTTCTGATAAAAGTCTTTAAATAATCCTTTCTTATCATTATTGCTCATGCAGAGACCTCCATTCCCCCAAATTGGTCCAATGGCCTCCTTGATATTCTTCACCTTGTTTTGATAAATGAATTTGCACAAATTTGTGTTTTTAAAGAAATTTTAAGTAATTTTTTAACTTAACGAGTTTTTGCTGAGTCAGAAATTTTGGTCTGATGAGTCTGCGTAAACCAACTATGGTCTTGATAATGATGTCCATTGTTCTGACAATGGAGATGAGGATAATGATGGATTGTTTTTTTCTTGTGTTGATGCATACATTAATCTTGATGATGCTGTCAGTTCACTTCCTGACAGATTGACTATTATGAATGAAGTAATTAAGCACATGATGCCTAAGCCAAAAGAAGTTGAAATGAACGTAAATTTTTAAAGTGTTTGACTATTGAACTCATAAAGAAGATGGATAACTTGCGGACATTGTCTTCCAAAGGCTCACATACATTTACAGATAGTGACATACATTGGGGAAAAATAACACTTATCAGGTGGTTGTTGCTTTAGTCAAACTTGTATTCATTGCAATAAGAGGAGTCACTCTTCAGATAATCACTTGTATAGCTTCACTTGCTCTCTTCTTCAGATAGTACATAAATCCCTTCAGTTTTTTTCACAGACAAAATCATAATTCAAAAGTTTGGTAGCATAATCAGTTGCAGTCAAAGCCCCTCATGATGACTCAGGATGTAAGTTTCCTTTGCTTGATTACCACCAAGTCAATACAGATAAATAGCACAGGATGCCAAAAATATTTATCAGTTGAATTTAATCACAACACACGCTTCATTTTCCATGATGCCCAAAAGAAAGAGGCCAAGTCAATAGCATTTGATCAGATACAAGGGTTACTGAATGTACAAGTTGAATTGTGAAAGGATTTTGTTGGAATAACCGCACCTAGAAATTTGTCTATACAGAACTAGATGAAAACCATTTATAAGAAAATATGTTTATTTTAAACTAAGATCTTCATATATGCTTAAAAATCAAAATCATGGGGATTTTAAATTTTAGACAGGCAATTAATAATAAGCAGTTGTATCCTAGACTCACTAATCTTGACATGTTTTCAAGAATATATAAACGTTGACCTTCCAATGGTTCAACTGAATTATGTTAAAAGTTTCTTTAACTCAAACACTCTACAAGTTCTAATAATAATGCCAGCAGTTTGAGGTGACAATTATGTGGTGACAAACCTGCATCCTTGTCTTTGCTAATTCAATGGGAGAACAAGTAATGCATGCCAAAGCACGTGCCATTGCTCCAGCTACTAATGGTGCATATGGTGTGAATTCAGGTGCATTCTTATGTGAAAATTCTTCAAGCCAATCTCGGAAAATGTCATAGCAGGGCATGTAAATTCCAACCTGATTGCAATCAATCAAATTTAATGAACTTTCAGAATGAAAATCAAAATATAGTAAGCACAAACATTGATAAGAGGTTTAACCAAAGCATCAAAATGCAACCGGATTCTTATGATGCATATTTGATTGTACCAAAATCTATTAAATTTGGAAATGTTAGTATGCCAAATATCGTCACTAGGCACTTGGGCCTGTAATTTACAAATAAATAGGCTGTTCTTGAAAAAAGAATGAACATCTGTTTCATCATACTTTAAAAATTGCAAGAGCATTGCATTGAATTATGGAAATCATGGAGATCCTACAGCAATAAAAGTGAGTAACTTAACTATTCACACATGCAAATAATTGACATCATATCCAATTTAATCCTACCTAGACATAAATCTCTCATAAAAGTATAAGAAGTCTTGTAACTGCAAAGAAGACCAATCTCCCTAAAGGTTGATTTACATTGTCTTGACCATAAAAAGGAATAGAAACATGACCAACAATTGCCCATAAATCTTTCCCTTAATTCTTGATCATCCATGTGTCTCTTAGCAGTGCCCCACAGAAGCTATTAGATCTTGTTTTGCATTCCCCAAAGAAATATAACAATGTTACTTATTGTTCTACTAAAAAAGCCAGAAAAGCTCATAAAAAACTATCCGAGATGAGCACATCTTGATTGGTGACACTGGACAAGAAGTATCCACCCCAATGCTTCTTAAAGGCAATTCAAGTTTTCAAATTGTTGTGCAGCTTGAACAACTATTGTTCTTCACAACTGGGTCCCACGTTTAATAAATGAAACTAGGAGAATTTTGTCTAACCCCATCATAAAATAGCAATAAAATTGCTTTGCATTCTTCCCTCTTCAGTCTTTTCAAACAACCTCTTGAACCTCCAATTAAAATTTGAACATGCAAATGTGAAGAAGAGCCTTGTAAAGATTCGGGTAAAAGGATTTATCAGATCTTACAATATTTTGCTGCACTTCAATGCCCTATTACTTCTCCAATTATTTATTTTGTATTTTATTTGTTAATCCTTCCACAAAAGATCCCTTTTGTGCTAAGCATTTTCAGATAAAAAGGGGGTTGAACTAGCTGCCATCTAAATAATGGAAAGGTCTAGAACAGATGCTGCCAAGCCCTAAGCATTACACAGATGTTCATATTCTCTTCAATGTCTGCCAAATTTGCTTGCAACCATTGAACCATGGATTCTAAACATATTGCTTCACCGCACACATCAAAGAAAATTTAAAGACCTTGGATTCCTAGATGTGTGAGGCATTTCAAATTCTGAATCTAAAAAATTTTTGCCATCACCACACAGCTCAAGCCATACCTGAATCATGCTGCACCTTATTTACAAATGGGATTAATAACAAGGCCACCACAACTTAAAGTACTGTTCATAAGTTTCATGTCATGAAATGTATCTCTTTGTTTGCCCCCTTGCTTCCCTCATACATGTTGCATTAATAGTGTTTCTAATTTGTTAAAACTAGATAAGTAAGGTAAGATACAGATATTAGGGCAATAATATCTCCAGCCAGCGATTAGTTGTAGAGGGATGTTTCCCTACCAAGAGAAGGAATAATTGATAGTTGTGTCTCTTCCCTCCCCACCGTGGAGAATATAAAGGGAAGAACTCCTCAAAGGGAAGGGGATCATGAGGGAAGAATAAATAGAAAAAAGTCTACAGCAGCAGAAATATATATAGAATATATACAAGCAGATCTAGCAGAAAAATAAAGACAAAGAAGAATGATTATCATTGGAGCAGAAATATATAGAATGAAATATAATCAGATTTTAAGGCAGATATATGAACAGCAATTAAGGACAGAAATAGGAGTATTTCCTGAGCATAGCAGCAGATACATTAATACGATATACTCAGATTAGAAGAAATATGTGGGAAGAAGAGTTGGCTCAAGAGAGATAAATGAAGACAAATGATAAATCAATAAGGGAAGTAAGTTTAATAAAATTATAAATAGACATATATACATATAAATATACAAGTCCAAATCAATTAGAAATATATATATAATAAATTATGTAATAATGATGCTTGCAGCAATTATTAATCTTTATTAGTAATTATTCATTGGTTTAATCTAATTGTTTCTCTTTGAGCAATGTCTTCTAAATATTAAAAACAGATCTAACAGCGAGGCGATTGGAGCAGATCAAATTTAATTATCTGTACTCAAAGGCAGAATCAGTAGTTATTACAATTACTGCTGTGAATATAGCCATCTTAGGTGTTAATAGATATTGTGGTATGCTCTATCATGATTAATGCATGTAATGATATATTTATTATTGATATATTTTTTGTTTGTTTTACTCATCAAGCAACCATGAGGAGGAACAGGGGAAATACCAGTAGGTTGAGCAGGTACTACACTTCTTTCTAAGTAGGCCACTCCACAGTGGATGATTGTGTGTCTGCCACTGGGAGCCAAGGGGGTGAGTATCCGCCCTTGGGCTTAGGGAGAGGATGTGTACGGGCCTCCTATGGTAGCCTTCTCCCCAACTTTTACATGGTTTGGTTGTTGGGATAGACTTGAGGAGTTTCAATCACAAGAGGGATGGATAAGGATGGATAGGGAAAGCAAGTACAAGTGTATCCCCTAAGCATGCCACCCCATATTGGATGACTGTGTGTCTGCCTCTTGGGGCCAAGAGGGATAACATATATGCTCTTGAGCTTAGATGGATAACTTTGGGCAGACTTATCATATTTCCCATCCAATTCCTATAACGATTGAACTTACATGGATATGGTGTAGTTTGCATATACATTTGACATAGTTAAGTAATTACATTGTTCAAATAGATTAAGACAATTATTATATATGTTTGATTATATGAATTATATTCCAATATCATCTAACATGGATGCAGGACCTAAACCAAGATTCATCTTTCTTAAAGCATCTAATTGGTAAGTTATAACCCTAACTACATTGATCTTGTGATTCAAGGGTAAGATCTAGGGCAATCCCAAAAGGGGACATTACAATTTGGCAGTAGAAAATTAGGGAAAAACTTTTACAACAGAAACTGAATCAACAATTTAAAAGCAAAGACAGGCAATCAGAGATTTCACAGCAAGAAACCTGGACAAGGGAGAAAGAAGAAGGGTGTAATCATGCCAAAACTCCTTGCTATTCGTCAATATCTGTCAGATAAATATCACCAATTAATAATACTCCTTACTATTCTATCAATTGGATTTGGCCAAAGTGGGGAATAGGGACTCGGGAGATGTGTATTAAGGCCAGACATTGGAACCACAGAAGCAAAGATCTGCAAAAAATCATAATTAATCACAAGTATACTTGAACCATAAGTTTTGGCAGTTTTCCCTATAAAAAAATCACAATTTTATTTGTGAATCGCCAGCACCGATTTTTTGCACTTTCTCCTAGGTAATCGTGATTTAAACACCCAAATCATGGGTTATGCCAATTTTTACCATTTTGACCAATTTTGAATTCAACAAGCAATTTTTTGGTCAGGATAGGATTTAACACGCATTTTTTACATTTGTTAGATTGAACACATTTTACTTGTTATTTTCCTGTTGTAAGCAGCAACAACAACTCTCATGACTTTTCCTTCATCAACTTGGCTCATTCAAATTGCAAGTTCATACCTAGGATCGTTCAAACTTTAGATTTCAAGTATGTTAAAGAAATTCCATCAAAATGCAAGATACAATGACATCATATTCACAATTAATTTCAATGACTACTGAAGGCATTTGTATAGTCTATTTATTTTGTTGGTTTAACATGTTATCATTAAGTGTTTGATAGCCTCCCACTCCTACCTTGTTGACTTAAAGTAATAGAGTATAGTTCTCCAATAACTAGCAAAGCCATTTTATTGGAAGTCTTCAAGTGTAGAATAAGCTGCAATTAGCTTGTTTCCCAATGCATTGTCTCTTGAATTTTCTCAAAATTTTGAAATCTGCCACAAATAGCTTTTGAGCATTAAAATTTTATAGTTCACAAATTTGCACAAAGATGTTAAAATTTGATTTGTACAAATCATAGATTGCAAACTCAGTGAGGCACTAAGTACTCGAAATTATTTTTTTAATGTGTGAGTACCTATGGGGTTTACTTACAGAGATTTTTTGCTGAGTATTTGGAAAATCTCGGTGAGTCTGACAACTTGACACACTGCACCAGTAATGTAGAAAAATGCATGGGTTAACACTCAAAAACTTTGTTTTTCTGGCTTTATAAGCATTGTTTTTTGTCTTTTAAAAAATTATGAAAATGATGTGCACCATGAAGGTCTATGTGGTTTTCAAAGTCATCATTTGCACTACCCCTAGATCTCGCGAGAAGCATTGCCCCCAAACCCCCACCAGCTCATTTGATACATTTTGTAGCTGTATTGCGCATAAAAAAAAAAAAATTTCAAAAATTTAAGTGTTTTTTAAATTGTCGAATTTCAGTGAGTCAAAAACTTTTGGCTTGTCAAGTACTCTCCAAGTCCGAATTTGCGAACTATGATTCAAATAGTAGCCTTGATCCACACATGAAACCCAAATCTGTTTCTAGTTTTCATAAAGACAAATTAAACTATGAACATTGCATAGGAAATGTTTGCCTTCAATTTATATCACACAAGTATTTCATTTCTGTCTTCGTAAATTTCAAACAAAATTTGATGTTCAGTATTTCATTTTTGTTCTCTAATCTCTATAATCTATACTATTAAAATGCCTTTAACTTTAGAAAACAGCAGGCTTTTCTATCTTTTGGTGTGTTTCTGCATTTTTTGAAGTTCCAATTTTTCCCTGATTTGTTGAAAAATTTTAATCTTTTGGTTTACCAATTTTTTTCCCAAACATTTTTTGGCTGCTATAGTTGGAGCCAATATACAAAACAAGGATAGAAAGTCAAAAACACAATCTACAGCAGATGATTGCTGAATTAGAAATTAGACTCTTGAAATCAAAAATTTGACTGCAGAAATCTAAATCAGAGATATGAACAGTGATACATACCGAGTGGGGTGCCAAATACACCATAAATGTACAGCAGGAGGGCAGAATAATACCCTTCATAATTTTTGTTGGAATGTGAAATCAATTTTATTGTTATTCGAGCAATGATGAATAGTCGACATTGAGTCCCACGGTAGTCTACTCAGGTATGCATCAAACGTAGTTGAAGGCCTTCTATATAACCAAAGGTTGAAGTGACGGGGGGGTTGCAAAGGGGTTGTCGTTGCCCACCTGCCACACCAAAGGTGTTTTCTGACGAATACGAAATTTTTTTGGGGGGACTTACTATTTATGGTAATTTTTACAAATGTTTGACATGTAGTTGCATGATTCACACTTTCTATTTTTGGAAAGTTTTGTTCAACAAGGACTCTGCAACTCGGGTTTCGTATGCATTTTGAATTCATTATTTCTGTACATTCTAAGGGTTGTTGTAACTACAAATTATTCTTGAGAAATAAAATTGAAAGATCTCTGCCTGTGGTTTTTCCTGGTATAATTTTACTAGTTTTTCTACGTAAATCTGTCTAATTTGTGCTTATAGTTTTTCTCTTATTAATTCTCCGCTGTAATGTTTTCTCACAATTTTAGTATGCAGCTATCTGAAATTCAGAGATAAAAAGAAAATCTCAGAAATGGAAAGGGTCTGATTACTAGGCTTCATGTACCAGGATGTGACTGCAAAGATATATGCAGTTCTGCCTGATATCGCACAGGCAAATTAAAAGGATGTGTGTATTTATTATCCAAATATGCAGGAATCAGTAATAAAGGTTAAGAGTTGGATACTCACAGTTGGCACTGCCAATAATAGGCTAGCATTTGTACCTCTCCAAAGCCGAAAGATTCCCTCCTAAACAAAACATAAAACAAGCTAAAATTCAATTGAAAGGAGGGTCACTAATAATCATCTCAAATAACAAGTCAAAATAAGAAAATGCATACAGGGGATCCACATTCCCATTGTACCTTCCTCAAACAAAGATACCTGTTGACTTATCTTGCAAAAGGCATCAAATGGACCTTTGTACTGAAAAGCCAAACCATAAAACAAATCCCTCCATCAAGGATTGCAAACCAGAGATTCAATCAAAATGAAACCAAATTATACCATATAAAACATGTCACATTGCAATTAAAATTGTTCCAAATCCTTACCACCTCTGACCTCGCAAATTGCATGTTGTGGTGAGGAAGGACTGCCCCACCTACCTGAGCTTGCAGTCTAGTCTGAAAATAAAGGAAAAATTTATGACATGAAAGTTTTTTAACAAAGTATTAAGAATAAATAAAAGTTGGCAGGCTAATAGTTGAGAAAAGTGTTATTAACTGCCAATTTTGACACACGTAAGAACAATATGCACGGTAAGCATAGCATACTTATTATTTTTTCATTTTTCCTAGTAGATCTTGGATTAGGTTATTCCAAAGGTGAGTGATATAGCAGCATTATGTGTTCTTTACAGCTAGTTAGGAAAGTACAATATGGCTGCAAAACATAAGAATGACATAACAGAATATAACAGTAATGATCAATCAGCTATGACTGCAAATAACAGCAAAATGATGATTATCAATTACCAAAAGAATGTACATAAAAATTAGTTGTCATCAAAGATGCCTTCTAAAAAATATTTATTTAATTAATGTATTAAAATGCCTTTGGCACTATAACCAAAAAATGAATGTTAGCTAGATTAAACCTAAGAATCCTCAATGTTGCATATTAGCGTTTTAATTTGTCTCCTTCAAAACAACTCACACCAGAACAGTGTGTGAGTTGATACCTCTCTTCAAATTATGTGGGGAACCTCCCTGAGATGTAAAACTACCCTTGACACTAAGCTATAGACAAAATATATAGTTATTCACAGTATACAATATTTTCTTTGGGAGGATTTGCATGAAATGAAACAACTACCTATCCACTTGTCTTTTTTCATTGGATATGAGCACAAGACTAGTAACGGCTCTTGTCTCACAAGCCAAATTTTCAGATACTGAATGAAAGCAACCAACTCTAAAAATGAACGAAGCAACCTCCTACTGGCTAAAACAGAGACCAGCAATCAGATGCAAACACAATTCTAAAAGAAATAACAACTTAGATCAACAACATGATTTCAAAAACTAAATAGCTAGTTTGCAAACAAAGTTGCATCCTAGACGAATAAAAAATATCAATACAAATATTGACACTTATCATTCAGTTTAAGACTCTCAGTCTTCACAAGGCTGATTTAGGCACCTTTCTCATTCACTTAAGTCATTTGAAACAAGTCATCAACATCCACTCCAAGCACCTATCCTTGATGTACCTGCCTTTTAAGTTCAGTCAAACAAATGCTAGGCACCATTTTCAGTTAGTCTTGTCAGTCTAGGTGCCTATTCTCATCCATCATGCCACTCAAAACATCATTTTAGATCCTCCCAGGCACTATTTTCACCTGCTCTCACCATTAAGTTCCTGCTGCTCACTGCCTCATGACTGCTAGGCACACTTTCAAGAGCCTCGTGTCACTAACTCACCTGCCAGTTAGGTACCTGTTTTGGCTGATGCTTTATAACAGACCTCTCCTTCTGCCACTTAACGTTGATAAAGCGCAGACCTAGGCACCCTTTTATGTATGCTTTGATACTACAAATGATTGCTAACTGACTTTTAGGTAACTTTATCTCATTGCCATCTTTTGTTCAGTCCTATATTTCTGCTATATCTGCCCTGGAATGCTTCTCAGCAGATTGATATGAAGGAATGGTGAGTTTCATTTATATAAATACATAATCGTTGCTTTAATTTATTTTTTAAACTGATCGGCCCTATTCCATCACAAGGTCAAAAATAATTGTTCTTTTGAAAACTCCATAGGAGTTCAACACTGCCTTCACTATTGCCTCCACAAAAAGAACTAGACAAACTCCTGACTGCTCCAAAGCAGAAGTTTGCTGTCCGAATTCTGTTTGACAACAAACCACCAAGGCAATGTCCGCAGCAGACCCGGCTTAAGCTCTGCACTATGCTTTGTTTCCTGATGTTCTGATTCTGCCATACCCTATGGCGGTTTCTTGTATCCTTGCCTCACCTGTGAATTATACAAACCTTGTGATTTAGAAAGGATCAGGTCCAGCCCTTCCTTTACTTGGTGAAGGTGTGGAATAGGTATTATATCCAAATGTGCCATTTCAAGATTAAAATGCTCCTTAGGTGGATTCTTTAATATTTCCATTTTGATCTTCAGATGCAGATTCTCCTTTTCACATGCAGCTTGCAAATTTTCCAGCTTCTCCACCCCATGTTTCAAGTCTGCCGCATGTTGTATGAGCTGCAAAGGAATTTTTGGCTCAAAGTAGTAGCTCATGCTGATGAACCACTCTGTTAGGTGCTTCAGCCTCTGCGGCCTACAAATCTACCAACTCAATTTTGCACATGAGTGAATTAGGTTTAGGTACATATTTTAGGGTATTGAAAACAGGAAACTATAAGTGTGCAACTCATATTCAATGCCAATCTATACTAAGGCAATCCACCACGTCACTCACATTCTGCAGTAAGGCTACACCCAACCTCACCCCTACGCCCGATATCAGCCCTAAAATATTAGAAAAATAAACTTGGATGAGATAGAGGAGTTGTCTTTCAGGCCACCCGCCTTTGTGCAAAGCCATAGTGAGATTTCTTTCTATTTACCTCATATATTGTTCAAATATTGTACCATTGTGTTTGAACCTCAAGACCAGAGTAATCCAAACCTTGCTAATCCACTTAAACCCGTAGTGAGCTATATTGCACAATCATTACACCACAAACTTTCCTCCACGCATTCACTAAACATACCACACACACTTAGGCATGTACCCTATTTTCAATAAACTAATGCACGTACCCTGAACCCGACTAACTCACAAATACAAAAAGAAAGAATTTGTCATGCCATGCGTCCTCATAATTCTTAAATTTGCCCAAATTGACAGGCACCAGCACTTTCCTCCAGTATTAGCCAATCTAAGAAGTTTAGACAACCATCTGAGGGCGTGTGAACATGGTGCTTACATTAACATTACACCACAAACCCTCGAGGGGCATCTAAATTTTTCAGAAGTGGCGTGTTAAATTAATAAAAAATTAAGCTATCGCTGATAGATAAACGATAGAGAAATCCAATTGAAAATGCCACGCATTTTAAGGTTATAAATTTAGTTCGTTTAACATTTTGAATGAAATTTTGAAAATAAAAAACCTTGATGACGTCCAAAGGATTGAAAATAATGGCGGAAAGAACAGCAGCTCCGCCACCAGCCAGCACTCGCTCCTTCCATCCAACGTCACCATGCCTCGATGTTTTATTCGCTTCCCCATACGCGTGTAGAGAACGAAGGTGGTTTTGCTCTGATTTCGAGTCTGCCATTTACAGAAGATAATTTCTGATATTCCTTTCTTTCGCTGCAAAGACCACCATCTTCAAGGAGGCCGCCTTTACTGCCGCATGGAATATCTCGCGCGCCATGTGTAATTCTGGCGTCGCACGCAAGCTATTCTTGTAGAATGGTTTGATTTTTACCGTCAACCTTTTGAATAAGTAAGTGTCACATAATGGTGAGTATGTATTTTTACATTGTAATAGAAATATTCGTTCTCATATTTAAACGTTAATGAGTTAATGATAATAAAAAAGAGATATCAATCTCTAAAAGCAAGGGGTCAATGATAATAATAATTATTATTATTTTATCGTCCACGAATACCAGGCGATCTGTTTTTGGGTCTACAGACAGCTTACAGTATATATGGGACTCCTCATACTCCCAATAGGATGGAGGCACCTAACTCGTGCTCCACAATATGAGGTGTACATACCTTACCCCCTGCAGGATTTGAACTTGTGACCTCTCTTTCAAGAGTACAAGTTCTCCACCATTAGGCCAACTCAGGCTGTACAAAAAAGAGATATCAATAGAAGCAAGGGGTTAATGTGAAGCATGAAAATGAAGGATGGCACAGACAATTAATAAGGGAGAACAAACTATTTAAAGAGCAGGAAAATGAATTACAAAATATTATGTTAAAAGGCGAGCAATAATTGGTTTTAATAATGTAGGTTTCCATGCAAATCGAAATAGTTGAAAAAAGAAGTCAAAAGTGATAGAAGAAAGCAGTGATTCACAAATAAAAGAGATCCAATCAGCAATGACTAACATGGAGATAGAAGAAAACTAGGTAAGAGAATAAATAGAGGAGACTAAATCTTAGGCTAAAGTGGTGAAGCGTTCATTAAACACATAGAGGGAACTCATAGAAAAACAAGTTAGGAGGCAAATAAGAGAAGAATAGGACAACAGTGACAAGGCTCTGAATATCATCATTAAAGGACTAAAAGACTATGATGAGAAAGAAATCACAAAAGAGCTAACAATAGACTTTTTTAAAGACCAACTACAATGGTCAGGACTAATTCAACATGCAAATAGGATTAGAAGATGGATAAGAGATGGCAAGAACAAGCATGTAAGAGTTACCTTAAGGAACCTAGAAGACAAGAACAAGATATTAAGGAACAAGAGGTTCCTTAAAGGTACACAAATATACCTCGTGAGGACCTAACCATAGTACAAGAAGAAGAACGGTGAAAATAGTAGGAAAAATTAAAGGTAACAAGAGATGCAAGAAAATATTCTTGGTTACAAAACAGAAAGGCCCAAGTTAGTGACAAAATGACACACTAGAAATAGGAATTCAAGCCCTGGGGAATATTTGACAATGGTAAGTTGGAATTGTAGAGGTTATCCATGGAGAAGAGTGTTATGAAACTTTTTTGTCAAAGTGAAAATAAAGTTATGAAAGCATTAAAAGAGAGAAAAATAAAGGATGACATGATCCTTTGTTTAAAATGGAGATTGATGAAGAATATTTATGATAACTCTTTTAAAAGAGATATAATTATTGTGTGAACCAAGATCCTAATACCTGCAAAATACAACAAACAAGTTACACATTAGAAGATTCAAATGCAAGTTAAGATCAAAGTTCCCCATAAAATCCATTAACAATGTTCAAAATAGGAATAAAAGTAAGAACATAATAAAAAGCAATGAGATAGATTCAATCCTATTAAGAATATGAAAACTCTTGATCTTATGGGGGAGTTGGTGCCAATTTGATGTGGAAATTGACCCTTTCCCAACTCCTATGCAAGCTTTGATGATTTGATGAAGATGTGATCCACTTGGTGATTGCTTCAAATAAACTCCATGGAGAAAAACCTGCATAACCTAGCTAAGACTTTGATAAATGGATGAATATGTTAATGCTTGAAAATGAGTTTTAGTATAGTAAGTTTGCTCAAATTGTGGATGTTCAAATGAAGAGAGAAGCCTCTTATTTATAGAATGATAAGTTGGAGAAATGCCCAAAATGAAGCAATGTGGGACTAACTTTCAACCAAAGGCCAAGTGCCACTTGTCAAGATGTGAATGGTCCAAGGATGTGCAAGTTTTGATGAATGTGCCCATAAATGCAATTAGGTGGAATTTGAAATTAGTGAAATGACATGTAAGAGGGAAAAAAGAATGTCTTAAATGCCACTTGGCTCAATGCAAAAGGACTTGTGAGATGAAATAAATGTCTTGTTGGAAAGACACATGGATTTCAAATTTGGAAGAATATTCTTTCAAAGATGCCATGTTGAGAGAAAATGAAGAATTTATAAATCAATTAAATTGATTTATTTGCGCAAGTGGGAAAAGCTAGAGGATATGACATGAGATTAGATTAAATTAATTAAGGGTTGATTAATTTAATGGGGGATTAGATGATGTGACAAATTTGACTTAAATTTATGGGTTAATTTAAATCAAAGATGAGAGGAATGTGATTTTAAAGATAGTTAAATAAATATTTTGTTTTATTTAACTAAAGGGGATGATTGTTAGATTAAATTAAATAGGGTTTTAATTTATTTAATTAATAGAGATAGACCTTAGAGATTAATTAAATAAAGAAGCTAAGGTTAATTAGATCAATTTAATTGATTTAATTAATGAGAAAGAATGACTTAATCAGATAAATGATTTATTTAATTAAGAGGGGAAAATTGATGAATTTAATCAGATAAGGGTATTTGATTAAATGGTTAGAACGAGGGATGATTAAATATAAAACGATGTGCATAGTTAGGATCAAGCGTGTAATGCCAATCAGTACCTTTTTACATATCTACATTTTTCCCCTCTTTGAAGCGATGCACTTGTTGCAATGGTTCAAAGAATAAACTGTCTTAATCAAAAGCCAAAAAAAAAATTGATTTCAAAATTTGCCCCATTGTTGCCCCAACGAGAGAAAACATGCTAATATACTGCCCCCTCAAGAGATTGGACGAAAATTTTGATTTTTAGGTGATCTCGTGAAAAAGAGAGACAAGGTTCTCGATAGGTCCATAAAGGCTCTGGAAGGTCAAAAAATGATAAAAAATGACCCTCAGATAGGAAAAAATGGGCTCAAGAGGCCTAGACCCCTCCTAGATGGCTAAACAGGGTCAAAAAACCCTAATTTTTAGGCTTAAATAGGCCTTAAGGGGCCATCCAATTCATTTTCGCATTCAGCCTTAAGAGATCTTGCAGCTTTGAGCTCTAAACCCTTGACGAGATGGCGCAACAACAGCTCCCCGTGCATATTTTCGACTGAGTACGGACGCACCAGAGACTTCTCAGCACTGGACTACCGGTGAGTCAACTTGACCTGAGCTTGATTTTCGATTTACGCGTGCATTTATTACACTAGGAATTTAGGTCTCTTGGAGCGGTGCTAAATAGCACCGCTCAGATTTTTAAACAACGTTGCTCGGCATCAAACTGCACCGTTGTTGCGAATAGTGACGCCGTGGTGCTAAACAGCGCCGCTCAACTTTTTAAACAACGTCGCTTGGCATCAAACTGCACTGTCGTCGCGAATAGCGACATCGCAGTGCAGTTTGGAGTTTGGGTCCAAATTCCAAACTGGGGTGCTTTTGCCAAGTGCACCACCATGATGCGCTTTGAAATTAGGGTTTCACGCCAAACTAGCCCACTATCCCAAACTGCAACGCCGCGGTGCGATTTGGGACTTTGAAGATTCCAGCGACGCAGTTTGAAGTTTGCAAATTGCACCGCCTTCACAAGCAGCTACGTTGGAGTTACTTTGAAACACCGGAATAAGCCACGTTCAAGTTTTTTTTAATGAATTTTAACATGGTGACTTTCCTGATGTAGGAGGAGGCGAGGGAGATCTATTCCCGCGAGCATAGGTCCCGAGAGATTTTTAGCTTTTTGCGTGATTTGACCGAGAGAGAGCAAAAGCGCCTAGGAGAGATAGGGCTTTGGTATATCGCCTACGCACCACCTGTGCAGACACACTTGGGCATGATGACAACACTTGCCGAGAGATAGCATAGTGAGACCTCTTCATTCCACCTTCTGACGGGCGAGGCCATAGTCACGTTGGAGGACGTGTGGCAGATCCTGAGATTGCTTATCCACGGCGCGTGGGTCATTTATGATATGGAGGCCATGAGGGAGGCCTACTATACGGTCATGGATACTGATGAGATTATATTTTGTGAGGGCTAGATCGAGTTGGAGCGCCATAGGCCTCTTGTGTCACCCTACCACTTAGTTATTGTAGCCATTATATCGGGTCTCGTCGCACCAGATCGACGAGGCTGTTATTTTAGTCCTGGATGGGGGCTTTCTTGGCAGCGCATGGTCTGATAGTGACCGACACTATTTGCATGGGGCCTAGCTTTGCTAGCCTCACTTTACAGAGATCTTCATGAGTTTACCTATCTCGAAGACAGAGCACTTAGGGTAGGGGTTACACTCCTGCATATATGGGCATGGGAGCACATCCTTGTGCTTCGTCCACGAGTTGTCCTAGTGCCAATGGAGCCAGATGATCTAGTGGTCTGGCATTACAAAAGAGGTCTTTCATTTACACATATAGGAGAGCACAAGATTCCTCATTGGAGGAGCGTCCTTAATGACATGTGAGTGTTCAGATGGTGGCCATACCTTGGGCAGCTAGGTTGGTTTGATGATGCACAACAATTGTTCTTTGCCACCAAGATAGACTTATGTAGGGCAGATAGCATACGATGATTGAGATGTATCTACCTGGCAAGGTACAACGACAGTTCGACAAGCCACGAGATTGGTCTGACGATCAGTATGTGACTATCTTTGTGAGGACTGCAAGTCAGAGCTTTTGGGGGCGATACATACCTGCCTCCAAGGTAGTTGAGAGCTTTAGACAGCTGGTGGCCAGGTCATGGTCGTACGACCAGGGGGAGGCAGATCCAGGGGTTACGCAGGCTTACAAAGATTGGTTTAGGTCATCATTGAGGCTCACAGTTCCAAGGACACCCTCTGCTCGACGGAGAGCCAAAGGCAGGGGGCAAGGCGAGGCTGGGGAGGATAGGATCAGGATCAGGGAGGTGGTGGGCCACCGTTGGTTCACCAAGTTCAGGATCATGGGCCATAGGATCCACCACCCAGAGACCCACAGGTTGGAGAGCAATAACACGATGATGAATAGGGCCAATAGGATAGGGCCCACACACCACCCAGGGACAGGGATTAGGATTAGCCCTATGTGCATGTGCAGCCACCCCCACAGCCAAATCTGAGAGACGGCCAAATTTTGCAGCTACAGGCCCAAGTACAAGCATTGACAACTAAGAGAGATTAGGCTAGAGCAAAGCGAGATCAGGCCATTTTGTAGAGACAGGTCACAGAGTTACAGGTAGGGGCCGATATGGGTCGTCGACAGCAGTTAGAGAGTATGTCTGCCTCGTCCTCCTGGAGCACAGTATCGCTCAGAGTCTATAGGGAGGCTATATAGGAGGTTGACTATTATAGACTGCACTATTACCAGGACGTGCCACTAGCAACGAGAGTTCTTGATTTTTCACAGAGGACAAAGCACAGGCCGACAGAGGCCCACGGAGAGAGAGCAGGTGGCAAGGGTAGCAACCAGCAGGGATAGGATGCTTTGATCATGGGACATGATTCTTTTTGCGCCCTATGGGCTCATTTTTTATAGCCCCATTGGCCTTTGTACTTATTGACATACACATGTACAATGATCTTATTTTTTGTACCATGACAGTATCTTATTGATGATATATGAGATGATGATTTTTGATCCAATGTTATATGTTGTGTTTTGTCTTTACTTTATGCATTATGAATGGTTCCTATTTCTATATGCAATGATGTCATGATGTTTTATGATATTATGATGATGCTTATGTGATGCTTATGATGCAATGATATAGTGATTTATGCAATGTATGTATGATGATGCAATCTTTTTTATCTTTTCATGTATTTTGTATGTAGAATGTTATGGTATGCAATGCTTAGACTAACAAATCTATATTATGTGCCTAATCAATGATGATGTATGTAATCTTTTTATGTATGATATGCACTTATGATGATGTGATATATAATGTGATGGTGATGTGAAATGATGTGTGTATGGAATGATGATTATGATATATAAAACGATATGTGATGTATAATGTGATGGTGTATATGTGATGGTGTCATGGATGTTTTTATGACATGTTTTATATGATTATGGAAATGGATGATGTGTATGCATATAATGTGATGGATTATTTTTGTTTCATATGATCATGTAGGGGATGCTTATAATGATATGGGATGATTATGCAAAAATGAATGTAATGTTATGATTATGATATGCTTAGAATAACCAATCTATATTATATGATGATGAAATGCAATGTATATGAGATGATCAATGTTTTCTATATGGTATGATATGCATTGTGCTAATGATTTGTGGATGCAAGATGGATGCATTTAGCGATGATTAGTGTTTAACTATCATGGTACCCTGTTAGCGTGAAAAGCAAGAGATAAAAGAAACAAGAGATTCCAACAAGACATGAGATGATGATGATAATGATGATTACATTGCATACCGAGGAGTTGAGATTTCCAAAGGGCCAATTACCTTATGTTTGATAACACACATAGGTACTATGCATCAAGGTATGAAGAACCAAGATGGCATTGTACCTAGTGTGATGGACTTTGACTTGACAATGAGATAGGAGTATTCATGTTCACACCTAGCATACAAAACTTTATCTTAAATGTAGTTCGGATATTCCAAACATCTCAAACCAAAACATAGAAAAGTAAGCCTTCCTATGTGGTCAACAGGACACTTAAAACACCCTCCCTACACCCAAACAAAGCACGCATGACCAAGGTTATATTACAAGAATATCCAACAAAACACAACAGATAAAAATATAATGATCATTGCCCCATTTCTACCTCTCTAAATCCCTTGATTTGGACATCATTGAGAGGTCATTGGAATAACCACAATAAGATAAGCCAAAAGACAAAGATAAAGTAAACAAACAAGCTAATGTTCTTCAATACCGCTAGCCAGGACTAAACTACGGTGATGCTTGATGTTGATGTCCATTGTAGGAAGGATGCATTATAGGACATGACGATATTAGATGATTTTGATATGGAACTAATTGGATGATAGGCTATTGACACCAAGAGTTGACCAACTTGTTTACGTACTAACCTAGACTTAAGACTTTGACATTTTAGTTTTCACTTTCGATCTATTAGACTTGTTTCCGATTGTTTCACCAAAGGTTGGGGATGACGATTGTTTTATTATGAGTGGTGTTTATTGTGGGTGAAAGCGAGATGAGATGGATGGAATTTTTCAAATATTTGGATGTTTTTGATGTTTTGAAATGTTTTGTGATTGTTTTTGGTATTTTCAAGATTTTGCAAATGTTTTGATTTTTGTATTTTCAAATGTTTTGGGGTTTTCTGAGATTTTGACCAAGAGACTAACCTAAAGACTTATCCTAGGGGCCTCGGGGGCTGATCAACCAGATCAGCCTTGCCCACGTTATACACACAGAGACCACGTAGTTTGCCTGACACAGACTCAATTATTGATGAGATATGAACAAATGGATTGTCAGTTTATTATGAAAGACTCCTAGGGGATTGACCTAAATGTCTCGAGGGATTATCAAAGATCAACCTTGCCTACGTTCAAGGCTCATAGACCCATAGTTCGACAAGATTACTCTGTTTTTTACTTTTTGACTGACTTTTTGACCTATTTTTGGATTTTGATATGTTTTGAATGTTTTTGGATTTTCTTGATTTTATGAATTTTTTTGGATTTTCTAATTTTGAGGTCAAGATCATACATGAATCCTATCCGACGAGAACATGCCCCCAACATGATGCAATAGACTACTTTGATAAAGGTAGGACAAACTAACCTTGAGGATGGGTTGAGTAGTACTGGGAGGGATCATGACAGGAACACAAGATCAAGCTATGATGAGAACACAGAGATATGGAATGCGATGGATGATGAAAGCGTGATGGATGGATGGATGCTACATAACAAGTCATGAAGATCCTGGTGGATGGAAAGTGCTTGTTTACACAAGGTGCCTGTTTACCAGGTTTTCACCAAGGTACTTGCCCAAAGTGCCACTAAAGTGGTTTTCACTAGATGACGATTTTTTCTTTACTATTTTCAATCATTTTTCTGATTTTTTTGGATTTTTGTATTTTTTTAATTTTTTTGTTCACCAAGATGCCTGTTGCCAGGTTTTCATTAGGATGACTATTTTTTCAAGACATTTTTTGATTTTTTGGTTCTATACCTCAAAATATTTAGGCATAAAACTTTTTAAGATGGGTGTTGTTCATGGGCTCCTACAAAGGTTCGCCTTCTGGTGTTGATAACTGGTATGCCCCTGACTTGTAGCTTGTCGTGATGACAAATGGGCCCAACCAATTAGGTTCAAACTTGCCTTTACTGTCTGGATTAGGGACATTCTTCTGATTTTCTTTTAGCACCAGTTCTCTGACTTGGAATGTTTTGCTTTTGATCTTCTTGTTATAACTCCACTTAAGTCAGTTTTGATATACCTATAGGTGATTCGGTGCCTCCATCCATCACTCATCTAGAAATTCCAGCTCATTTAATCTTGATACTCGGTATTCCTCATCTGTTATGAGGTTTTGCAATGATATTATTAATGAGGGGAGCTTGATCTCAATGGGGAGTACGACTTCTGATCCGTAGACCAGGGAGAAGGAGGTGGTGTTAGTGGGTGTGTGGATGTTGGTTCAGTAGGCCTAGAGGGCGGGATTTAGCTAAAGATGTCAGTCACGACCTGCGTCATTGACTATTTTCTTGAGGATCTTCAAAATGGTTTTATTTGTGGCTTCTACTTGGCCATTGCCTTGGGGATAGTATGGGGTGGAGAAGCGATGTTGGATTTGGAATTTCTCACATAATTTGTGGACATCCTGATTCTTGAATGGTGTCCCATTATCTGAGATAATGGCTTGTGGAACACCATAGCGACAAATGAGATAGTTCAAGATGAACTTCGATAACTGCTTCCCAGTTATATATGTCATGGGTATGGCTTCCACCCATTTGGTAAAGTATTAGATGGAAGTTATGATGAATTTGTGGCCACTGGATGAGGTGGGAGTGATTTTTCTGATGAGATCGAGCCCCCACTGCGAAAAGGGCCATGGTGTGACAATAGGATGGAGCTCCTAAGCTAGAGCATGGATGATATCTTGATGTTGTTGACACTACATGCATTCCTTGACATAATCATGTGCCTCTCTTTCCATGGTAGGCCAATAGTACCCAGTTCTTAGCAACTTCTTGGCCAAAGTTATACCACTCGAATGGGAACCACAAATGTCATTATGCACCTCAGTTAGAGCAGTCAAGGCTTCCTCAGGATTCAGTCACCTTAATAGGGTTCCTTCTATGCTCCTATGATATAGGGTATCTCCTAGGATCAAAAAGTGGGATGCCTTTTTGATAAAGGTTCTCTTTAGGCTCAAAGGTAGGTCGGTAGGGAGGACTCCTATTCGTAAGTAGGTATAAATGTCACGGTACCAAGGATCACCAGGACCAACGATTTCACACAAGAATTTTAATCTAGTACCTTTAATGCGGGTACAAGAAGCTGCTCTACCAAGAATTCATGTTTTATGACACTGCGAGGGATGTCTAGTAAGGATCCAATCATTTCCATGGCATCTACTGCTTTGTTGTTTGCTCTGGGAATCTGTTCAAATGTGATATCGATGAATGATTCCTTGATGCTCTTTACCAACTTCTTGTATGGAGTCAGCTTATCATCCTTCATTTGGTACTTGTCATTTACTTTATTTATTATCAGCTGGGAGTCTCCATATACCCTGAGGGCCATGATGTGCCACTGTGCTGCTATTCTGAAACCTATGGTTAAAGCCTCATATTCTACAATGTTGTTAGTGCAAGGGAATGCCAATTTGTAGGATCTAGGTATACAGTCCCCCTGTGGGGTGATGAAGAAGACATAATCTCCTGATCCATGTTGCATGTATGATCCATCAAAGTAGAGTTTCCAGTGGTCGGCTATGCTGAGATTGAAAATAGATTCATCTAGAAACTCTGATATGAGTGGATTCTCTGAATATATGGGTGCTTCTGCAAACTAATATGCGATGACTTGGCCCTTGATTTCTTTTTGTTCCACGTATTCGATGTCATATTTAGATAGAATCATGACCCATTTGGCCATCCTTCCCATGAGAATTGCCTTTGATAGTAGATACTTGAGAGGGTCGATTTTGGCGATGAGCTTGATTTTGTGTGTCAACATGTAGTGTCTAAATTTTTGTGAAGAAAACACTACTGCTAGACATGATTTTTTGATGAATGAGTAGTCTAATTCATGCCCAACCATTATGTGGCTGATGTAATAGATCGCCCTTTCTGTCCCATTTTCATCATACTAAGCCAAAAGAGCACCGAGGGCTGTTTTGTTGTTGATACATAAATAATTAGTGGCTTTCTTGGGATAGGTGGCATGAGGACCAGAAGTGTGAGCAAATATTCTTTGATTTTGTTGAAGGCTTCATCACACTTTTCATCCCATTTGTAGGCTACTCCCTTGTGAAGTAGGTGAGAATATGGGTTTTGCTTGTCTGCCAGTTGTGCTATGAATCTGCGAATGGACTGAAGTCTTCCTTGGAGACCTCTCAACTATTTCAATGTTTTAGGTGCCTCCATTTCAAGGATTTCTTTTACCTTGGTGGGATCTATTTCGATGCCCCTCATTGACACTATATATCCCAACATTTTTCCTGACTGTACGTCGAAGATGCACTTTTTTGGATTTAAACGGACCTTGTACTCCTCTAGCCTGTCGAAAATAGCACTCAATGTTGCTATGTGATCTCTCCTCTTTTTGGATTTTGCTAGTATGTCATCGACATAATCCTCCATAGTTTTGTGGATCATGTCATGGAGGATTAATGTCATGGCTCTTTGATAGGTGGCACCAACATTCTTCAAGCCAAATGGCATCATGTTCCAGCAGTAGGTCCCCCATGGACAAGTGAAGGTCCTCTTTTTTGTGTTGGTCTTCTTTAGCAATCATTATTTGGTTGTACCCAGAGAAACCATCCATTAGAGAAAGCATTTCATGTCCCATCATCATGTCTACAATCATGTCAATGTTAGGCAATGGGAAATCGTCTTTCAGACATGCTTTGTTTAGGTCTCTGAAATCCGTGCAGATTTGGATGCCCCCATCAGGTTTTGAAATAGGTACCAGATTAGATACCCACTCTGGATAGTCAATTAGTCATATAAATCCTGCATCAAGTAGCTTCTTTAATTCCATTTTGACTAGTAGGGCGATTTGAGGATGCATTTTTCACATTTTTTGTCTACAGGCTTTGCTTCAGGATAGACTACTAGGTGATGTACCATAGTTTTTGGATCGAGCTCAGGCATATCTGCATAGCTCCATGCAAAGTTAACTTTTCGTTCTCTCAAGAAGGTAGCCAAGAGTTCCTATTCCTCTGATAATAATGAATGTATAAAAGGTGATGTGCGGTGTCTCCTTTGTTCCCAAATTGACTAGGTTGCATTTTTAGCTAGAACTGTTGATTTTTCTTGATGTAGAGCTCTAAGAGGAAGATTGAATCCCCCATCCTCAGGCACCTCAGAGAGGTTTTCACCATTAGATGTGTGCTTTATTTTTACTATTTTTGGGTCAGAGAGTGCCACGGTGTGGTTTTCACTCAAGAACCTAGAGATTATTCTCAATTTTTTGCTTTTGCAATTGAGGGATTCAATCATTTCTCCATAGTATTCTTGTGTGTCCAGCTCAATGATAAATCATGCTTTATGATCCCCACATGGAATATTATCCCCCAGTCCCATGAATTATGAGAGCGCCTCATCATTTTTGAATGTGTCAAGAATTGGCGGTCCTCGTTGGTTGTGATCGATGAGTTGGGGGTAGACTAGGTGAATCTCATGGTTTTGGTTTTTAGACCCATAGGATAAGGTGTTGATCATAAAGAGATTAGAGTCATCAAATAGTGCGGGTATACCTCTTTCAGGTTTGTCACCCTCACTACTACACACTTCAGTGAAGTTGAAGGTGAAATTGTCTATAGGCAGACCTATGGATACTGGTAATTGTTAGGTGGTGACTGATGACCTAGGGGCAATGTTGATACCTGAGGAGGTGTCCTATTCCTTCTAACCAGGGTGGATCTACCACGTATGGTAACCCTAGGAGTACAACCAAGGCCAATATTTTTCATGTGTTTCTCAATGATGATGGGTTCTAGAAGACCATTATCATTTTTCCCAATCTTCTTGTTTCTGTCATATCCCATAGCAAGCATCATTTGTAGACCCTTACTGCTATCGTCCATAGGAAGATTGGTTGTTGGTCTATCATATTGGTACAAAAGGTCGGATGGATCTTCTTCTATGATCTCCTGGCTGAGATCTCCCCAACTTCTGAAGTTGGAGTATCTTTCAAAGGATGTTTGGGATGTGGAGGCTTCATTTGATTGCGGTCTTCCTCTTGATCTAGGAGATTGTGGTAACTCTCCTACCACGAAGGCATTCTTTGGAATGGTGTAGTCCCCACACCCATTGTCCTAGATTATGAATTTGATGTCAGATATGGTGGGTTTCTCTGTCATAAAGGTGGAGCAGAGAGTGGCTGGGTCGATAGATGGAGTTGAAGGGCCTTCATCGTTCTTGGGCACTTGTGGGATTTTGTAATATTTGGCCTCTAGGCTTTTGCAGTACGAGAATGGTTCAGGATCTCCATGAATGGTGACCTCTTGGCCCTGATATGTGAATTTAACACATTGATGAAATGTTTATTCTACTGCTTGCATCCCATGTATCCACGAACGTCCCAGGAGAATGTTGTATGGAAGGTCGAGGTCAAGGACCTGACAGGTGGTCTCCATGGTTGCCGACCCTACTTGAATAGGGAGCTGGATTGTGCCTTGGGATGTTCTCTCTTGATCATCATATGCCCTGATTGTGATGCCCTTGGTATTTTCAATGGAATCCTCTGAGATTCCCAGGTTCTTTATTAACTTAAGGGAACAAATGTTTAAGCCTGCACCTCCATCCACCAGGACCCTCTTGACTTTATTTTTACGCACAAGGAATTCCAAATGGAGTGCATGGTTATGAGATGGTTGGGCGGGGAAATCCTGATCAGAAAATGTGAGGAGATTGGGGGTGATTATGTTTCCAACCATATCTTGGAATTGTTTGGTGTCAAGGTTTGCGACAGTGGATGAATCCAATGCTTCTTCAAGGATTCTTTTGTGGGTTGATGATATCTTGAACAACTCCATGATGGAGATCTGAGCCGAGGTTCTTTTCAGTTGATTGAGAACATTATAGCCATTATGAAGGGATTTCTGGTTGGAAGCAGGTGCTCTAGGAGGTTGTGATGACCCTGCGATGGTGATTTTCCCGCCTCTTGTGGTGACTCCACAATCAATGTGGGCTCCTTTGATGGTGATGGTGGTGCAATATTTATCGAGGGATGCAATGACATGGTCATACACATGGTTTATGCTTTTAAAGGTGCATTTTCCTTTATCATTGCTATTGTTCCCTTTGTTATTGTGATTAGGCATCATATTCGTGTAGATTTTGAGGTTTTGGTTCCCTGCTGCTTGTTCCACGTCTATGATTTTGTCATCAATGAGATATTGGATGAGGTTTTTCAACCTCATACAGCTAGCAGTTGTATGCCCCTTGATCTTATGGAAATCATAGAGGTGGTTTTCGTTGTACCATGGAGGTTTCACCAGGGGTTCTTGATAGTTTTCGTAAGTGGGGATTGTGAGGAGTTTTTCTGCCACTAGCCTTTTCATGATAAATTTGGCTGATTCCCCAAGGGTCGTGTACTTCCGCGCCACTGATGATAACTTTGGCGTTGACAACACCATAGTTGTTAATATTTCTATTTTTCGCCCATGTGCAAGGTTTGTCGTTGTAGCTTGTAGATGGTCGATTGCTTTGTTGTTCAGGATATGTTGGTGTCCCCCCTTGTGAGCCGAGGGCTCGTTCAATGTTGAGCGCTTTGGAGATCAGCTGGTCATATGTGGTGATTCCTTGCACTTTGAGATGGAATGTCAGGGCTCCATCAAGGTTGGAGATAATGGTGCTAACTTGTTGCTCTTCAGGCATGGTCCATTTACTCCTATTGGCCTTGGATCACCATCGTTGTAGGAAGGAATCGAATGATTCATTCTTCCCCTGTTTGAGAGCGGATAGTTCTTCGAGACTGACATCCATGCCAATGTTGAAGGTGTAATTCTTTATGAATGCATCGATGATCTCTTGAAACTTCTTAATGCCTGGAGGGAGATGAGAGAACCATTCCATGGCTTGGCCAACCAAACTCCTAGGAAATAGCCGCATCAGATATGTATTGTCATAGGTGACTTCCATGCAATGTACTTGGAATTCCTTGATGTGATCTTCAGGGTTTCCCATCCCACGATATTTATCAAATTTAGGGATCTCAAATCCCTTTGGGAAAGGTTTCATTGCAAGGCTCATGTCAAATGGATAGGGGCACAAGTTGTTGGGTATTTTCGTAGTTCTCCCTGATTGAAGATCAAGTACCTGTTGCAAGAGTAGCTTGATTTGTGTGGTTACGTCATTTTGTGGATCAGGGGGTGGGGTGAAGATGTTGTTTGGTGGTTCGAATGGAGGGATGGGTGGATTCGCCGGCGTGTTAGTGGATGGTGCTTGTATGTTTTGTTGTGCTAGATACGCCTGTAACTGCTGCTGTATCAACAATGCTTGTTGTTGGTCCTATTGTTGTTGCACTGCTAGTGCTTACTGTTGGGCTTATTGTTGCTATTGTGCTAAAAATGCTTGTTGTTGAGAAGCTAGTTGGGAAGCTTATTGTTGTTCTTGATATTGCTTTAGTGCTTGCTAGTATGTCTGCTATTGTGCTGCTCGTTCCTATGCGAGATATTGTGCCTGCGCTTGTGCTTGTGCTTGCGCTTGCGCTTGCACTTGGGTGATCCCATAATAGTGGTTTACAATTTTTGGCCAAACTAGACACTGAAATTATTATTTTTAACTAAATCTTCACATTCGGGCACCTATAGCAGCTAACTGTGAGGAATTTGAAGATGGTGCAAACTAGAGCCTCATCAAATTTTGTCTGTAGATTCTATAAATATTTTTTTCAAAAATTTTGGAATCAAATTGCACTTCTTTTTCCATCTCCCACGAAAATAGATTTTTTTCAGAAAACAACATTTTTAAAAAGTGACGCACACCGTATAACGCATAATTTTTTTTCCATGAAGGATAAAATTCTAATTCTTTCAAATTTAGATTTGTAACTCGATATCTAGTGCTTCCACTTGGTTAGATAGTTTTTATTGAATATTTTTCCTTAATCAAGTTTCAAAGTCAAACGAATTACAATTCAGAATGTGTATAATGCGTAACTTTTTTGTATATGTCAAAATTTTATTTTTTGTTTGTTGGATCAAGGACTTCAATATCTGGTGCACTCATATTTTTCAATTTTTTTTTTTTATAATCTTCTATTTTTCCACATGTGAAGAACAAAGAAATTTATTTTCGATGAAAACCCTATGTTTAATAAAACTTAAAAAACAAATACATAACAAAACCAAAACATATTAAAATTATATTCATTGGATAGCTTGTTCGAGGAATACCATAATCATTTGAAATAAATTTTAAATGAATTCATTTGATCCCCAAAATCTAAATCAAAAGTGATTTTTATCAGCATTTTGATAGGTGTAAAGGAGACGATTTATAGGTATGGTTTAAAACTAGCGAGGTTCTATCCAAGGGGGTTTGATCTAAGGTGATTTGATCGAACCCTCTTCAATTGGAATCCTTAAAATGGAACTTTTTAAGGCTTAAATCATTATATTTTCTAAAAATATGTGATTTTAGCTAAAATTTGTTCCTCTCAGGAATTGTAAACCACTATTATGACATCACCCACTTGTTGAGCTTGGTATTGGGCTAGAGCTTGTGCTTGTGCTTGAGCCTGAGCTTGTGATAACTGGGTAGCTTGTGTGGCTTGCGTTGCTAAAGTGGCTTATTGTTATTGTAATAGGGCTTGGGCTTGACTAGCCTATTGTGCTTGTTGTGCAACTTGAGCGGCTTGCACGACTTGTGATGCTTGAGCGGCTTGTGCGACTTGCACTACTTGTCAGTTTTGAAACTGTTGGAATGCCTTTTGATAGGCAGCTTGTTGGGCAGCTTGTAGGGAAATGTTGTATTGGTTTGTTGTATTCACATTTGATGATGGAGGTGGTGGAGGTGGTAGCGGATTTGGTATGGCATTTGTTCTAATGAGAGGCTGCATTGTATTGATTGTAGTGGATGGTGTAATTAATATGTTTGGTCCTTGGGAGACCATGGTTGATGATGTGATGGTTGCTTGTGTTATTGGGATGGTTTCCATCTTTTGTGATGTTGATGGTAAGTTTGGAGGATTTGGTATGATGCCTTGATTGATGCTTGAGGGATTATTTTGGATGAGTGGTGGTAATGGTGGTAACCCCAAACTGAGAGGTGATGTGGATGTTAATGGTAGAGGTGGTAATGTAAGTGGTATGTTTCTTTGGGGGAGTGATGATGATGTTAGGTGAAAGATGCCCCCTGGTCCGAATATGTCGCCTTCTCCTTGCGAGGTTGTGGGGAGAGAGGTTTGAGGTGTCGTGTGTAAAGATGAGGATGGGTTACTTGGATCATGAAAGTTGAGGGGGATATATGAGTGTGATGGATTTTGGGGTGTGGGTTTCCCCAATATTGTGTTTGCATCCAAGTCCTGATTGCTTACGAGAGGATGTGTTTGTAGTGCATTTAGAAATGCACTACCTTTGTTCACAATAGGTTGGGTTGGAATGATGGATGATGTAATTTGAGGGATGGGTTGGGTGATGTTTTGGAATTGAGATGTTGATGAGATTGGTGGCATGGATGAAATTGGAGGCACGACCCCAAAAGGTTGTTCCATAATGGTGCTCACATTGAAATCAGAAGGGAGTTTAGCCCCTTGTGCTAATTCCAGCATGTATTGTGAGGGTTGGAGCTTCATTATGATGTTGACAATTTTGTGATTCTCGAGGTTTTGGATTATTTTAGTGATCTCATCTTGTGTCATTCCGAAGTCATTATTGGTAATGTCCTCTACAACACTTTCCTCTTGTGGGTTTTGTGATGATGAAGGAAATTTTGTTAGAGGGTTGCTTGATCCAACAAGATTTATTTCAACATTTGTTTGACTTAGGTCACTTGAGGTTGATGTTTCTTTGTTGATTTTCATGTTTTTCTTGTGCTGTGATATTGTTTGAACCATAAAATGGAGTTAAAAAAAATAAAAAAATCTAAGGATCAAAGGTGTGATGGTGAAGATGTGGGAAGATGAATGATGTGGATGATTGAACTTTTGAGAAGATCTTGAAGAGACGTTAGACTTTTAGGAATTTTTGGATTTTGATTGGATTTTGATTTTAGGATTCTTGGATTTGGACCTTGACTTGGTTTGATTTTGATGTTGGATTTGGATAGTGAGCCAATAAATCCCAAGATGTTGGATGTTATCTATGGAATGGACTAGCTCACAAGATGATAATTTGATTAAGTGTAGGGAGAAGGATGCATCTACCCACACCTAAACAAACAAGGATGATTTGATAATTTTAACTAAGTATGTGAAGAAGGATACATCTACTCACACCTAGCTAAAACAAAATGATTTGATGATTGATTTCAAGGATTTAGATTCAAGGATTCTAATTTGCTTTGATTTTCCAAAAAAGTCTAGCATGAAGGATGGTTCCAAGATTTTCAAAAGTTTTTTGGTGAGATGACGTTTGGATTTGATGTTTTGATTGATGGATGAAGTTATGACTTTGATCCTAGAAGTACCTAGAAGGACTCTTTGTTTACAAGACCTCGGTTTTGAAGAACATGCTTTACACTAAACAAGGTGTTCAAATTCTCGAAAAAGATTTGGATTTTGACAATAATAGAATGAGTACAAACCGGGATTATTTCTTGAAGCTTTCCCGTAAAAATTGAAAAGCAACCTTCATCTGAATTCATATAGCATTGAGAGATGCTTTTGATGAGATTTTGAATTAAGAGTTTTGACCTTTGGTTTCTGGATTCTGATCTTCTTTGAAATCATTTGGTGAAGTTCATTTGTGAGATCAATTGTTTTTATCTTTTCTTAGTGACTTCCTTTTACCACAAACACTTTTTGATTAGGTTTTTGGACTAGATGTCTAATGTTTTAATTTCTTTTCATCCCACAAAGTATGTCATGTGGAAATAAAGGAAATCAAAGCAAGAGTTACCTAATGTTGACCTTTAGAGAAACAAATTGAGATAGATTCCAAATACATAGAAACCTCTAAGGATATAAATCCCATGGGCAAGCAAAGGCATGTGAATTTATTCAAAGGTATTTTCTTCTCCTAAGGGGTTTAAAATTTGATGACAAATGTTGAATGTTTGTTTCCTAATGTTTATGATCAAGCAAAGTGTTTTGATTTTGACAAGAAGTACAATCCTATGGATATTTGAGACAATATTTGTTGGGTCCCCACTTGGACAAGTCCAGCTACACCTACTTTCAACAGATGGTTAGATGCTTGACCCCACTGGCTCCCTTCCATGGCTCAACACTTCTTTTGGGGCAGCCAAGCATCAATACCCATGAATCTCCCATGGTGTATTTTCCATCTCTACTAAAATTTGTAAAAGTGTGGGGCGGCTTCAGAACGACTTTTCTTGCACCAACAAATAGTTTAGGATTTTGGCCTTTTTAAACAAGGGTTTTAATTCAAACTTTTTGTTCCAGGAGATTGACCCATACGGCGAGAGACCATTATTTCCCTTCTCGTTGGGACCAACTACGTGATACTAGCCTTTGTTCCAGTATCCGCTTTTATATTCTGACTGGAAATACACTTGGCTTTAGTGTGTTACCAGTTGGGTCGTTCCCTTGGGTGAGTACTTTTTCCCCAAGGCAGGCCCTCCAAGATAAACAAAAGCGAGCAAACATATCCGTAGTTCGATCAACCTTCTTTAGAAACAAAGGGAAAACACACGCAATATGTTCCACTCACACTCACAAGTTGTGTTCAATTTTAATCCCAAAATGAAATATTGAGGCAATTACTTTACCCAACTTAAGGCCACCAAAAAGCCTTTTGATTCTCAAGATCGTCGTGAGGCGCGAGAGAAGCACATATGTCTTTTCAATGGTATTACTTTGAGTAAGTAATTACAAGACAAAGTAGCACATGTTCATTTTAAACCCACAAAGCAATAATGACTTCTTTTTAAGCACCAAAGGAAATGTGAAGATTGCCTTGTTCAATTTGTTAACCCCAAACAAAATTTAGTGAGTTTTGTCCTAAGATTCATTTTAAACCTTTTGTAGCAAGAATTTGAATTTATTCTTTTTAGACCCAAAAGAAATCTTAGTAATGTCCTACAAGCATAAAGAGAAAAAAATCTTTAAGAGAGTTTTTGAACTCTTTAAGAGTGTTAAACAACACTAAAGTGTTAAAAAACACTTAGTATTATGAGAAAGTGTTGTCATCATGCTTCTTTCAATCTTCACCTTTGATCAAGCCAACCTACAAGAAAACCAGTTAGACCTACAAAATGGAGGTGAGGAAAGAAAGTAATAACCTAAATGATCAAAATTGAAAAAGGCACATGTCATAAAAAAATTGAACTTCACTTTTTACTTCCCTTCAGCAGTGAAGTCTGCACAGGCGATGCAGTTCAAAAATTCCAGCGGTGCTATATGGCACTTCTTGTTAGTCAGTGTCGCTCTCCAGTAGGGACAAAGACTATGATTGCGTCACCCTTTTGGTCAGCGGTGGAGTTTGAAATTTAAGAGATTCCAGTGTGTGAGAAAAGACTCAACGGTGTTATTTAGAAATTTGAATCTCGGGTGGGAAAGGCAGAGCATTGTTGTTTGGAGTTTACAACGGTGCTATATGGCGACGCTGGGATACCAACAGTTCTATACTGCGATGCTGGTCTGCTAGCGGTGGAGTTCCTTGTGAACACAAAAAAAATGGAAAAAGCACAAAATTTTAATGACAAAATGTGATTTAAACTTTTGGTCTGCCCTCCTTCTAGCGCCAAATGTGTGAACCAAGATCCTAATACCTGCAAAACACAAAAAGCAAACACATTAGAAGATTCAAATGCAAGTTAAGATAAGATAATTTACATTGTGATGAACCCCTAGGGCATCACATTAGGATGTAGATTCATCCCTCAAAAATATAGACTTTCAGGGCATAAAGGGGCTACACAAGGTCATACCACTATAATACATCTCAAATACTTCAAGCTACAAATATGGTCACGTAGGACCCAACCATCCCTAGGGCATTCCAAAAATTCCCCATAGTGACTTACTAGGTCAAAATTCAAATGCACCAAAATAGAGATACTTGCCTAAGTCCCCACACCTCAACCATTTATGATTGCTTGGATGAAGTTGAAGAACTCTCCAACCCAAGCCTAATTCCTCATCGGTTCAAGGCACATATACTTCTTAAAAAAACTATATCCCCACTTTTCCCTAATTTTGTGGCATTCCAAAGCCACACCATTGATATCGAGCAAAAGGGGAGTCAATTTACCACCTTGCCTAGAATGAAGAGCTTGTGAAAATCTCTCGGCTACGAGACCAAACACCAAGTGGTGCCACCACAATCACATCATCTACACCCCATAGAAAATTTGGATTGATCAAAAGTCTTTCCATTGCTAGAACCATACCTTTCAATGTATTTAAGTTTAGAGAAGCTGCTATAAATCATGACAGGATATCAAGATTTTCTCTATAATGGTCTTTTACATGAAAAAAATCTTACCCTAATACCAATTTAATGGCTTTTAGTTCCAACCTTCCTTGCATCATGAAAATCGACCTCAGTTTGAGGTCAATGATCAAAACTAGGAACTCCATTTGTCATTTTGGGCATGCCAACCTCATTAGCGTGTCCATTATGGTCGATCAAATTGAGCACCAAGGCTCTCATTGATCAAGAATAAATGGACAAACATTTTTCCTTTCCTCTGAATATCATTTAATTTAATTTTAATTTCCTTAATGATAATAAATGCACTTAAAACCAAGGCCAAATACACCATTATTGAAGCAAAATAACTCTTAAAAAAATTTCAAAAAACAATGTTGCCAAAGTTGTTGTCATTTCTACTTAATTGTAGGAGACATGCTCAATTTCTTACCATTATACTGTTTTTGTTTACTCCATCTACTTGTGCATTGGATAGGCCATCTACCTCCTTATTAGCTTATCTATAAACATGTTATATGGAAATTTTGGGAAAGTTACGAAGTATCTCAGCCACCATGTCCAAAAATGCTTGTAGCTTCTCATTCAACACTTTCTTGGATTTGATTGCATTAACTACTAAAGTGGAATCCCCTTCAATCTCAACATTTTTTATTTTAAGTTCTTGGCATAGATAGAGCCCTCAAATGAGGGCATGAAGCTCCACCTCATTATTTATTCATGTTGGGAGAGACATTGAGAGCCCTCCAATCATTTGACCTTCCCAATTTCTCAATATGCATCCAACACTTGAGGGGCCAAGATTTCCCCTAGAGGCCCAATCAAAGTTCAACTTATAACAGTCATGACTAGGCAAAATCCATTTAGCATTGACTCTCAAGGACTAAGCTTTTTAACCACCCATTCTAATGATTGGTGGATTATGAAGACTGGACCACGACATTTGCATTCTAGAGTCCCATTCAACGAAGAAAGAATTTTAGATATTCTAACTAGCCACCTTAGAGTTCACCACTTCCACTATGACGACTTCTACTTTGTTTAGAAAAGAAGGTAGGCTCATCTCCTCCTCTTGAAATAATATTTGATTCCTCTCCTTCCATAATTCCCACAAAAGGATGGAAGGTCTAGTGAACCACATACATGAAAACATTACAGCCTTGTTGATTATGGGTCATTCCTTGAACAAATTGAGGATGTTGCTAGACAAAGCACCAACTTAGCCAAGTTTGGCACACAACCACCTCCAACATTCTTGAGCAAAGGGGCACCTTAATATTAAACTATTTGCATTTTCTTCATTGTATTTACATAAAACACACCTAAAAGGACCCTAATACCCCATTTTGAAAAACTTATTTGTTGTTATCTTGCTTTACAGCGCAACCCATGAAAAGGTCCCAAATTTTGGGAGGCAAAACTTGTGCCAACAAAGATGCAAGGGCAGCGATATTACCCCATCTTTCTTCTATAAAACCTTATATCCATCCTTTGCATTATACTACCCAAATTTTGAGCCACACCAAACAATTGTCTTTTTCTTTCACACAATGTAATTGCTTTGTTTTTAATAATTGATTCCAATTACTCCACTTCATTAGGCAGCAACCACAGTGATCTTAATTTTTTCCATTGCCATACAAAAACTCCATCCTTATCAATTGTTTACATATAGTCTCTCACATACAACCCCCAAGCCTACAACAAGAATCTTTTTAGCTAGCCCACATTCAAAATATTGTCTAAACTTGGGAAACCCTCATGAGTCCTCCAAAAGAGGGAATATTTCCCATCATGTGTATCTAAAGACAAGTAATTTGTGACTAAAGGTCTACAACACCCATGAAGTTCCTGTTACCAATTTTTTGCCACAGCTCGATTGGTGGAGCTGGTTGAACATTATTATATCTTAAGGTGAAATTGCAGATTATGTTTAAGTATTGTTTTGAATTTTTATCATTATTCATTAAGTGACAGTGGTGCATTTAGAAGAGAGAATTGAATTTCAGAGTGCTATTCAAATGTTCCAAAATTAAATGAAGTACAAAATTGAGCATATAAGTAACAAAGCATTCTAGAATGCTTTCTTTTATTTCATGGAATAATTCATATTTACATAGTTTCAGTTGATTGCAAGAATCAGAATGATATTACAACATTGCATTGGAATGCATTTTCTTTTCAAAATAAAAAGCATAAAGATGAAATCAAATATCCACACAAGCTATGGATGTGACTGTCACAATGCACCATTAATAGTACACTACACTATGGAAGATGCGAAAGAAAAATCACATAAGTAATGACATAATCATCATTGCCTGTTTTAGCCAATGGTCGATGATGAATGGTGCACCTTTGTCTTCTTGAGCTCCGTCAACCTGTAAGAGAAAAGAGGAAGATGTCAGAGGCTCCGATTATGAAGAAACCTATATGAGTCACCAACAATAGTGTAGCCTACTATTAATCATACACTGAAGCAATTAGAGAAGTACAGAAGAAATGAGCTGAAGGAGAAACATCAACATGATCATCATATTCTATTTTTTATGCTAACATTGTTTGTTTCTTTGTGCAGGTATAGGGAAAATCATGAAGCTGATCATTATTCGAAGACCAAGCATGTGGAGAAAAATGGGCTCCCACAAGGGTAGAGCTCGGCATGTTGCCCTATTCATTATAAATGGGCCGATTTAAGGACTACATCATCATATATTCATCAAAAGAAGTGATATACAATTGAAAGCGTAAACAAAATTATCTATCAAGCTATTAAACCAACTGTGCATTCATAACAATCAGGTTAATGTTTTCTGAAAGCTATAGGTGAACAGTGAGTTTAACTTGCTCAATTAATTCAATTGAGTTCCATTATGTCAAACATTGTTGTATAGTTCACATTCTGTGTTATTTGTTCATCATGATCATATATGTCATGCAAGCTACAGTTCATCAGTGTTCTTTTCACAACCAAGGACAGTGAACAGGCATACATTATGCCTTAATAAAGATTTTGTTTCAATTTTCATCACGAAGGAGAGCAGATTTAAAGAAAAGTTTGTTAAGAGGAACATAAAAATGTATGGAGAGTGCCAAACTTAAGTAGTACCATCGTTCATAGGGTGTTACAATCAATACTCAATTCGGTGGCTGATAGTGAGATGTAATAACTCGAGTGTCTGAATCTGATATATTTGTTAAGAAAAAGATATAGCAGGGACAACCAGTTCACTTTGGCTGAGATGATGCTTCAATTAGAATTATGTATCAATGTTTGGTGGAGGACAACAATCAAAGTATGATGTACATTCAAAATTATCTTCAAGGAGTTACAAGCATCAAGCAAGATAGACATGAACAGGTTTGGCAAAGATTCAGGTATACAAGATCCATTTCCAGATTAAACAAATTTACAAAAACATGAGAGTTCAAAACATGGCATGACAATGATACCTGAAGTGTAAAGGCACAAGAGGAACCTTTAGATTACAGATATGTGGAAGTTTCAGGCAATGAGAAACCAAAGGAATAATAGAGTTTTCAATGCGATACAAACAAGATGTGCGTATACTTAGGAGAGGGTCTTGTTAAAGACATAATTTATACAACATTTCTATGAAGAAAGCTGAGGAAAGTAGAAAATCATGTGAAGTGGGTTCAGATTTTTACACATACAGTTTTGTTGTTTTCTCATATACTCACAAGTGTTTTCAGATTTACATATGGAGATCACAGTTTTTAGAAAATATATGGACCTCTAAATAAATTAAGTATTTCATCATTACTGTTTTGTTTACCCACTTTGGGGTTTGGGTCAAGTATTCAATTTTCATTATTTTCAATCAACCCATATGAATATTCTTTCTCAGGATGACAAGTTAAATGTTTTATCATATGGGAGTTTTCAGACAATGCTTAGTTTTCCTCTAAATGTCAAGCACTTATATGGAGGAGATTTAAAAGATACAGGAATATCAACGAAAAGCATCGTGGGTCAGGCTCATAGCTTAAAAAAAATGAATATACAGAGTACCTGCATTTGGGGTTTGGTTTTAAACACGAAAATTGTGACTTTCAGAGCTAACCCATATGGGGTTTTTACATAAAATAGCAAGAATACAAAAATGCAAAGTTCCTTTGGTAGTTGAGCTTCAAAATAAGGGAAATACAGTTTTCATTCGAATTTCATCTTACCCATGAATGGGTTTGTTTTAAATGCGAAGTTGGTAAGAAGTTTCAACATGGGTCGAGCCCAAAACCTCCCATAAAATGCTTTTCTAAAGACATACATGGTGCAGCCTGAGTATGGCCAGAGATTCATAAAATAAAGGAAGGGTTCTTTAAGTTTTTCAAGAGTGAAGGAGTAAATGCATGCTTTGAGCAAAAATTAACACTTCAAGTCTGTAGGAGAATGCTTTTAGCTGCGGCTAGAGCCATATTTAAGTCTCAAAACTCCAAGCAAGTATCCAGTTCGAGCTCGCATGGGCAGCCAATGAAGGCAAGGAACACAGAGGTAAATACAAAGAGTCTAAGCCATGGCTCGAGCTCTTTAAAGAAGGCATAGAGAGTAAAAAGAAATACATTAGATATTGTCTTAGCCGTGGCTAAAGTCACAAAAGTTATGAATCAAGAAGCTCACCTCGTGTAGAAAGAGAAATAGAACCCTCGAACAAGCTCCCTCGTGGAGTTTCCCAGACAAAAGTCGAGTTCGAGCTCATAATGGCCAAGAAGAACAGTCACAAGAAAGTGTAAAAGGAAAGTCAGAAAACCACTATGAGTAGGCTGAGGCCTTAGTAATCCTTATGACTTCAAGAATGGATTTAGAGCCACAATAATAAATAGAGCAAGCTTACCCATTGAGGAGTTTGACTGTCATAAGTAGAAGATGGAGTTCTCAAAACACACAAGCTACAAATTTGACTCAATCATGGCGGCGCTCCTTTCAGCCAGAGCTCATTTTCCTCAAAGTGATAATTGTAAAATGAATCATTTTAGGGTTTGACCTTGTTTTTCTCATGCCCTAATTCGAGCCCAACATCATAATCATCTAGAATATTCATGTTTGATAAAAGCACATGGGAATTTCGAATTAGGTTAAGCCTTGTATTGGAATTTATTAAAGTCTAAAGTTTAATATATGTTGGAGGCCAAAATTTATATGCCTAGGTTGGCCGATACTTTAAGTCTTTAGGGCTTGTGTCTTGTGCCTTAGGAAAATTGAAGATTTGGTATGCATAGTGAATGCCTTATGACCTAGAAGTGGATATTGTTATCACTTAGGTTTTTGTTTTCTGAAAGGAAAATCAATTGTCCACTTAGGGTTTTTAATTTTAATTGATTTTAGAGAAATCAATTAAGGATTTTGGATGAGGAAGTGATATATATTGAGATTTTTTTAATGATTTTTTAAGGAAAAAATCAAAGAATTGTATTGACGAAATAAGAAGGTAGCTCTTTTGCAAAAAGATTTTATAATCTTTTAGTTGCAAAAATAGACAAATTGTAAAATCTGTAGTGATGTAAAGCAGAATCGTAAAACAATCTCTTATAAATTGTTTTATGATTTCTTGCTATTTTTAGCAGATTATTGTTGACTTTTCCTCTTGGTCGAATTTGAGTCTTATCTTGGAGAGATAAGGTGTTTTTTGGGCTTTTAAAGCAGATTCAACTTTTTTTTAGAGGCTTGACAGTTTGATCATAAAAGCAATATGCTTTTTTTAAATTTTTTTAGACATGAATCTTTTTTCCTTGAGCTTCTTTGTGAGCTTGGATTAGGGTTTCTTGAGAGTGATATCTTTGAAAAAGCTTAGTCTTTTTAGCTCTCCTTCTCAGTTCATATTTCAATTCCTGCTCATAGACATTTTTGAGCTGGTGAACCCCTTTTGTACTCAGTTGCAGATAGACACTCTTTCAATTTTCAGTAATATAGCAGAGTTCTTTCCATTTTCTTGTCTCGATATTGGTAACAACAGTTTGATGCTTTGTGTTTTTTAGATTTGAAGACTTAATGTCCTGCTTTTATGAATTTTATGTACAGGATTTCATGTTTTCAGGTTGTATGATGTATTCAATGTCTTTGAATCTTCATATGAATTATTGATGAAACCATGTATCGATGAGATTGTGAGAACTATTGTGATAGAGAAATTGTTGTGAGTGGCAAAGTCTATTTTGTTTTAGAAATAACAAGTTAACTATCAGTAGTTTTAAGCTTTGATTTCATTCCATCTTTTATCCCTTTCCTCATAAATTATTTAGAATAGGATCAGTCATTCGGAGAACCAGCTCACTCTGGAGATTCCTTCTTCACTCAAATCACCCACATCTGAAGAAGGTTTCCATGTTTCAGTAGGTTGCTGAATCTTGCATTCAGCAGGGTGCAAATCTATTGATAACAGTTCCAAATCCTCAAACCTTGAGGCAAAGAGCGTGAAGTCAAAATGCTCGTAGGATCATTGCTACCTAAATATTTATTCTATAAAATAATTGCCCACTTTAGATTTGGGTTCATATACATTTTCCGTATTAGCTTGGCACGTAAAGATTTTTTTTTTTAATAGATCTTTCATCCCAACACCTCCTACCTCCTTTGCTTTGATTAGAAGTCCCTTGCTAAAAGAAATTTCTCATACTTTGATTTATTTTTGGGTTTGCCCCTATTGAAGGAGAGAGGCAAGATAACCAATAAATTGGGATGGTAGAAATAAAAAACCTTGAGCATAGTTATTCTCCCAACCCATTATAATCATTTCCATTTCCATGTGATACCATCCAACTGTCAATTTTGGCACCTAGTGGGTCACAAAGTTTCCTAGTTCTCTAACCCGTCATGAGGGGAATCCTAAGGTATTTGCATGGTAATTTTCCTCTCTTGAAATTGAGAGACCTTATGATTTCTTGTTGGGGATTTGTGTAGAAAAATATACCTCAGATTTATTATCACTCACCTCCTGACCTGAGACAGTAGCATACAAGCCCAAGATTGCTTTCAATTGCAATGCCTCCCTTATTTTAGCTGCTCCAAAGAGCATAGTGTTGTTTGTAAATTGTTGGTGCGTGTTTTCCAACATATTGATGGTTGCCTGAATGCCCTCCACTCTGCCATTTTTTGCAACAAGAGTAATTTCTCTCCCCAATGCCTCAACCATGATGATGAAGAGGAAGGGTTAAAGCAGGTCGCCCCATCTAATTCTTCTCGATACTTTGAAAAACCTTCAAGGGAGTCGTTGTTGAATGCACAAGACAACTGAGGGGGGGTGAATTGGTTGTACCTTAAAACTTCAAAACCCTCTCAAACATTCAGTTCCACATTAATTCAATTAACCCTTAATTTGTTAGAGTGATTTATCATTAAAGTAGATAACAGAAACAGAACCAAGACAACACTATGCAAAAGGAAACACTAGATTTATGTGGAAAACACAAGAAGGGAAAAACCACGGTGAGGATTAGCTCACAATATAAAGTAATATCTGTAACGTCTGAAAATGAGACAAGCTTTGCACAATAGACACACCAGAATATTAGTAGATTAAAAGCACACATGCATACAATACTAAATCTAACATGCAAATTCATACGTTAAGCAACAAAGAACATGGGAAAGTAAAAACGTAATTAAAACTAGAATGATCTCACCAATCTTCAAACGTATTCCCATGAATTATCTCGATTGCCCTTCTCCATTTCGCTTGTATGGTATAATTGCCCTCAGATTTTCAAGTAATTCGTGCAAGTATAGCCTAAGATAGTGATTAGCAAAATATCGAAGATTCAAGACAAAAGTGCTCTTCAAAAGTTATCAAATTCACGAGAGAGATTGGAATGAAGAATGACAAATCAATTTATAGAAAATTGATTATTCAATAATAGGCCAAGATTGAAGATTAACAGACGGTTGAGATTGACTGATTAGTCATGCATTCAGATAACTGATAGAATTGACACGAGTGATCCGAATTAGAAATAGAATTAAAGATTAAATAAATGATTTAATCTTCAGTTTGGCATTCGAAAATATAGAAATATCTTTGCATGACAAAGATAAAGATTGATTATAACGACTGCTCGAATGCAACACACAACATTTAATTAATTAAATAAGAATATTTAATTAATCCGCATGTACACGCAATTGAGTTAGAAGTGGACGACATGATTAGACAAAGAGATTACTCGAAGACGCCACTCAGACATTAAATCAATAGTTAACTGAACGATTAAAATAAATGTCGAGTTGAGTAAAAGTGAATACTTAGATAACTCACATAATTATCTAAAATATAGAAGAATGTGTTAAAATAGAATTAATGAATTAAATAATTCATTTAATTCAAGACTCAATTAAGGATAATTAAATAAATGTTTCATTTAATTAAATGACGCAGGAGATTTTTAATGAATAATTAAATAAATTATGAATTTATTTAATTATAGTTGAAGTATGATAAAGAGTAAATTAAATAATGATTTATTTAATTTAATCAAGAATAAGGTTAATTAGTAAGATAATTAAATAACAAGCGTTTATTTAATTAATTAGATAGAATAAAGAGAAGTGAATTAATTAAATAATTAATATTATTTAATTAATAGAAGAATTAATAGAAGATGAATTAATTAAATAATTAAGATTATTATTTAATCATGACTATGAAGAATACGAAATATGAAGAATATAGAAGTCGCAGGCTAATAACCATATTTCGGTGTCTACATTTGCCCCTCTTTGATACAATGTCGTTTAGGCGTTGTGTCAAAGAAAAATCAATGAAAATATGCCCCAGTCAAGCTCCGGATTAGAACAGGTGAAGGTATGCCCCCTCGGAAAAATTGACAAATTTTTGAAATGTTCAGAAAAATTTGGAAATGCGCCCGATTAGCCCAGTAGATAGGCAGAAATGCAATGCAGTTGACAGAATTGGGTTCGGAAACGGGAGGGACGGGTACGGGATGATAGAAAACGGAAGTTTACATGGCCAGAAGGAAGGAGATGCCACCTAAGTCTAGGTATATATTGGAATTGGGGTGAAAAACTATTCATTTGCACCCACCCAGCATAGAGATTTGAAAAGTTTGCTCTGAATTTCAGCGAGGATGTCTCCAGTTCCAGCCACCCATCATCGTGCCTACAGGATCAGGACGTTCTAGAGACCAGCCGGTGTGGACCCCCCGGTATGGACCTAAAACTTGCCTTTTGAAAATTTTTAATATGCGCGTATTTTAAGGTATTTATTGCATTTTTTGTTATGCGTGTCATTTTAATTTGCGACGCATCTGTATACTCGAACGACGCATCTGCATGCGAAAAGCCGCATTTGCATTTCAACGCCGACCGGTTAGGCTTAGTTGAAAAAATAACCGCATGTCTTTTTTGTGTGACGCATTTGTTTATTGTGATACGCATTTGAAATTTAGCTACGCATGTGTATTTTATGATACGCATTTGTTTATGTTGAAACGCATTTGAGATTTTGCAACCCATTTGCATGTTTAGCGACGCATTAGAATATTTAGACACGCAATTGTCATTGTACACCGCAAATGTCATTTGTAGCACGCATTTGATAATAATTAACCGCATTTGATTAATAATGACACACTTGTAATTTGTGGACCGCATTTGTATAAAAGCGACGCATGTGTTTAAAAAATGACGCATTTGCAAAATAACGACGCATTTGCATTTTATGCCAAAACATTTATTTTTCACTAGGGTAGATGATTCAGGCTGACATGAGGCATGTTGTTGCAGGTTGTTCTTGACCCTATCTACACATGTGAGTCGAGACCTACGACGTTTCGATTCAGAGACAGCTTACGACCGGCCGAGCGACGGACTTTATGGCATTTGGGTTTGTTGCACGTGACCGATATGCCCCAGATTAGGGCAAATCGGGGTTTACTGACAGCACTTTGCGAGCGGTGGCACTCAGAGACGTCTTCCTTCCATCTTCCGACTGGAGAGGCTACAGTGACCTTGGAGGACGTATATAGGATTTTGAGACTGCCTATTAGAGGCACACGGGTAGTCTATGATACCCAGAGGGGTATAGCGGAGATGTGCAGATACTACCCCCACGCTGACGTTAGACAGCTAGGGGTGGATGATTATGAGATTAGATGGTGGGTATTAGCCCAGAGGTATAGACAGTTAGACTGTCTGGTGGCGACATTGATAGGTGGGATTGTACTGCCTGACCGCCGAGGTCATGGATTTCCTGTAGGATGGGGTGAGATGTTAGTAGGCATGTTAGAGCGCCGAGTTGTATATGCTTGGGGTTCGTGTGTGCTGGGGATGCTATACTTCCACCTTCATGACATTGCCTATAGAGAGGCACAGTCGATGAGCTGCGGCACCACGCTCTTGATGGTATGGGCGTGGGAGCATATTGCTATCTTTAGACCACCGGTGACAGTAGACCTAGCTCGTGGAGCGCCCTACGCCTTTCGGTATGCGGGAGCCACCACTCAGCACCACATTGGAGACACGGGCTACTATAGACATGCTATAGACCTGATGCAGGAGTTTACATGGAGACCATACCTAGACTACGAGGTGTGGTCAGATGAGGGCGAGCATTTGCCATATTGTCGACAAACACAGTATTTAGTGGGCCGGACAGTGTCCCATATGCACATCATAGAGTGGCAGTTGCCAGACCAGGTTTTGAGACAGTATGGAGAGGTACAGGATGTACCTCGAGGGAGAGCAGAGTTTGCTCGGTCCTCACGAGAGGTCCTGTTGTGGGGGCCAAAGATTCTAGTTGCTACTGCAGAGGCAGATATTGATGGACTACAGGCACAGGCATGGGGATGGAGGGGTGGACAAGCAGATCCAGGGACAACTCCAGCTTATGATCAGTGGTGGGCACTACACAGGCCGACTCCTTTGACAGATCTAGGGCAGCCAGCACCAGTAGAGCGGCGGGTTAGAGGTCCCAGAGGCAGATGGGGTAGAGGAGGTGGTCGAGGAGGCAGAGGAGGCCGAGGTGATGGTGGGGATGATGGCAGAGGTGGCCGACGCGGAGGCAGGAGAGGGAGGCATGGTCGACGGGGACGAGGAGCAGCCTTGTCACCGATCCGAGAGGAGAGGGGAGGAGAGGAGGATGTGGCCATGCTAGATGTGGCCAGGGGTGGCGAGGAGGAGCAGCCAGCTGAGGCAGTTATCCCAGACATCCCTGACATCCCAGCAGAGGCAGAGGCAGGTGCCGAGGAGGTAGTTGTAGAGGAGGCCGTCAGAGAGGAGGCAGAGGTAGATGCCCTTGGATTGTTAGGTGCCTACCAGGAGGATGATGAGGAGGAGGATGATCACGAGAGAGAGATCAGGGATCAGATCCTGGAGGAGATGGACGAGGAGGAGGATGGGTGAGACAGGGTCCGCCAGGATGAGACAGAGGCAGAGGTGCCCGACACTGATATATTACGAGCCCAGGTTGCCTCCTTGGAGGAGCAGATGAGGGTGTTGATGGCAGAGAGAGATGCCTACAGGGTGGAGAGAGACAGAGCCTTGTTGGAGAGGGATCAGGCTGTAGCCCGGCGCAGGAGACTGAGCAGAGATTCACAGAGCTCAGGTCATTATGTACAGGACCATCAGCAGCATTTGCCAGAGAGTTGGTCAGAGCCGGCGAGAGGGAGAGATATTACCGAGACCTGTATGAGGCAGAGGTTCCCTTAGAGAGACGGGCTCCTAGCTTTTCAGCGGCACAGAGTAGTAGGTCTCAGACCAGGACCCACACACGGACAGTGAGCACAGAGGGAGTGGATCAGCCACGCAGAGCAGGGCCATATGACAGACCTCCCACAGCTCCGAGATCAGCAGGTTCCCAGCATCAGTCCCCTACACACTCCCGACATGATGGCAGTGGTAGTTCAGGATAGAGATACAGTTTTGAGGTCCATTTGAGACATTGTATTTTGATCCGATAGCCTGCGGGCTTCCATGTATTTATGATACATTATGACATTGTGTTGTGACACATATGAGCGATATGTATATATGATTTTGGCGGCGATTCTTATGATATGCATTGTCTATTTATTGATTATGCAGTCTTGATTTATACATGTGATGTTTATATGATATGCCTATGTGATGGATGGTTGTATGTACTTTATGTTGTTTATGCAACTAATGCGATAAATTTGATTCTATGTAACATATGATTCTATATGATGATGAGATGCAATGTGATGTTAGATATATAATGACATGTGATGTATGTATTTACAGTTTATTACTTATGATGTGCAATGTTAAATGATGATTATTTTCTATTATGCCATGATGAGCTAAATGTGACATATGCCTATATATATATGTATGTTTCTAACATGTATGTTGATGCAGGATGATGTATACCATTTCGTGTCACAGGACTCCGTCATAATGCAAGAAAGAAGAATTGTTAATGCGGAATGGAAGATCGACAAAGAATGAAAAGACAGAAGATAAATGTTAGTGTTAGGAATCTTCGATATTTTACCGTATCACAAAAGGTATTGCACTTTATCATCATTGGGCGGGACTAATACAAATGGAGACAAACACCGGATATGACATAAATCAAGGTGTGCAAGGTCATCCACTTGCTAAAAACAGACAGTCGCAGACAAGGATTGTCACTAACTCATACTAAGGACACAAGTTGCCCCAGTCTTTTTGTCGAGACAAACCACAGACAGCAAACAAAAGAAAAGACAGGTCATGAGACGTCATTGCTCCTCTAAATCCTTCATGGGACATCCTTGAGGAAACTAGTAACATGACTCAAAATCAAATTTAAAAGACAGTCAACAGACAGCAGTCAAAGAAAATAGAATTCCGATACGTCGTTGCTTCTCTAAATCCTTCATGGGACATCATTGAGAAAGCTAGTAACATGAATCCTAGTCATCAATTCAAGATAAATGATAAGATAAATAAGCCATATAGTCAATAAGCCAATGAAAATATTTGCCAAAAACATGATTTGTTTGTTTGATTTGTTTGATTGATAGAGCCTGATTGCAAGAGATACACATACCGGATAAGACTGTGAGTCTGGTTTCGATGTTATGACTATCTGTATAAGGCATGACAAAGCCTGGTTTCAGAAAGACATGTATCGTATAAGACGTTGAGTCATATGCCGTTGATGTGATAACCTGTGTAAGGCTATGTTTGATTGTTTTGACCTTGTCGATTATGCAGGAAGGACACATCCTGAATAAGACATAGGTTGATTGTTTTGATAACATCTGTTTCCAAGAAGGACACATCTTGTAGCAGACGGTTGGTTGATCTGTTTGAATTGTTTTGTTTGGCAAGTTGTTTGATATGACTCAAAGACATTGCGGACTTGTTCACCAGATTGATGCATGACTTGATATGATATACAGACAATTGACTGTGTGTGACGACAAACCCTAAAGGATTGACCTAGTGTGGCCTCAGGGGCTCATCGTGTGATGTGCCTTGCCTACGTTGTACACGCAGAGACCTCGTAGTTCGACTTGACTTGACCGACAAGACTGACTACAAATAGAAAAGACGTGTGTGAAAGTGAATGCGACGAACCCTAATGGACTGACCTAGTGTGGCCTCGGGGGCTCATCGTGTGATGGCCTTGCCTACGTTGTACACGCAGAGACCTCGTAGTTCGACACTACCAATGACCTTGTCATATAGACATATGGATTGACTCATGAATTTATACAGACAAACCTAAACTGACTAACCTAATGCCTCGGGGGCACATCGGCAGATGGCCTTGCCTACATCCAGTCGCAGAGGCAACGTAGTTCGACATGACGACAAAGACTGACAAGTGCGACTGACTCTGACTCTATTTTTGGATTTTTTGAAATGTTTTGATTTTTTTTTTGTTTTCTCAGGTCATTTTGTGATGTTTTTGGATTTGCCATAGTTTTACGTCTTCAACACAATCAATGTAAGAACCAATGTGACGCAGGTCAAGTGTCTGCCCCCAGTCGAGTATAAGACCAACTGACTATGAATAGGGTAAGGTGGGGGATATGAAATGCTCTCGATGTCAATCGTTCCAAGCTATGGAAAAGACTACCACTTATTAGGACAAATATATACAAGTGATGGACAATAAAAGGTAAAAGATATATACAAGACAGTGGACAATGTACGGGGATAAAGACTATGTACAGGGAGAGGTAGTATGTACAGGGATAAAGACTATGTACAGGGAGAGGTAGTATGTACAAGATAGATTAGAATAATAGTAGACAAAGGAGCAGGGTTGAGTACACATGGCGCCTGTTTGCCAGGTTTTCACCATGGTACCTATCCAAAGCGCCACCGAAGTGGTTTTCACCATTGGACGATTGATTTATCTTTACTATTTTCCATATTAACTAATTTTTTTGGTGTTACCAAGACGCCTGTTTGCCAGGTTTTCACCTTGATAACGATTTTTTTATTTTCTATTTTTTTTGTATTTTTGCTAAATAAGACAAAGGCTCCCAGAAGCTATGCGTAGAACTTCTTCAGATGCATACTATTGATTGGTGAGGACAATGGTTTGCCTTCAGGAGTAGAGGAGTCGATATCAGCCTCCTCGGATCCAAGCTCCTCAGAATAACATATGTCCGTCCACCAGGGTTCAAACCTTCCGGTTTGTCTCTTTCTCGCTTTGATTCTTTGGTTCTCCATTACAGGTCACCAATGTCAAAATTTCTATTTAAACCTCCTTATAGCCAATAATGGCTGCGCCTGGAGCATGCTTGAGATGGTCCAAAGGCTCGCTCACGCCATTCGGTATTCCCAACTCATGGAGTCTCGACACTCGATACTCTTCATCATCAATGTGGCCTTTCAGGGATACCCTTAGGGAAGGAATCTCAACCTCAATAGGCAAAATGGCTTTAGATCCAAAGACAAGTGAGTATGGGGTAGCACCAGTGGGAGTACGGATACTTGTACGATAAGCCCATAAGGCAGGGTTAAGCTGTAAATGCCAGTCACGACCAGCATCATTGACAGTCTTCTTGAGGATTCTGATGATGGTCTTGTTAGACGCCTCCGCTTGGCCGTTACCTTGTGGGTAGTATGGAGTAGAGAAGTGATGTTGAATATGAAATTGATCACACAAGTGACGGACTTCTTGGTTCTTAAATGGGCAGCCATTGTCAGTGATTATAGATTGAGGGACACCATACCGACAGATGATATAGTTTAAGATAAATCTAGAAATATGTGTGCCGGTAATGTATGTCATAAGAATGGCTTCAATCCACTTCGTAAAGTACTCAGTGGCAGTGATAATGAACTTGTGTCCATTAGATGAGGTGGGGTGGATCTTACCTATGAGGTCGAGTCCCCATTGGGCAAAAGGCCATGGTGACGTGATAGGGCGGAGCTCCTGTGCTGGGGCATGTATCAAATCTCCATGAACTTGGCATTGGCGACATTTTGTTACAAAGACATATGAGTCTTTTTCCATAGTAGGCCAATAATAACCCAGTCGCATAATCTTTTTAGCTAAGGTAAGACCGCTAGAATGGGAACCACATATACCCTCATGCACCCCACACAAGGTTGCTTGTGCTTCAGTAGAATCAAGACATCTCAATAAGGTATTATCTAAAGCGCGTCTATATAGGGTGTCTCCGACGATGGTATATTTGGCTGACTTGCGAAGGAATGTCCTACGTTGGTTATTGGATAGGCCAATGGGGATGACTTCGGCATGAAGATAATCATAGATTTCTTTGTACCATGGGGAATCAGGACCAACAATGTCACACACCATT